>VWZP01004826.1:2551756-2859218 GCA_013396995.1 Dicaeum eximium | reverse complement strand
CCCGCCGCTGCCGCTGCCCTGGGCGTGCGGGCAGTCGCGGCGCTGCCTCCCCCGCCCCGCCGCCGCGGCTGCCGGAGTGCGGGCGTGTGTCTGTGTCCGTGTGTGTCTGTGTGTGTCCGTGTGTGTGTGTGTGTGTGTGTGTGTCGCTGACATTTCGCGGGGGTTTCTCCTCCCTGACAGCGGCGGGGACGGGTATGGAGCTGGAGCTGCCCTTTAAATAGAGGAAAGGGAAATAAATAAATAAAATACGAGGCTTTCTCGCGTTGAGCTGGTTTCCCTGCGGCAGGCTTCCAGCAGGAGACGAAGCCAAGCCAAACAGACTGGCGAAGCTGCATGAGAAAGGGCAGAAATGCACGCTTTCGCATGGATTGGGTTTTGGTCCCTCACCAAGTGACAGTGGGCCACCCCTTTTCCTCCCCGAACTTTTGACAGGTTTCCGGAGCCTTTGCGGGGTCGATGGCGTTTTCTTCGAACTTTATAAAGTCCCTGTCTGACTTTCTCTAACTTGTAGTGTCTGTGATTTTGGCGTGAAGTCTTTTCATTGTGGTTTAGCAAGGTAAAAAGCCCCGAGCGAAACACCTAAGCATAATATGTAGCATTGCTGAGAACAGCTTTCAAGCATTTCCAAGGTGCAGACTCGTAGTCTGCTTGAAAGCATGGCTGTGTGGCAGCATGAAAAAGCAGCAGGTAAATATAATGTGTTCCTAAAGTAGGTGAAACAGATTTACTTTGGCTGGACAGGAGAATTTGCTTTTTGGGCAAGTTGCTGCACCAGAGGAGGGAGGAGATTGAGGTCTGACAGGAAGAAATGGAGTAAGAATAAAAGAGAGAATAAAAAGGGTATGGAATAGGAGTTTAGCAAGGAGGGGCTAGTCGTGTGCCTGGACCAGACTTGAGGGAAGAAATACATCCTAATAAGGCATGTATAAAAAAAAAAGTAGATACATCTTTCTAAAGAAGGGCTCAATTTCAGTAATTTCCTAGTAGCTTCTTTTTACAAATATGAGGATGTTGATATCAAGGTGATTAAAAACCCAAATAAATTGTTGCACAGCCACTCTTGTTCACTTGACTTTGTCTACAGTGAATGTAAACATTTAGAAAACAGTGTGAGTATGATCCCATATCCTTAGAGAGATAAGAATGTGTAAGTTTGTCAGTGTGGCCTGTAGTATCTTGAGGTACTAGAATAGTTCAAATGCTTGAGAAATTTCTGTTTTTAGCTCTTATTGTGATTTCATTCCTTCACAGGTAATAAGGTATATGTGTTTATAAGCTGTGTCAGTGATGTCATGTACTGGTATGATGGAATTGATTCATACCCTAAAAGTTGTGACAGCTGAGGCCATGGTCTGGTTTTGTTCATTTGTGAAGAAGATACGTTTTTTTTTCTCTATGGACTTTCTTGAATGAACAAGGGGAGTTTTAGATTCACAGAGTTTGAACAGATACGATTGAAGCCCTTAAAGAAAATTGAATAGTTTGTACGGGTAACATTTACTTCTGTTTATACAGACTATTACTTAAAACTTATCCCAGCAACACATCTGTCATTTTCAAAAGGTGAATTTGTTTCTCAAGTAGAACATGGATTTCTTTTAGTTTTCAGATTTCTGACATTTGCTTTTTCTTGCTTAGGGTAGTCTATGAGTAGTACATCTAAGGTCACTAATAAGTGTTCGGCGTTTCTTTAGTTTTTTTCTCAGTTATTCATCTTTTGTGGACTCCTGAGCAGAATTCACTGGCAATCTGCATTTGTGGATCACATGTTGGAAAGTGTTGTCTTGCAGTCTTCCGTTGTCTGAGTGCAATGTTTAAAACCTGGATTAAAAAAAAGCAAAGCAACACATAAACCAGACAATAGTTTTAAAGCAAGACAAAGATTTAAGGGACTTGTAAGATTTAGTCTCGTTATCTTAAGCTACAATATAAGTGCCAGTCTGCAAGAGGTGGTGACTTAGCACAGTTGAGGAAGGACCACCTTGAACACCGGGCCTTTGGACCTAGATGGGAACTCAAAATGAAACAGTAATTGAGAAGAAAGGAGGGGTGGGTGTTCAAGCTCTGTCCTTAAGTGCCTTAGCTTTTATCAGGTTGTGTCAAGTTAAACGTAGTAAGACACAGTTTAAAAATAATAGTCAGGAAGCAGGGAAGTTACTAGGAATATCCTTTCCATCTCCCAAATGTGGGCATACATTTTTCACTACAGCTGCAGGAAGGAAGCTGTGGAGAGGGATTAGGGCTGAGGCTGTGCATTGTTGTTCCTGAGCACTGCCAAGTTGAAGGTGGCTACTGTGTAAGACACAGTGCAGTATGTACTTCAGAGAAGTTGCTACAGAAAAAACTTGATAGAAGCAAGTGCCAGGTGAATAGTGTGAGAGAGATGGATCAGAATATGACAAAAGAAAATGAAAAATGAATGTGGAGGACACTCTTTTCCTCTTACCTTGCATATACATGAGTAGAAACTGGGGGAATGATGGAGCTGATGGAGAGAAGGTTATGCTGGCTTCATGTGGAGAAGGACCAACAAGCAGCTTTTTTATGGATAGAGCTTTGACAAGTAGAAAGATTGATGCTGGAGTATTCTAGATAGACATGACTGTTTCTATACCCAACCTTAGTTAAGGAGTTTGAGGGGAGGAACGTAACATAAACATCTTTGCCTAAAAGCAAGAAGCAAAACTGAAATTGTTTGTGTGTTCTAGCCGTAGATCAAAGTCTTGAGGAAATGTGACATTGCTGTACACCCTCTCTGTGCTAGAAAAATAGAACTTGTGCAAATTATCTGGTATCTGAACAGATAGCAGCGTAAACTGTGTATGAACCAGCCAGAGAACCTTAAACATCAGTTTCAGACTAAACACTGATATGTGACTTTTCTTTTTTTGTGCCTAGCTGGGTCCTCATGGGTGCTCATGTATTGCTGAGGAATGAGTAAGACTGAGGAGGTTGTAAAATTTTGTTTGTTTTTTTTAAGGTAGGAAATCTGTGAACCATTGCAAAAGAATGACATGGCAGGAAAAAATTTCAGTTTCAAAGAGCCTCTTGCTATTTAGGAGGGGCAAAAAAATAACTTGAGAGTTTCTTGGGCAAATATGTGTGATTTTCAGGGGTTTTGTAAGGCTTATCCTTTCCTAGTGTAATTATCACATTCTGTATTGCCACACAGATTGAGGACAACTATCAGTTTATATTGGTGTGCTTTTTGTTTGGTGTCTTGTTTGTTTTGTTTTGTGTTTTTTTTGCGGGGAGGGAGGGGGGAAGGACACACAACATACACAGAATCGCCTTCTGGGTTTTAGGTTGCTGGAAGACATAGTAATGCCATAACCCCCTGGTGAGTTAAGTGCTTTGAAGATAAATGTTTGACATGAGGATGCTTTTTTACCATAACTGTTTTGTGTTGGTTCCCTTATTCATATACATTCATATATTTTTAGAAAATCTTTACTTTATACAACTAATTTTGTTTTTAATTCCCTTTTATTTGGCCAGCTGACTGGCAGCCTTTTGAGACTACTTTGGTAGGTCTCTTATCTACCCATCAGCTCACAACATAGGTGCAGGTAGAACAAGGTTGATATTTAGGCTATGTTCAATTGTTGACTGTAATTTTTGAAGTTACATCTTAGTGCTGGATCTGGGAAAAAAATTCTATTTAAACATCTACATTATGATACCAGATAGACCAGTAAAATTGGACTTTTTTATTTCTTAATGCTTGATGTATTCTCTTCTAGCTTCCTAGAAACTAAATTAGTTACTGAGTGTAAGTGGGATATTGTCATCAGAGCAGTGCACTGATATGTTGGAATTCTGGTTCCATTTTTGTCATTCTTTATAATCTCAAATAACTTTTCCTTTTTGTTTTTTACTGATACCTAATAGCAAACCAGGATACTTCACAAGAGTATCAAAACTAGATTAATATTGGAAGATGATTGAGAGAAAGCTTATATGTTTAATATTATAAAAAGTCTCTTTACATATACTGCCTGTTTGTCATATCCTGCTGTCAAAACTAATCTACAGCATGCCAGCATTTACTTTTATGCTGGTGTTTTGACCCTGACTTAAATCAAACTGTGATTCAGAAAGAATGATCTCAATGAAACTGAAAACACTCCAGAAGTTGAAGTAGCACATCAGAATCATGAAGAATGTGAGGAAAACAAAGTGGATAAAAATTGACCATGCTATCTCACTGTGGTTTTGAAACTTAAGTGTGGGACAGCTGATTAGGTTTGCACTGTGTCTTTGCACTTGTGAATGAAAAATATTGACCACATTCTTGGATTGAATAGTCTCTTACTTGCTTGTGAAATCTTTGGACTAAAATTAAGGAAAATTTTTACTGCAGTGGACGGGAAGTTGAGACCCCATGTATTCTTCCCCTGCACCTCTTTCCCCCTCACTGGTGTTCAGTTATATTGCATGTGTGAAGCAGACTGGGGTCTCCTCACCTGTAGAGGTCCATTGAAAAATAGTGTGGTCAGCTCAGGGCCTTTGATTGTCATCTCTTGAAGAAACTTGCTATGGATTTGTGTGCCTAATATGATGGAAGTGTACCAGAGTGTGCAGAAGTCAATAGACTTTGCATTATTTGAAGCTTTCATTTGTGATTTTTTTTTGTGAATGACTGCAATATGGGTTGCTCTGAGTCATTTGGATGTATTTGTGCATTTTAAAAATTTCAGCTGTTTGCTTGGATATTTGCTGTGAGTCACTTTATTTCAAAGCCTACCCAGTTTTACGCTGCTTAAAGTGATATGCGTTATGGTTCCACAGCGTGATTTATTGAGTTCAAAGAACCTTTTCAAACATTAAACTTGGTAAATGACCAGGGAGTCTGACAGTGAATGGTGGATGCTGTGGTTCATGCATAATGAGCAGTAAAAGTTATGTGACTGAAGCGCAGGCTAGAACCAGTTTGGTTTGTTCCTGTGTTTGTGGGTTTGGCAAGAATGGAAGTCTATAATGATCTTTTATTTCGTTCTCGTACCTTCTGTCCAGTGTAGCACCCCTGACTTTGTCAGTCTACAGCATGAACTTACCTGGGCGTGACAGGCGCTCAAGAAGGTGCTTTTTTTTTTTTTTTTTTTTCCTCTAAAAGACAGCAGTTGAATTAAATTTCCGTTCTTCATCGTAATAAGTGGGAGTACTTGGAACTGGACTGAGTAATACCTTGAGCAGCCTCTTCTAACTAGGTGTTCTCTGATCAGGTGACTGGGGTGGAGCCTCCAGGGTCACTTCCAGCCTGCATTATCCTGTAGTTCCAAAAGTTGAGCACGATTGGTCCTTACAATGGAAGCAACTCATTTGATCCATTCACACTGTGGGAGTTAGCAAACTTGAGTTTGAACTGAAGTTATTTTAAAAATAATTCCTGTTTTTCAAAAAATGTGTTAGTATTCCAGAATTTTAATTATTTATACCAAGACAGAGGATACAGAATTTCTTCTTGCATAGGGAGAAACCAAAGGAACCAGTGACTGTTAGAGCTAAATTCTTCCAGTTTATCTTTCTGGTCATAAATACAAGCAAAGAATAAACTTGTGTCAGATACAGATTTTTTAGAGGCAGCTGTTAAAATTTTAATGGGATGCAGGATTGTTGTGTATTTCTGTTTTCTCAACTATCCTTATGGAATAATTTGTGATTTACTGACTGCAGCAAAGATGTGATGCAGCATTTGCATTTAACACTTTTGAAATATTTTAACATTTTCTCATAAGCAGCCTTGGATAACTTTTGCTTTGGAATATTAAAGGGACTAAACCAGGATCATATTTCTCTCTCTCTCTCTTTTTGAAAATCCTGGATGTAATGGGGAAATACCAAGGAGCTGAAGGATTGCCATGTAATTCCAATCTCTGAAAAGGATTAAAAAATTGAGGTGTTTCACTGGTTTGAGATTTTCCTGCTACAATTACCAGATTTATCTTCTCACTAAGACTATCACAGATGCATTTTTAATACCTCTCCTCCTACTGCCTGGCATAGCTTGCAGCAGAGAACCATCTGAGAACAGGAGTTTTGCTGTCCTTATCAAACTGGTTTTAGAGATATCTGAGTGAAATTTAGTGGAAGGAACTGTACAGGAAATGAAACTACACACGTAACAGCTCCTTCTGTCTGTGTACTCTATGAAGCTACAAAATGTTATGTAATAGAACTGTTCTGCTGACTCTAATGCAACATGCTTGGTTTTTTAAAGTTATTTTATAAATGGACCCATTACCTGTTCTTCATGAAGCAGTTTGTCTTCGTAACGTCTTAAGCATTATCTGAGGGTTTTTTTTTTTTCAGTTGAACACCTAAATCTATGTTGGACTGTATGGATTCAGTGTAATAGGATGTGCGTGGGCTTTCTAAAGTTACTTAAACTAGAAAACTCCCAGACAACCCTTGGTTACAGGATTAGGTTTTTTAAAGTTGTTAAAGTGAGGAAGCACAGCTAATATGATGTTAAACAGATTAAATCACCATTTATGGGAGTGATGACAGGAGACAAAGTTGTAGACAAGCATGGTACCAGTTTAAGTAGTTTGCAACATTTCCTAATAAGTGTCATAATATGTTAAATGAATTTAAAGACTGGTTATCTGAAGCTTGTAAATAAATATGAAATCATCTAGAAACACAGAAGAAGTCTAAGTGAATCAGTTATTTCCACCAAAATACTGTACAAATATTTACAGGTGGAATTTGTAGATAATGATGAAAACTATCTGGAAACTAGATAAACTGCAAGGTGTATGGTTTTGGTTTATTCGCAGCAGTGGTTCGTGCTCTGCCTCAGAGGCTAGCTACAAGGAGTGCTTCCTCACTCTATTCTGGGACCTGTCCTGCTTTAGATCTTTGTCACTGATCTGGAGTTGGAATGTACCAATGCTCAAGGGCAAGTCTGCATTTTGGAGAGATCTAAGCAGGACAGAACAATGAGCTGACAGGACCTTCATGAAATCCAAAAAGGACAAATGGAAAGCCCTTTATATGGGACAGAATAATCACCTGCAGGGAGTACAACCTGGAAATGTTATACATGAGTCAGCAATGTACCCTGGCAACATATAGGAGTGTAGCCACTGGGCTGAACAAAGTGATTATTCCTGTTTAGTCAGCACTTAATAGACCACACCTAAACCACTATGTCCAGTTTTGTTCTCTGCCATCCCACTGGAAATCTGCAAGGATGGCCAATATGTGCATGACGTATGAATGGAGGCTGAGGGATCTTGTGGCAGTATGCCAATATCAAAGTAGTTTATGGAGGAAAATGGAGCCCCACTCCTCACAGATGCATGGCTGGAGCCTGAGACGATGCCCATGAAGTTAAACAAGGAAAGTTTGTTTTGTGCCAGGAGATGCTGCTCTGTGATGATCTGAGTAAGAGAGGCACCTGGACACTATAAAATAGCATTGAAAATTCTGTTTATTAAAGCTAACCATATAAAGAGAGAATAGTATAGGTAATCTTGGATCTCTTTTGATGCTGAGAACCCTGAATTGTGCAGCAGCAAACAGACCTTCGAAGAGTCTACGTGCAACACACTGTGCAGACCTCATCCATAGAAAGTTTACCCTGTGTTGCGCTGTTGATGGATTTCCTTGCAAGAAGACAACTCTATTCATAATTTTTGCTGTCAGGTAGAAAAGATGCTTGCATGGGAACTTCCACCTGCACTTTCAGATAAAGGAGGGCCACCCAGGTGGCGTAACCGCTGGTGGAGTTGGCTGCAGCTTCTGTGTTTCAGAGGGCTGTCTGGGCTCCCCCTGCAGCCACGGAGTACGTGCAGCACGGGCCTGACAGCCAGCCCAGACATGCAGCCCAGCACGGCGTGGGTCCGCTCGCCTTGGCTCCTGCATGGATCACTGACTCCCCCATCTGTCACAGCCTTCCGGTCAGCATGCCTGTGATCTTCTGCCTTGACATGATGAGTCTGTATTTCACCATGAGCCTCGTCAGGCACTGAAACAGGTTCTCTAGAGAGGTTATGGAGTCTCTGACTTCGGAGGTTTTCAAGGCCCAGTTAAATGACAGCCTAAAGCAGCATTATCCAAATTCAGCTTTCGCTGTACTTCTGCAGGAGGTTGAGCTGGATGACAGTCTTAAGGTCCATTCTACTCTCAATTTTCCTGTCTCAATAGTTTGTGTCTCCTGTGTGATCTTAAAACTTAATTGGAGCTTGTAATAGTTTTGTTGCAGCTGATGGGCATATCTGTAAAACAGAAGTCTGACTTTTCATGTAACTCTGTGGTGAAGTCAGTGCTATGGTAATAGTAATACAGATATAATTTTGGTAGAAGCAGGGTTGTAATTTTACCAGGAAGCTTCATGGGTTGCTGCATCACTAAAAAAGGGTGATCATAGATAAAAACAACACCTTGTCAACCATTCCTTATTTCTGTAATCATGGATCACATACACTTTATTTGTCCCTATGTTTTTGTTCTGTCTCTTGAAAAATTTGTTTCAAAAGGAGTGTCCCATCTTTCATGTAAAGCATAATACAGCTATTAGTTTTTGTCTTTGCCAGCTGCTGGCAATATAACAGTACATTCAATTGTGGTTTACATGTTAATATAGAAGATGTATTAAAGTTATACTTAACAATTTGTGCAGCTAATATGTCTGAGGAAATACTGAGAGATTTGGATAGTTAATTGCGAAGTTTTTGACTATTCCTTTCTTGCAGTGGAGGACATGGCGTACTTGGTCCTTACTAGAAACCATTTCCTTCTTGTGTGTTTGCTTTGGTATTCTGAACCTGTGTGTCACTTCAATCTGTGGAGCCAGCAACAGGCAGTTTAGAGGTAGAAACTCTTGTTTTGGGAGAAACGTCCCAAACATTTGATGTTGAAGGAGAGATGGTTGTCATTGACAGTCTGAATCTTCACAAGTGAAGTCACTCTGCCAATCACTACTATTGAATATCATTATCTGATGGAGAAAAGACTAAAATGAGCTTCCAGTTTATCAGGAAAAATTTGATCAGAATTTCAGTACTTGATAAGTGCCATGAATTCTTCCTTTGATTAAATTAAATTTCTCTAGGGAAAAAGGCTAGACTAAGGATGTCAGCTACTGAATAAAATATTTATTTATTTAGCGTTATTTAATTAATTGTGCTTTAAAAATACCTGTTTTGTGGAAAAAAAACCAAACCTCTAATGCTGAATTTAGCAAAGGGGTGCCTATTTAGGTTGAGACTGAGTACTAGGCATATCAAAGTAGAAATGAGAGGTATTTTTGAATGAAGACTTGTCTTAGGGGGCAATTCAGAGAGTGAATTAGATGTCTCTCCATAACATATTCTGTCACTAAGCCTAAGGGTTTGGAATTATTGGGTGAAATCATGATCTATGTTGCACTGGGTGTCAACTTAGATCATCACAGCTGTTTGTAAAAGAGTCTGGTCAGAAGAGATTGTTTATTTACTTCTGAGGGGTAACTGCTTCCAAGGCATTGTCGGTAGCTAGATTGCATTTCTGCAAGCATTTAATTTCCCTATGCCTACTTGCACCTTTAATTTCTTATTAATGTTTTTGGAGTGTTCCTCCCAAACTCAGATTTACCTATTTTGTTTAATTGTTTTTGCTCTGTGTTTTATCTTCTTTCAAAACTTTCAGCCATTCTTCTCCACCTTTTTTTCCTCTGGTTTTATCAGACCTTGCAGCCAGCTTTTTCCTGCTGGTGGTCTGAGTTCCCTCATGGCAAGTCAACAGACTGCTGTGCTCAGCAATCAATAAGTAGTGTTACTGCCACACCATTAACACTATGGCTTTAACATCAGGCCTCTTCTACCTTTTCCTGGCCTTCGATTGTTGTATTTATAAACTTTGTATGGTAGCTGAACAAGCATTATCTCGCCAGTCTTTTTTACTTGTCCTCGGGCTTAATGGCTGTTTGCAGTGGACACTTGAGTGTTGCCAAGTGAGCAGAGGAGGGGCGGAGATGTGTGCTCCTCCCTCCCAATGATACTTCTCTCCAGTAACTTGGTATTAACCAAGTCGCAACTGTTACACAACAAAATCTAAACAATTGTGTTGTTCACTTACTCTTGTTCTAAAAATTCTTGCAGTTCCACTCTGGTAATTGACCAAGAAAAAAAGGGAGGGAGGCAAAATCAGTGCAGGGAGGAGAGCAGAACTCTCACTTAGTAGATTAGTGTTTCTGTGCCATAAGATGAGTGATAGAAAGTATCCTCAGTGGTAGGTAGCAAGGTAAGAGTAAGGATGGAAAGCTGAGCAGTGTCCCCGGAGCGTGAGCTGTAGCTCTTACCTGATTGCATTCACATTGCCAGTAAGACATTTAGATGTCAGGAGGCATCTGCCTGGCTCTGTCACCTTCTTGTTCTGTGTTCTTCTTGTGTTCTTGTTTTTCTTCTAAAAATTGCATCTTCCTTCCTCTTTTCTATGGTGTGGAGAACAGTGCTTGATCTCTATCTGTGTTCATTAAGGTCATTAATCATCCTGGATGTACCTTTTAGGTAGGTCTTTCCACTGTGTCGACACAACCCATTTTGTTTGAGTAAGTGGGGGTCTGTTCAGTGGTTCATCTCATAAGGGTATAACTTTGGAAGGCTGATGTTAATGGTAATAGCTGAAATTATTGTCATTTAATGCATTGTTCTCCTGAGGCTCTAGAAGCCATGAACTGACTGCTGTTTCTGGCAAGCTACATATTGAACATTTCTATATGCTAAAAAGATTAGAATTCCACTAAGTGTATGTTATCTTTTCGCACCCCAGTTTTCAGTGCTACGTGAGCAGTAAAACTGCCACAGTGAAAAGTTTCTGATCTAAAACTTGAGAATTTGAGATAAATCCTTAAGGGTAGTTTGGAGGGACTGTTGTTATTCCTCTCTCATTGCAGGAGAACTTACCTTGTTTTTGAGGATAGTTCCAAATAATTTCATGTCTGTATGCATTCAATAACAATACATGTATAGCAGTATAATTTAACATATTGAGATTTAAAAATTGCCATCATTAGAAGGAATTGAAAACCACATTTTATATGGCCCAAAGCAGAAAAAAATTGATGCTGTTTGCAGATGTTTGTTTTCTCTTTAGCTTCCTTTTAAGTTTTTTACTTTCTTTAAATGATTCCTGAGAAGTTTCCATGAGTGTCAGGAGTATTGTTCTCTTTGGTTTAAAAATAGCATGCATGAAAGTTTTTCTCCTGCTGAGAGAGTTATTTCTCCTTTTTATTTAATTTTTTTTAAAAATTATTTTAAAATAAGTTTTCTCATTTATACCCCTCTATGAATAGAATTGAGTATTATTTCCTGAGAAGCATTTTGGAGCCATGAAATAAATATCTTTGGACGAACAAATGAAATTTCTGAAAAGTTTAAAAGTAAGACACCAACTTAAAGCATCTGGTAGCTTTCAAAGTAGTATTTTGGTGAGTTTTTTGAAGTGAAGCTTTATACTCTTTATTGCTACCATCTGAAATTCACCATTTCGGCCAATAGATGATAATTTTTTAAACTCATTACAAAAAAAAAAAAAAAAGAAAATAAAAATTGCTTTAGTTGAAGTGGATGGAAATGCACATTTCTGTAAGGTGGAAATACAGGCTGAATATAGAATAAGCACCTGAAAATAAAGGTGTATGAATAAAATGTGGTCTTTTTTTGTGTGTGTCAATCTGAAACCATCTAATGTTATTTTTTAGGAAGATAAATAAAAGCAGATTGTTGGATGTAGTATATGTTACTTTCAGTGAGCTTTTCTGTTTCTATGTATGTTTTTATAGTTTTTTGCAAGGATATATCTATCACAGAACACATCTAATCAGTGTTAACTGTAGAAGAAACCTTTAAGCAGTTGCACTGTCTTCTGAAATGTGAAACAAATGTTGTGAGCCAGATGTGTGAGCAGTGGCTTCAGGGTGGAGACTGACTTTCTTCCTTTCTCAGTCTAAGCAGTAGCTTCATTGTCTATCTGGAGCCTGTGTTCTGGATCAGAATCATACTGTCATTTTCTGTTTCGTGGCTAGCTTTAAAAACTGAATTGGTTTTTATTGAAGTCCTAAAAATGGAATTCCTAAAAATCTGCATCAGTCATAACTAAGGGGAAAAGAGATGAGTGAATGAGAGCAATGTGACAGCTCTTCTTACTAGGGAAGGGCCTTGCTGGGTGAAGAAGCTTGTCTTTTATCTGAAGGCAGAAATTACACAAAAGTAAGTTAGTGAAAGATTATATGCAGACTTAGTTGGGTGTCAGTGATTCGCTCAATTTGTGCTGTTGTGTGCAGTAAAGTAGAAATCATTTGATTTTTTTCCCCCCACTGTGAAATGGTGAGTAGTGTGCTCAGGTATTGCCAGTGATCTACTGTCTCTGTTTAGCTTGTATTAACTTGGGCATAGGTTGGTGCATATAACTTACTCAAGTATGTACTGTGTAAAGTCAGAAATTTTTTTAAGCAGTAGTACAAAATGAGGGTTTTGATGAAGATTGTCTTTTTGTTATTTAGCTTAGTGCATTGCTTTCTCATTGCACATAATGATTAAAGTACATTATCTAGGGATGGTTCTATTTCAAATCTAATATATAAACAGAAAATACAAGTTTGACCAATTGGCTTTTTGAGGGATGGTCATTAGAGGTTTTAATAATGAAGAAAGAATAAATATGTTTCTGTGTAAAAAGCCTTTGAAGTGTGCCATTTGTACATGTGATCTTTACTGCATTGTGTGTATTTTCTTTGTTGTGATGGCTCTTCCTGAGGTCTGTTGGAAAAATTATTCATTTCCTCTTGTTACGGAGTACTGGAAAATAAATAAGTAAATTGCCTAGGTAAGTGCAAGAGGATTTAGCTGGAAAGGAAGCCTGCTGGTTGGTGATTTTCACTTGCCTGACATTCACTGTCTCATAAGAGAATGACCTTTTACATTTCCAGTGAATAGTCACGTCTTGGGATGTAGGCAGAAATACACTGACCTGTCCATCTTGGAGAACAGGCCTTTTTTAAACGGATTTGTTGTGTTGAACACTCAGCTGGGACATGTTTCTTGAGGCTCACCAGACTTCTGTAGTCCTGAAGCTGATTTAAATGGTCACTCACATTACAGTGTAATATTGTTTGACTTATCTGTATGGTATTTTATTTTTTACAATGTAATTTTCCATCCATAATAATTTAATTTTTTCATTATGTATCCACCTGACTGTATTCTCCATGCTCCTCAGTTTTCCACTACTGAGGATGATTGAAATTGCGTGACTGTGCATAAGCAGTTAATTCATAGTCAAACCTTTAAAAATAACTTGTGCAGGTTTAGTTCTGCACTTTAACCAGTAGTGATACAAATGTAGCAATTACAATTACACAGACAGAAGTGAATGGCATTTAGTGCATTGTAATTGGCTCACCTTGAAGTGAGCTTAGTCATTAATACAAAGGGTTAGAAACTGGACTTTAAAAAAACCTTAATGTAAATTAGGAATTATTTCAATAGTTCACCTTTCCCAATTTTGGTAGGATAGGACACTATTTTTAGAATTGGGAGAAAATTCGTAGACTAGATGATACAGGTTTCTATAAATCCAATTTATAAGAAAATTGTTTAGACAAGACTTAGGAAAGAAAACAGTTCTTGCAAGCATGTAAGAGAATATATAAAGATCATTAACATAAACATAAATCAATGCACTGCTGTTGAGTAGCTGTTCCAGAGCTAAATTACATTTCAGAAGTGTTTTTATAAGTATATATGCCAGAATATATTTTCCTATTAAAATGAAAAATTAACAGTGGCTAAAGGAAATAAAAGTGTGCAAAGCCACCTTAAAAATCAGCTCTCAGTCAGAGTAGGCCTCATAACCTGTGAGCCATGGAGATTTTTTTCTTGTTTTTGTGCACCAATAGCCTTGGCATATTCACTGCTCTTGCATTACATGCAAATTTATTCTGTTTTGTGTAATTCAGTCACAGCTAAAGGCTGGTGTTGGCTAAAGTGATTTTGATATTAAGTTCCTGTTTGCTTTGGAGATGTATAGGATTTTAAAACTTTCTTGTTATTTGATGGTTTATAGGTCTGTATTTTTCTTGTTTTAGCCCCAAATGTGAAAGGCTTGGACAAGAGACAATCATAATAGAGATGTGTTTGAGCAAGATTTGTCTATTAGGTGTATAAACTTGTGAAAAGATGCTGCTTAAGCTTTGAGGAATTTAAGTGAATTCAGCTACTGTTGGTTTAATTTTCATCATGTTAGGTGTTTACCATCAAGCACTGTGATGTTGTTATAAAGGGCAGGGAAAAGCATTTAGGAATCTACTGGTAATAATGACTAGACAGTGCTTTCACTGTTCCAGAAAGCTGCAGGCTATGGGCTAAAGGGGCTATGGTTGTGGTGGTGGGTTTTCTTTTGGCATTTTTTAAAGAGTTTGGAAAGCTTGGAAAGTGCTGTCAGTAGAACAAGCTGTTCTGGAGCAAGTGGAAAGACTAGGTTCATATTCTTTTTCTGATGTCTTTTATGGGTTTTTCATAGTAAATCTGACTTAAAGAAGTTGCATTTTAAAGGTTGTAGATTGAACACAAGCAGAAAATGAAACTTAGAGTATTTTTAGTGTTAGGTTCTATATATTCTGTTAGTAGTGACCTACTGTCTAAAAAGAAACCAAGAATACACAAGCTAGAAGCTGAAAAAATTTGACCCTGAAATCATATAATATCCTAGTAGCGAGAGTGACTGAAATTGTTACAGATTTTCATGTATCTGTTACATTTGCTTTTTGCAGAAGCTTTAAAGGGTAGAGCTTTTCTGTGGAGAGCAATTTGTGTATGTCTCTCAGAAGAAAGTATTCTGTTCAGCATAGGTGAAGAGGAAATGAGACTGTGATTCTTCTGGCCTTGAAATCTGCGGATATGAATATGTATCCTTTTCCTTCTTGGTCCATGAACATTTAAAGTTTGACGAATAGCTATTATAATTAGCCTTCAGGGCTTCAATTGCCTATAGGGTCAGGAAGAAATTATTTTCTAATGTGTAATTTGGCTTCTTGGCTGCTGATTTGTGCAGTGGCAGATCACACTGTGACAGCTGAAATGCTTCCTACCCCAAATATTATATAGTGCCCCTCTTGTAGCAGTTACCAGTCATGTGGCAGGGATGACTGAAATGACACAGGCAGGAGTTGTTAATTTGCTGCATTTTACTATTCCAGAGTATTAAAGTATTGGCTACAGTATTAGACTGGTAATGGACCGTGATGGTACCAGCTTAAGCTTTGGAAAGAAGTATTTCCAGGGGAAATTGTTAGTGATTTAGCAGAAAACAGTCATCTTCCTCTGTAGCATGGGGAATGGTTCACCTAATAAAGCATGCCCAGGTGATCTCATACTTAATTACTTACAGTGACTTTGCACATTGGTAATAACCTATTGTCTAATGGTGACATACGTATTTTATGTAAAAGGACAGTAAAAACTGGTTTTGGGCTTGCATTGCAAAGTTTGTGAATTTGCTTAGGTCAGGTAGCACAAGTGCAAAAGATGAGCAACTGCTTCTAATTCTGGAACAGGCAAAAAAGTACCCACAAGGGCACTGTCAGCATTTCACTTTGAAGAAGACTTTGTCCTCTTTGTGGTCCATGTTGGGCAGTTCTAGAGCTGCTCTTAGAGGGATTTGAGTGACTCTTTATGACTCGTCAGTGGAGGTTTTTAAAAATGTAATTAGTTTTGCCTCATTTGAATGAGGTGGCTTGTTGTTTCATCCCAAGTTGAGAGTCTGAGAAGCCAGTTACAAAAACAAGCTTTCATCTCATGAAGGTATATGTATTTACTTGCCATTTCCTTGCTTTGATGAAATAACCAATAAAGAGAAATGCAGGCTTGAAAGTTAGTCTAGACCAAAATGAAAGGTATAATCCCAGCAACTTCATCACGGTCTCTGTTGGGATGTGTCTGCTGTGAAATGGACAGCAGCCAGACTTTGCAGTGCATCTGACTTCACCTGGCACTGTCATCTGCTCTCTGAAAACATTTCTTAAATGATATCATGATGAATAGCACTTCTATTTAACAGTGTTATCCACTCAAAATGTTCCGTAACATCTGTTGCTTTGTTAATAAGTTGTTGCAAAGAGTGGCTGAAAAAGTGTTTGGGGCTTACAGAAGGTCTCTGAATTGAAGATGCTTGGGTAGAAAGCTTGTGCTAATTTATGGGGGCATCAGTGTGTGTTATCCTTGTGGAAGAATTGTTGCTGCTTTTTGCTCTTCGTACTGACGGTGTACTGTATTTAAATCAGGGAAAAAAGCCACAAAAATACTAAGAATTCATGATTAGGTGAAATAGCCTTTTATGCTTTTCTGGTTGTTAAGAGATTATTTATATAAAAAGTTGTTTTCTAATGATTTTTTTTGTTGTGCCTAATGTCACAATCAACTACTGTATATTCTTTGTTTCCAAACCAGAGATCTAGAAAGGAATAGAATGCCAAAAAGTCCAACTTCAGAGGTGCAATTTCTTTTGATTAATGGGAAGGGGTGTTTGTATCTATAATTTTTTAAATTGTGATTGCTGAACTTCCAATAAATTAAATACATGAGAAAACATAATTTCTTTCTGTATTTCTCCCCAAGTTAAAAATCGAGTGTTTTCCCTCTGTGCTAGTTAATCTGTAATTTGGGTTTCTTGCGCAGAGGATAAGTATGACACTTCTGTGAAATCACGATCAACTTCACGATCAACTGTCATACTCTGCTTTTTAGCCTGATGTGTCAAAGCTTCATTTTCTTATGTCTTGCACTACAATACGCTGAGAGTTTTTTTCAGTGATTTTAAAACCAAACTTAAACCATGAAATGAATGTCTTGCATCATATATATTGGCAGTTAAATTGAGAAGAATTCACTTTTTCTTTGTTCTGGCATTGAATTTTAAACTGGTAGACCTATTCCAGTAATTTAAGTTTTAAAAGCCAAAAATTTAATAAACTGTAGGACTTGATTTTGTAACAACTCTTCAAATGCTGTTTTGATTTGTTTGATTTTTGTTGTTGTTTTTTTTCAAATCTCTTGCCCTATGTTCTGTATAGCTCTTCAATATAAATGATTGACCAAACTCTTGATTCTTAGATCAAGGATTGATTTTGTTTGAGTAACATTAAGGTAACAGCAATAAACACAGACCAAAAAATACTTACTTATTGCTGACACAACTGACTAGGACTTCTCATGCCACTGTAAATATTGCAGTGTCAGTGTAAATATTGCAGAACGTGCATGTTGTTTATAATACGAGCTCCCCCTTTCTCCTCTGTGGTGATTCTCACACTCCACCTGAGCTGAGCTGCTTTCTCAGCCTGTGGCACATTAGAATTGTGCGGTATGGTTGCTTGAAAAGTAATTGTATAAAACTTTGGTGTTTGGGCATCTTTTAAATTTGTTTCAGGGTTTTTGCATACTAAAAGAGACTTTTGGAGATGATAGAAGCAATCTTTGTTTTATATTAACTTTTACTTTGGGTCATGAAAGCAAGGTTGTGGAGCTTGTGCCTTTAAGGAGAAGGTATCAAAATGTGTGGGCAAGTCAGGGATGCAGAATGGGATTTGCAAACAGCGATATGTTAAGTAGCATAGTGAATTTTGGGTACTGAGTGAGGTGTCACCAAAGCAGCCAGTGAGGAAATGTTTGGGACAAATATATGTCAAAGCTGATGTTTCTCTATGTGATAGGTGCCTTTATTCCTGTATACCAAGACTGCATTTGTTTTCTGAAAGTACTGATGCTTTTTGGTTTAAGGCATCATAGAGTGGCATCGTTGGTGATGTTATAATAAACAAAGCTTCAAAGTGATGAACTAAAGTTTCCTTTTTCAGACTGAGATTCAAAATCCATCTTCCAGAAGCACACACTGTGCTTCTGTGTACTGGGAAATCTTCAATTCCTTCCTGTTAAAGTTGTTCCTCTTTGTGAAAAGAGGATTGTTATCACTCTCAATTTCATCTTGCACGCATGGTAAATAGTAAAGACAGTCATGGAAAAAAAACATAGGGTAGAGGAGGAGTTATTTACAGGACTTTTCTTTAAAATACAGTTTTCTCATTTGAGATTGCTACTGCATTTTATTCTAAAGACCTCCTTTGTGTCTGTGTGTGTGAGTAGATTTTTGGGGAGTAAAATGTAGAACTCTTTGAACCTTTCTTTCCTCTTTAAATCATACTCATTCTTGTACAGATTATTATATTTTACAGGAAGGGCAATGTCCTTATTTCTTTGTCTTCAGAAGAAAGTTGCATTCCCTACATTTTAAGAGGAATTGAAAAACAATTGCCTGACCAAACATGTAGAGGAAATGAGTGTTTGACGATCCTATATTTGACTGAGGCATGAACTTTTCGTCGAGTTTAGTCTTATGGCGCAAACACTTCTAAACTGTTTCAGATTTTAACATGTTCCTGTCAAGATGGAGAGGATTGGTGCCATGCCAAGGATTAGGGTGCAGTGTGAAGGAGGCTTTCCAGATGTACAGTTAAGATTATTGGTGTGTAAATGAAACAGAAATTCTGTTTGTGTCTGAACTCTTTGTGGGATTAGATGTATTAAACTCAGTTGTTCAGGTACCCAGCCTGTCGTATTTGTTGAAGCATGGAGTTGGCTTGGTACAATCACTCTTTTTTGGGACCCTAGAAGAAGTTGTTCCCTTTAGAGTTTAACATTTTTAAGGTAAAAGACTAATTTGCCAAGTGTGGTACTTCATGAGCAAAGTTAGTGTCACAGACTTGTATTTGTTATTTTGGTAGATTATGCATTATTATTTTGGTTTGTCATAGCTCTGTCTACAAAATGAAGATGTTTGAATTTTTCTTTTTATTTAATAACAAAATGGGGTTTTGTTAAGTTACTGTTTTTTGTTTTTCTTTGCAGCTTTCATCCAGTCGGATGGCATAATAGAAATGCTACGTTTTGATGAAGGAGACCTATTGCAGGTATGTAGTCTGAGTGAATCATCTGAACTAGCAATGTTTCTTCTTTTTGGTAGCTGCTTTTTGAACTCATGGGTTTGTGGAGTTCTGAAAATAAGCAAGCATTAAGCTCAAGTCCACAGAACTTTTGGACTTTCTAGTTACTTTCAACAGTATGCTTTGGTGTGGCCAGAGGTTCTGGTTCCTCCATGTTTGTGTTGGGAAAACTGGTGGGTTTTACCGCAGGTTCTCTCACAGGTTCTTCTTTCTTTCTCAGAAAAATTGGGGGATACTTTGTGTTTAAGGCTCATCTTGGTCTAGAGTTGGGATGCAATTGGCTAACTCATCAGCAGGAGCTGCAAGTGTTGCAAGATTCCCAAAACTAAAGACAGTTCTTGGGACCAGGTTACCACTGGGCTTAAAGAAAGTTTAATTACTGCAGTGAAGTAATTACTGTTGCAAATAGTTGTTTTTCATGTATGATGTTGCCATTCCTGTCAGTTTCCTTTTAGTCTGAGGCAAAACAGGAAAAAAGTTAATTTTAAAGAATATAGGCTGAAAGTTTGAGATGGTGGTAGTAGCTAGGATGACATACACAGCAACATGGCTTGATACTAGAGCTACATAGCTGTGAAGTTCTATTGACTAAGATTTCATATGCATGCCTTTTGCAGATTACATGTATATTGAGAATATTTTTCTTAAAATTCCTTAATGGTGGTAGTCTACTACTTGAAAGGGAGTAGAGGAGTTACCAGTGCAGTGCTTGATTTATAATTCCTATCTCCTGTGTAGTTAAGAAAAGTCAATATATGCATCAACATATTACATTTCAGATTTATGATGTCTCAGATTTATGATGTCTTCTTTGTTTTTTCCCTGCCTACCAACTTGTTTAGGTTGGTTTTTTCCTTTCTTCAATCCTTGGTCCTTAATGTAACTCAAGAATATCTTACTGTAGATGTTAAGACTGTAATGTACAAGAGTAAGATATTTCAAAATTATGTAAACTGGATTAAAATTATGTAAACTGTAAAATTATGTTACAGGAAGCATTGCAGTTAAAAACAAATAAGAAACCCCCACTACAAACCCCTCAAATAAACCCTCCCAAACCCAAATACCCTACCAAACAAGCAAACAAAAAAGCCTCAGGTTCCTCATTAGCCAGTTGTTCAGCTGTCTTGTACTAAATATATTCTCATAATAGATATCTGTGTATAGGCTTATGTTGGGATGTATAGAGTAGAGTGGTGGAAGTTTTCCATATAGTGGTTACAGTTTCAGTTATTAAAGCTTTCAACTGTGAATATTTGTTTAACTTGCATGGAGATACCACATATCACCATAAATATAAGGAAAAAATGCACAAGGCTTAGTTTCTTTTCTTTTACATACTCTACTAGAACATATTTTGTTTGACACAAGTGGTTTAATAAAAACAAGAGACATCATTGGCCCAGTGTTAAAGGTAAAGATGATGTAGTTGCATTCACTCATCTATATTTTGTGTTCCTTTCTCACCAGGATTACTTTTTTAAGCTACTTCAAATTAAGATTAAAAATCTGTAATTATCTTACTAATTTTAGCACTCAAGAACCAGGAGTTCTTAGACTAGAAAGTAATGGTACTGCTGTGAGCCACTCAATAAGTCATACAAAGATGGGAAAGTAAAAGGATTGTTAATTATACTAACTATTGCAATATGTAGCAATGTTATTATGGTGAGATAAAGTGGAGCAATTCTTCATGCTGCACAATAAAATTTGCAGTGCTTTAGATTGCATTGGGCTGCCACTTCCCTTAATATGTTACTGAATGTTTGATTTAAAACAGAACAAGAGAGACAAAATTTCTGGTAAGTGGTTTGTATGTTTTATGTTATGGTTGTGGCTCTTAAGTCAAACATACCTATACAAGTGAAACCACTTCCTTTTAATCAGAGTGATAGCATATATTGTTTTCTCTAGCTTACAAATTATTTGGGGTTTTTATATAGATAATAATATGGTGACTTCTTGTGACTACTTACTGCAATTTAAAAAAAGCGATTACACTAGTAATTTACACTTGTAAAACTAGATTTAAGTCTTGTGAACAGCAGCTACTAAAGGTTTAAAACTTTGATGTCACTGACTGTTTCTGTTTTGGGCTTTCCATAAGCTTTCACAAATGTCTGTTGTTCATTACAAATACTTTGATGTAGTAGTAAATGAGTATTGTCTAATCTTATGTCACTTTCAGGTGGTTTGGGTTTTTTTAATATAAAAAATAACCAATTCAGTACGTAAAATGATTAATAATCATTGAAATATCAAAGCCATCTCCAGTCTTGGTTTATCTCCACTTCCCCCAAGAATCTGATATCTCTAGAGCAGAAGTAAGCTTTTTCTTGTTTGAAAGAGTTGCTTTACAAGTAAGGTAAATCACATGCCAAGCCTTGAATAGTTTTATTTTTAGGGATTCCTGCCACCTCCTTCCAGTTAGTGTGAACCCTCTTGATACTGTTTTTTGGTACTAATTTGGAGTACATACTGTTGGTAAGATACTCCTTATGTCTTTCAATCACATTTTAGGCATTTTGTTGTAAAAAATGAATGTGTTGAAAAATTTGGTTTGACCACTCTGGCTGAAAACTGCTATTTATTGAAAGAGAATAAATCTTTACTATTTAAATTGGAAAATATTTCATAGGTAAAAAAACCCCTGACAATGGAAATTTCTTGAGCTCATGCTACTGGATAACTAGCAAAAATAGAGACTGTACTGTGGACTTAGTTTGTGGTTTAGAAAGTGCTATACCATGTAGTTCAACCTTCTGTCTTGCCAGAGCAAAAGTGAGAATTCTACTCTTTAGCATATGTGTTCAGATTAAAGGATTATATCTAAATAAATTTATGCTAGTTCTGCCTGTGGATTAAATTAAAATAACGAGGGAATTTCTTAATTCAGTCTATTCACATGAATCGGTCCCTTTAAGAACTCAACTTTTTGAACTCTTCAAATAATTCATTTAGGTTCTGAACATAGGGTAAGAATAGTATTAATGTAAATGCAATGTAGGGTTTCGGGTTTTTTTTTCAATAGCAGATGGCTTGCAGATGTCTGTATAGTTGTTTGGCACTTCAGAGTCATAGATTTGGTTGATTGTAATGGACCTTGGGAGATCATGTATACATTTTTCAGGTGGTGCTGTGTGTAGATGGGCTATGACTGGCAGGTGCTTGACTCTTCTGTTCTTAAAACCTCTGGAGAAGTATATAAGTTTCATGCCTAAGCTGGTTTTGCTGCTGCTTTTGTCTCAAATGTATGTGTACTTGGGCTTTTTGTTAGGTGGTTTTGCCTCTTCATGATGATAATTTTGTGCTTAAATCTACCTACAGCTTCTTCATGCAAGTTTTTCACAACACTCTCTAAATTTACTAGATTTTTATTTGTCACTACTTAAAGTGTAGTGTTTATTTGAGACATTGTACTCAGAGAGAGGACAGAATAGTTCCTTCCCTATCTATGTTTTAGTATTATCTATTCCCTATCATTGTTTTAGTAATGACAAAATGAGCTCTAAGTTTTTGACAGCATTTTGTTTGTTCATATAGTTTGTATTTCACTGTGCTTTCCAGGCACATTGTTTTCCTTAGTGTGCTATCAGTTATTTAGTTCAAAAAGTTTTACATTTAAGCTCTCCTTCAGCTGAGCTTTGCTATGTCAGTATCAGGATCAGGCCATCTCCTCCGTGTGTCGTCCTGATTGTTTGAACCCTTGTCCAGACCTGACAGATGCTTCATATCTCTGACAATGATGTCATCTGCAACTATTAGGAGGGCTGAAATAAACTACAACTGTTACTTTTAATAATTTGTCCTTTCATGTTAGGCCAACATACTGGCTTACTTTTTGAATACTTTATTTTGAAAAGTGAATGGTAAAGGAAAATTTTTTTGGGGGGGGGCAAAGTTGTTGGTTTTTTTTTTCCAGTTAATAAAGGTCTGTTTCCCAGATCCTTCTATTTGTTGTTAGGGCTTTTGCCTTGAGTATCTAATATTCTTCTGCACAGTGTAGTTGAGACCACTATTTTCTAGGGTGATTGTTTTTTTTTTTTTTTAATTCAGACTGTTTGGAAAGTACTTCTGCCTGTGTAGTAGTATTTTTAAAGTAGTGTATTGCTAAAATGAAAAAAGAAAGTGGTAAGACTTTTCAGTCAAATTATCTTATATCTGCCATAATAATCATAAGTGTTTGCAACCATTTTTTACAGGTAAACTCCTAGAAATTATTTTACTGATAATTACTGGTTTGCAGAATAGCTGAAATAGGGCGAGTAAAGAAAACCCATATGCTTATATATACTTAATACATATTTGCTGACTTTGTTCTCTAAACTGCTTGTTACAAAGACTGGTAGTGAGAATTACAATGATCATATGTGACAAAGAGACAGGACTTTAATATGACTTGCAGTGGCGGTGTAACACAGAAGATGTGGAACCGAATTATCTTTGTAGGACTCAGCCATGTTGATCTCTTACTGGTGGAATCTTAGTATTTTCTGCATGATCTATATTTTATTCTCAGTGGCACAGCAAAGAATTCTCTTAACAGAAGTGGCAAGCATTCAGTTCTGGTCTATCAGCAATAGTGTTTTCAGTGAGTAAAATCTAAGCATATTGTTTAATTAACTCAAATTTTCATATTGTATATTGACTTTTTAAAGGGATTTGGTGTGATCTCCATTGATGTCTGTGTAGCCAAAGTGCTAAGAATACAGGCTCATAGTGGGCAGTAAAGTGGCTGGACCATTGACCTTGATGGGTGTGTTCTACAGGACAGAGTTCAGCTGGCTGTTGGTTACCTGTGATGGAGCTTGGAACCCAGGACACCATTGCTTCATGTTGTCTTTAGCAGCAGGTTGGTGGTATGGAGAGTCCTCTCAGTGACTTTGGAGATGATACCAATTTGGCTAAAGTGGCTGTTACATTGGAAAGTAAGGCTGCTATTCAGAGGGCCTTAGGCAGGCTGACAGGACAGACAAATGCAAGGCCTGCACCTGAGAAGGAACAACCCTGTGTGACAGGATAGGCTGGGCCGTGACAGCAGCATTGCAGGAAAGACATGATGGGCTTCTGGTAGAGAACAGGTTGAACATAAGTTGTCCATGTGCTGTTGTAGCAAAGACAACTGCCAGTCTACTGAATTGTGAACAAATGTGGACCCAGAAGATAAAGGGTGTGATTTTTCCCCCCACCTGTGGGGCTGCAGCTGAGTATTGTGTCCAGTCTGGCCTACCCAGTGTGAGGAAAGCACTGACATACTGGAGCAGGCACAGCAGAGCAATACAGGATCATCGGGGGTTGGAAGGCTTCTCATGTTAGGATGTATTTTTTCAGCTAGTAGGAGAAAAGACCAAGAGGAAAACTGGTTGCTGTTTGCAGTGTGGAGTTGATAGGAACCAGATTTTTTTCATAGTGTGCAGTGAAAGGGTGAGAAGCTTTGGACACAGATTCCCATGCAAGGAAAAGAAAAGACTTTTAAACCTGAGGATGCTCAAACACTCGACCAGGTTATTAAAACAACTTGTAGAATTTCTATCTTTTGAGATACCTAAAACATGATGGTCCAAAGCTGTGAGCTACCTGCACTAATGAGATCTCCACTGAGCAACAGCTGACTTGATGGCCTCTGGAGCTTTCTTTCACGTGTGTGATTTTATAAAGGAGTAAGAGCCATTTTTGTTCATTGCCATTGCTTGTGAGCAGCTGAAGTTCTTCTGCTTCTTGTACTGGAAGAGTTGCCATCTCCAGGCTTTAGATTAAAAATAATTGCTGTACAGGAGTGACTGTTGCAAAGCCAGTGTCAGTAGCATGTGTTGCATCAGTTACAGTCAACTGATGATGTTTTTGTTTCCTTATGTGAGTTTGGGTCATGAAAGACCAGGAATTACTTCAGTCGACATTCAGCTGCCTTTCAGATTACAGCATTCATTTTTTCATTACCTTAAGCAAGATATTCCTCATTAATTATGTTTATTTTAATTACACTTATTATTAGCATAGAGCTCATGAGCTCAATAATAAAGATTTAAGCTGCCATTTATGTATCGCTTTTGCAGCTCTAAACAGTTAGTTGCAAGCAGCACATACCTCTTCTACAAGAAGGAACCAGCCTTCCTATGAAATAGCAGGATGTAAAATGTTCTGAATCTTTCAGACTGCAACAGTCTTTTAAATTGCTGTGGATACTCTCTCGTGTAGGAATATAGAAATCTTTGGTTGTTGAGAATTTTGTTAACATTAAAGAAATATATTTGGTGTTGGAAACCCCAGGTCTTGATTAAGAGGGTCTGCCTCCTTGCCTTGCCCTAACTGTCCTTGTTGAAGACTTCTGAGCTCCAGTTTAGTTGCTTAAACGTAGGTAACCAGTGCTATTTGAGATGTCCTGGACTGTCCTGGGCATCTACATGGACCTGGCAGATATGGCACAGGGTGTAGGAGAAACTGTGTCCTTCTGGTTGTCAGTCTGAGACCAGGCAGGCTGCCCTAGGACATTTATCTCAAGTGGCAGGAGATGCCTATGTTTAGATGACTGAATGTAGTGCTAGGTAATATGACCTCTTACCAAGAAGTGAAGAATAGCTATTATAACAAATTGATGAGACATTAAAATTAACTTGGTGGTTGTGACTGTTTGGTGAGATTTTTTTTTTTAATGTTCTGGCTGAAGTTAACAACCATGGGTATTTCTTTAGAGAGCCTTCAGGCTGTAAGGTATGATTTTGATTCTCCATGTATTCAAGATTATTGTCTGGTGTCTTACACAGTTATACTGAGTCTTTAAAGTGTACTTTGAGGTACAGATTCTCTGTGAAATCTGTCTTGCGAATATAAGCCTGGGAGAGGAAACTATTCTTAAGTCTTGAAACCATGGTGTTGGCTGACTGCCTTCAAATTTTCTAGCTCATTGTGTGCAAGTTTTCTCAAGATCTTTATTCTGAAATCCTCTTGGTTTATAGTTTAATCCTTTTAGGGTTATGTAAGAGATTAAATTAAGGCATGATACTGTTAGGAGTAGCAGCCTAAATGTTATCTGCTATCTTTAAATTTAAAAACAAACAAACAAAAAATAATCCATCTTCAAGGCTTGTTGGGTGGAAGGATCATAAATGCCCAGTACTGGTAAAAGGGGTGATTTTTCCCTCTCTCACTTTTTTCCCGCTCAGTTGTATATTTGTACTGTTCCTTTTGTGCTGACCTTAGGTTTTGTTGTTAGGGATTTGGATTGGGAAATTAATCCAATTGAAGGTTTTTTTTTTTTCCTGTAATTTATCTTATTTGAAATATTAATAATGTACACATGCATCATACTTCCTGATCTGTATATTGCAATATTTTGTTATTTGTAATGCTTCTCTAGTACAGATAAGATTTGACAAATGTTTTGTACAGATAATACTTTGCTAATTCTGCTCCTTTACAATGTATCCTTTATGGAAGAAAAGATGAAGCTGTATTTTTTTTAAGAGCGTAATTTTATTTCTCTTTACCTGATAAATCAACAGTGTTAAGCAAACTCTACATAATAAATAGTGAATTGATCAGGTACATGGCTTTAGCTCCTGGCAGTTATGTGCAGTCACACATAAAAAATAGCAGGCCAGACTGCAGTACAATAGGTGCACAATTATACCTGGAGATCAAACTAAAAAAAATGTATTTAGGATTTGTAACTGCACACAGTTGTATGTTTTTGTTTACTGCATGACTTGAAAGATTGACATGTAATAAAAATGAGTGGTAATTATAGAAACTGCCACATGAGATTTATTTTTGGTTTGGTTCCATGATGCTGTAGTTGCTGAAGTTGGTATGCTATTTCTTTGCTCTTGATTGACCCTGATCCAAAAAATAAACTTAAAAAACCCCAGCAAAATCCACACAACAAAATACCCACAAAAACAATCAAAGCAAAAAGCAAACAGCTCCTGCTCAAAAAACCAGAAAGTGTAATCAAAATGAATTTATAATACTGCTTGTGTTTAATGGACATCTGAAAGCAAAAACCAGGCTTTTCCTTGTAAGTGTGAATCTCTGATGGATTTTTGCTCTTAAATATATCTCAGAAATACCAGTCTTAGCAGAGTGATTTATGGTTTTAAACCTGATCTACAGATAATCAATATTTTCATAGCAAATCAGTAATTTCAGAGTATAGGGGAAAACCTTGGGTGTGCAGTCAGATAATTCAAGTCCCAACAGTTAACTACAGCCAGGGTAATGTAGTAATTGCACTTTTGTCAATTATATGTATTTCCACTTGTTTCTGCATTTTTCTGGAGTTAGATTTATCTCCACTGCCCTCTGTCTAAAAGTTGGCCTGGGTGGGATTTTAGACTGAGTCTAATATTACTGGTATTGACAGCCAATGATGATGCTTAAGAGTACATATATCTAACAATTTTCAGTATGAAATTATTTAAAATGTAATGGAATGTGCTGTCTTGTTAGAGCCAAAGCTAGCTGTCAAGGATGGGACAGTGCTGGTAATGTCTATTTTAGTTGCCCTGTCATAGGATCTGAACCTGTTAGCTCCATCATCTGACTGTCAGGTAACTGCTGGTAACTTAATTATGTGCTTTAGTTATGTTTTGAAAGAAAAAAAAAACCTTCATTGTTGAAAGAAAGGTTTTATTTAATTGTATTGATTAATGGGCTTTCAAGGACATTGGTAAGGATTACAGGGTTTTATATATGGTTTTATATATCTGTTAATTTCACAGAGCAAGCGTGGTTGTTGTGGTTTAACTCCAGCTGAAAGCTCAGCCCCATACAGCTGCTTGCTCTGTTTTCCCTGTGGGATGGGATGGGGGAAGGTAATCTGAGCAGTAAAAGTGAGAAAACTCGTGGGATAAGGTAAAGATGCTTAAATAGGTAAAGCAAAATAAAGAATTCACGGAATTATAATCACAGAATGCTCTGAGTTGGAAGGGACCACAAGGATCAAGGAGTCAAACTCCTGGCCCTGCACAGGACAGCCCCAAGATTCACACCATGTGCTTGAGAGCCTTGTCCAAACACTTCTTAAATGCCTATTTCTGTGCCAAACCACCTTCTGGGTGAAAAACCTTTTCCTAATACCAAACTTAAACCTTCTCAGACACATGCTGTCATAGAAGTCATCTACTCACTGACCTTATCTCAACCCTTGGGTTTTCTCATGGTTCAACTGAGAAAAAAGTGAGTGGCAGTTTAAAACTGGAAGGTTTGCCTTGGTCTTTCCAGTCTGAGGAAAATATACGCTATGGAAGGAAGAGATCTGCCTTTTTGTAGTTTCTTCAGATTTCAGAGCTAATTAACTTGTTAATTAGCAGTACTTCCTAGAAAGTTTTAGACAGAAAACATTTTGTACCTTAAGCATTCATCACTTAACTAAAACTGATTTTAAATTTCCTCCTTCTTCATTTTAATTGAATTTCTCTTACAACCTGTTGTAAATTGTTTCAGAGTAGTAGGTATTTACTTGTATCTTACTGGAAATAGAAAATGGAGTGTGGCATCAGGAGTTAAGAAGCTGAACTAAAAGCTTATCTGTATATGAGTAGTATACATTAGCTAGGAAAACATGGAAAGATGTGTAAGCTTTTTTTCCTATTCATTGAATTAATGGTATTTCAATGAAGAATAAGAAATGGATTGGTTTCCTAATTACAGTACAAACCTGGTAGGTAAATTTAAAGGAAAATTTGCTGACTTTCAAATTACAATAACATAGTATACAACAACTTTGCTTGTTTTTTAGTCTTTTCTTCACTGAGGAAAAACTGCACTGATTATTCTGTACTGTAAAATGCAATTTCATGTGAACCCCTTCCTGCAATATCCCTCTATCAAGGCAGTCTGATTCCCTATATCAGAGGTTTTAAACAAAGAAAACCTAATGAATACTCCTTGTTGCCTTTCAAAATTGCAAATAAATCCTCAAGTTACAAAAAATCAACTTTGTTTTACAATGGTATATAATACACTTCCAGCTTTCTTTAGTTTGATGCAAATTGGAGGATGATTAAACCAAATAACTTAATTTTAAATCTGGAATGCTACTCAGATGTACAATCCAGAATTGATCCTTGACATGAATCAAACATTAATGTTTCAGTGATTTAGTAGGAGTAATTATAAAATTTCCAAAAAGTGTCTCCAAATAGCAAAATCAAATTCATCTAGTAAAAGATTCTATATTTTAAGTAAAGATAATTTTTAAGAAACTATTAAAAAAAATACTTTTAGCTTAGAAAAAACAAAGAAAGAAACAAAGTGTAATTTTTAGCTGAAATAGAAATCAATGAAGTATCCAGCATCCAAAAGGGACTTGATTTTTAGTTTTGAAATGAGATCCGAGTTTGCATTCCCCTTGCAAACAAGTGACATCCTTGTACTAGAGGTGAGCTGGTCAAGGTGCACTATGGACTTTATCAGACTTGTGAGCTTTCTTCCCACTCTCAGGAGATAAGTATTCTGCTTGGCCATGAAATGTCTTTAAGAGCACGATGAAAATCCTCAGTTTGATCTCCAAATCCTGTGGGAAGACACAAGTTTTCCAAGTCTGGTATGTTCTAACATTAGCTGTATCAGAAGGACACTGCATATGCAGGCTTCTAAACCAGTTGGTATTTCTTAGGCAAGAGCAAACTAATTGGGAATCCCTAGACAACCTAACCTCCTTGTTTTCAGGTAATTAACTGAAATGTCCAGCAGAGTGGAAGGAAGGGTATGAATAATAGAGGCTTAGAAGATCATTAGCAGAGAAGGAGATGATGTTTCCTAGTCAAATGGAGATTATAGCCTTCTTTGTTTTCTAGGCATTAAATTACATCAATGAGATAATTGGTGGACTATTTCTTGTTTTATATGCTTTTCTTTGTAGTTTGTTCCTTACGTTGATCTATGCTAGGTTTTTCTTTTGCTCTATACAGTGTTATAATTTCCTGGACTTTTTCCTTCTCTCAGTTTTTAGGTTGTTAAGTTGCTGTTTATTTTGTAGTTTGTGGGCATTACTACCACAGTTCTTGTCCAAGGCCAAACTTAATTTCTTTATTTGGAAAAAGCCAATTTACATTTTCTGCTCCAGTCCAGAATTTCTCTTTCTTGCTTTCAAGCTCTGATTTGGTAACTTGTTGCAAAGGTTTTTTTCTCACTGGGGGGTATAATGCTGTTGGTCTCTTAAATTCTTTTTTTTTTTCTTTTACAGACTGAGACAACTTTAGGCCTCAGTTCATATCAACAGAAAAGGTAAGCATCTTTCTAGAAGTTTAATACAGACTTTAATCGTAAGATTTGTATTACTTTTCATATGAATAATAAAGTTTTAGTGCAAAAAAGATCAAATAAAAACCATGTGATTTTTTTCAATTATTTTTCTCATACAGAGGAAATGAAACTAAAATGTGAGATAGTTTTTAATATTGAACAGCTCAATCATAGGAATGATTTGGATTGGAAGTGACCTTGAAGATAAGTTAATTCCATCCCTCTGCCATGGGCTGAGTTCCTGTCCCTCACTACCATATCTATAAAGAATTCCTTCCTAATATCTCATCTAAACCATCCCTCTTTCAGTTTAAAGCCCTTTCTTCCTTGTCCTAGCACTAAATGACCTTGTGAAAAGTCCTTCTCCACCTCTCTTGTAGCCCATTTTGGGTACTGGAAGGTGCTCTAAGGTCACCTCAGAGCCTTCTCTTCTTCAGGCTGAGCAGCCCCAGCTCTCCCAGCCTGTGTTTGTAGCATAGGTGCTTTGTCCTTCTCATCATCTTTGTGGCCCTTCATGAGGAAGAAATGGCTCCCTTCAGCCATTCAGCCAACCAATGGCTCCCTTCAGCCAACCTCCCTTCAGGTGGTTGCAGAGAGCGGTGGGGTCACCTCTGAGCCTCCTTTTCTCCAGACGAGAAACCCATGACCCTGTCTTGTCCTCTCCTGTCCCAAAGACATAATCTGTTACTGAAGAGTTTGCCATGTATCATATCTGAGAAGGAAAATAACTGGCTTTTTTTTTCCCTGGTCCCTAATTTTTCTCTGAAGAATCATCAGATATTGTTCAATGAGTGCATTGAACAGTAATAATGAAGCTTGTTTCCTGCACAGTAATAACATCCACCAAACTGTCATAGCACATTTTCAGTAAATATAGTTAGGTTTTTTTCCATGACCTGTTCTCTGTTCCTTTTCAGGAAATCTAGTAAAAGAATTTTCCATTTCGGATGAGTTCCTACTTACTGTGTGTATAGTTACTTAATTGTGGGCTTAATATCCTTCTTTTTGCAAGTTTTGAAAAACCTATGAAATCTCCAGCTGTGCACAGGAATGCAAAGAGATGTAATTACATCCTGCAGTATGTCAGTCAGATTGCAAGTATGAGAACATGAATTTACAGGAATGACAGTTGAACGAAAAATAACAATGATTAGTGCATTTCTGTGTCTTGGATATAGCCAGACCTTATGGAGATTCTTTAAATGGAAAAGTATCTTGTTTAAATCATGAAATCTCAATGGCAGAAAATGCCTATATTGGCATCCACGGATTTGGTGCAATATTGTTTCCTAGAAAACAACTGAATTTGGTGGTTCTTGAGATTGAGCCATGGACTAGATTGCTTACAGGATTTTTTTTTCTGTTAATTGCTCAGCTAAGGAAATTGCTATCTGTATTGGAAACTACAGAGTTCTATAGTGTGTTCTGTTAAAACACTGGTTTAGATATCTGAAAACAAATAGTCCATTCCATTTAAGAGTGCTAGCCTATATGAAGTTCAGTCACAATGTGATGAAGATCTGCATCAAAAGCTCTCTGATACCATGTTACATAGTAAATACCAAAGTTGCTTTCTGTTTTTCTCTCTCACTGCTGTTATTGGTTTTGCATGAATCTTTCCTTTATGTCTTTTTCTAGGTGATTTTTGCAGTTGGCATTAACTTCTCTAGATGACTTGTCTTTCCTTGTCATTATTAGAGATTATTTCTTCTTCTTGGTATAGCTTGTCAGTACTTTTTCTCTATTTATACAGCTCATTCAGTTCTCTGATCACTTTATAGCACTTAGTGGAAGGAGGGAAATGAACTAGCAATTTAATTTGTTTTTGTTCATGCCCATGGTCAGATTGCATTTATTCAAGCTTCTCCCTGTTCTTTCCCCAGACACTCCCCCTTGGGAATTGTTAGCTTTGAACTTTGTCTGGTACAAGTGTGTTTTCCTGATACAAGGTTAATGTTGACATTTCTGAGCCAGCTACTATCTGGGTAGTTCATGAAAAAAATTGTTGCTAGTCTTCTTATTCATCTGCATTTTTAGCAGCAGCTTCTGCCAGATACTGAAGTCTTCAATTGTTTTGTGGGAGTTCACTTTCTCACAGAACCTGTGATTAATACCTATATTTCTAAAATTTCTAGTTTTAAAAATTAAAATATCTTTTCTGATATATGCAGCTCAGCCTTATTTTTAAATATGGTGCACTCAGGTTACTTATAGAACATTTTTAGCTCAAAAAGTCTGCAGTGGCTCTTTCGAGGAAGTGGCACAAAAGGTACCCACTCTGAAGTGTTTGCCAATTTGTCATTTTAAAAGTTCACGTAGTTATTTTTAGATATGCTTTTATTTGATTTTGTGGTAATGGAAATAAAGTAGCAGCTTTCTAAGAGTTCTTGTTGCTAAATAAAATCATGAGAATTAAGCTGTTTCACAGCTTAATTCTGCTGTCTTTATTTCTTTACGATTTATGGCACAAGAGAGGAAATAAAACCCTTTAAACAACTGCTGAAGTAATGTGGGAAAAAATACATGTGGAGTATGCTTAGATTTGAATTTTCTAAAGTAGCAATTAAAGATGTTACAGATAAGATTCCACAGAGCACATAACTCCTACAGAAATCCCAGAACAGCTAGAAAGGTAAAGTGAGGATACAGAGACACAGTTGCTGCCTAACTTTGCAGAAATCTTTAAATGCTGTATGTGACAAGCCTTTTCTTCATCTCCAAATGCAAAGATGTGCATTGATTATCTAAAATTGAGTGCCTAGTACTCTGATAAACAGCAAAGCATTATGGAAGTGCTGAAGAATTTCCTTAGGACAGAAGAATGTTGTGGGTCGGCACAGATGGACACCCGTATCAGCTGTAGTGCTTGCAGGCTTTGCTATTTTGACCATGTTTATGACAGCATCTGTGACAAACATTATTGAGACATGAAGTTGCACTTCAGTGATTTGCATCTGGGTAGCAGCAGTATCTTAGTTAGTAGCTGGGGTAAATGCCCACTCAGATACAGCATGGATGGAACAGGGAGGATAATGACCCTGCTGGGGATTGTGTGGTTCACTCTCAAATCTCATTTTTAAAATCAAAATTCTTGCAGAAGGAAGAAGATGTTGAGAACATTTAAATTATGGGTTCAGATGACTCCTGGCCAGTTTTTAGTCTGCTGGTGCTTGTTGACAGATATCAGCAGTCCTCTCTTCCATATGCATATTTTCTTTTTCATGTTGTTCTTCTTGTCTTTGAAACTTAGACAACTTGGAGCAGTAGGGAAGGAAAAATGTTAAAATTGTGATATAAGACCGGGAGCCATATTTCTACATGCATACAATAGTAATTAACTTCATGTCATTATGCTGTAAAGTTGCCCTACCCATGGGTGTATTCAGCCTTCGGTGAGCAAGTGCCCAGCAGAGCAGACATCATCATTCTTTTCTAGTCTGCTGCAAGTTGACTCATGTTGGGCCCTTCAGTAGGCAAAGTTTGTGAATCCCAATATTGCCTGCTCCTATTTGAATCTTATTACTGTTGTTACTTTTATTATAATAGTTGGCATTCATTATGATGTTGTTGCCTTTACCAAACTTTAACCAAATGGAACAAATTTTAAAAATCTCTGTTGTCCAACTGGTTTTGCAGGATAATGTAGCTCTGTGGCCTGAGAAAATGTTGCCTAACCTTCACATGTATGTGGAGAACTGAGTATGTTGTGATTATTGAAGTTAGGCCAAGTTACTCTCGACAGTGTTTTCAATGCATTTGAAATAAAGATATTAATTATCACTATTGTAAATATTGTAAATATTTTTAGTATTTTTCTATAAAAGGAATTGATATGTCATTCTACCAATAATTACCAACACAAAAGAGGTGCTAACTGTCCAAAGTTTTAATTTTGGAAGAAATGGACAAAATTATTTTTAAATCACTTTAAGATGAGTGATTTCTGTTTAGCCTTACCTTGACAATGGAATTACAGAAGCTTTTTGACCTTTTTCATTTAGGAATGTACTCTAAATAATTTTTAAAATTAGACTGTAAACTCTGAAGACATACCAGTCACTTGTTTTATCCTTATGAAACCTAACTGCTAGTATAGTGTTCCAATTGTTTTCTCCTATGTCCAGTGTATGTAAACTTCATTTTGTTGAGAATTTATTCTATGGTTTGAGGTTTGACTTTAGCCTGAGAAGGTGTACCCAAGCACTCTCTTATTTGACAACTGTAATGTGTCAATAGTAGCGAGTAATAGTAGCAAGAATTTAAATTCTTTTTGTAGCTCTGAATACAGTTTTTCCTCTTGGTGTCTTCTTGTATTTTCACTTCTGTTGTACTGTGATCTGCACACACATGGCATATCTCCACATACACAGACATATTTAAGTATATATTAAGGCTGACTGGATGTTCTAAGCCCATTCCTGTCCTGATAGTGTTTTATTACTTTTATGTGGAGAGAGCTATTTTCGGTGACTAGGCTCTGTAGCATTGAAGATGCTTTGACATCCAAACACAGAGTGCTGGAAATTGATTAGCATGCTATGTATTATACTTGAAGTGTGAAGATTCAGTCTCAGAATTATAGTGAGTCATTGAGACATTGTAATTTTATTTAAAATGCTTTTGATTTGGTTTTGATTAAAGGATACAATTAAGATTTTCTGGCCTGTTCTTAAAGTTTTACTCCTATAAATAGCTTCCATGTTGAAGCGGTTCTGGAGTGTGGAAAGGCATCTGAATTTGATCAATAATTAGTTTTCCTGGAATTGCATTGGATGGAATTGGATTAATCTTTGCTTAAGGCCTCATAAGGCCTTTTCGTAAGACAAGCCACATGAACATGTCCCATTTCCTGGCTGCTCCTCCTTGTTGAGGCAGAACTGTGTAGTTCTGGGTAAAACTGGGTTTGTAGCTTTCCTTACCCTGTGTAGTTCTGGGTAAAACTGGTTGGAGTAGCTTTCCTTACCCAGTACAAGTGGCTGCAGCTCTGCCTTTGGACATCTAGGATTGATACAAAGTCAGAAAACAAGGATCTAAAACAATAATGCTGTTTTAATAACAGAACAAAAAGCATTTGAAGAAAAAAAAAGTAACTGTTGGTCATGCCATTCAGGAGCCATTGATCTTCTTCTATTCTTTAGTCTTTCCCTTTTTTTTTTTGTTTGTTGTTGTCTCCCTGTTTTGGTTTTTGTATGATTAGGATTTTTACTCAGCTCAGTTTAAGTGTTACAGTTACAGAGATGCTTAACTGTGGTTACAATCGCACCATTCTGAATAATAAAAAAATGTTTCAGTCAATGAAACTGCTTTGTATATTTTACTTACAATTTTTGTTGTAGTTTAACTATTGTGCTCTACATGACTGTACTGATAAAATAAGCATTGGTAGAGAATGCTTCCAGGTACTTTGTTGACTTCACTGCTGGATTGTTTGAGTGCTATTTAACTTTTGGTCTTCATCTACTAGAATTCTAAGGAGTTTCCAGGGGGAGGTTAGTATAAGCAAAGCTAAGAAATGTTTCCAGAGCAGAGTCATTGTCTTCTGGATATTGCAAGTTTTGAACAGTATTGAGTGTTTCCTCACATGTGGCCTCAGTACCTTCAAATGCATCCAAAATTGTTTATGTACTAGTATAGAAGTAGCTGGAGAAACTCAGGATGTGTATGTAAATCACAGCTACACATTGGACAATATCCAAAACATCTTCCATTGAAATGTTTGGACATTGCTATGAAAGATGATGTAAACTTATTTAGTGTGTTGTTTCACTCAGCCATCATTATATAAAGGAGAGGTTTACTCTTCAATTATGTCCATTTGCAAGATATGTGATCTTGCATAATCTTTCTTGGAGACACCACATAATCATGTTGTAAAATTACAGTATTCTGACTGGACAAGTTTGTTTTGTTTGTTTCTTCTTTTGAATTAGTTGCTTTATTAGTATTAGTGAACGTTTTGCTAAGAAAGGGCTATTTGAGATGGCAAGGGAGCAAAAATGTGTCATTTAATAGTATCTTTTACAGCATTTCCATTTTTCTTGCAGTGTATCCCTGTATCGGGGAAATTGCCGACCTCTCCGGTTTGAGCCACCAATGCTGGACTTCCATGAACAGTAAGTTGAAAAGTCTTTTGATCTGTTTAGTTATGCAAATTAAAACAAAACAAAAAACCAACCAAACAAAAAAGCCCCTCCATCTACTTCAAAAACCAAACAACAAACAAAAAGCCAGAAAATGAATAGGAGCAGCGTTTAAAGCTGATAGAGAAGGTTGTATACAGAGATTGCATTAATAGATTGTAAGTGGAATTGACCTACAGAGGGCTGCTGTACTCAGTATCATGTAGTATTAAGCATCATGTAGTGACCTGTCAGCTGCTGTGGTTTTGATGATGTAGGTACTTGGTTTTAGGTACTTTTCAGCTGCTTTGCAGAGTGGACAGTTTTAAGTCTAGAATGTAATGTTCTGAGGTGAGATTACCTTTTTGCTTAAATATAATGCATGTGAGGGAGCATGTACCCTAGCATATCAGTTTTACTATTGTTTTGGTGGCAAAAAAACTGGCTGTGGGTCTGCAATTATTAGAACAGTAATGCTGAGTTGTGAAAATACAGCTTCAGGGAGAAGAAATAGCCTCCAGGAACTTAGCTCCATGTTCTTCACCTTGCAACTGGTTTCTATTTCCATTAAACAAAAGGAAGGAAGCTAAACATTTCACCAATGTACCTGTTAGTTCCTCTGAGAACTTCTTCAGTCTTGTCTAACCATGAACTGGTTACTGCGTATAGGTAGCTCCAATCCATCTTCTTCCCAACAGTCCAAAGTGGTTCTGGAGTAGGTGTTCATGGAGCCTCTGTGCATGATTGATACTTAGACCAATGTAAACTGCAGTGAAGGCATTTCAAACACTTCATTACCAGTTCATCCTGGAAGAATGAAAACAGCCCAGGTGTGCCTTAGCACAGCATTCCTTCCCCCATCCTCAGCCAGTACTGCTGCTGGATGAAAGGCTGTTTCATTTACAGATAAGCACAGATTATTAATAAAAATGTAGTGCCTTTTTCTGTTGGAAAGACTGTTGTTCAGTGTGGTGACTACAGAGTTGTGCGAGGAAGATCCTGTGTATTGACATGGTGTATACTTGTGTCTTTCTGAAAGAAGAAAAGCCATAACTGTGTGTTGTTTGCACAGAGTAGCTTTCTAGAAATCACCTCTATACAAAAAAACCCAATGTAAATGTCACTAAATAACAAAGCTGTATGAAAATGTCTCATTTTACAGAACTTATTTGTACTCACTCTAACAAAATTGTGGCTTTACTTCTGATTAAAGACGGAGTAAGACACTCTGCCCCCTCTTTTTCCTTCAAAATTTCCTTTAGCTTTTGATGTTGTGTGATTGTTGTTTTTCTTCCTAACATCAGTAACAGATCCTAGGTAAGAGAATTTTGAGTTTCTAAACAGAATAGCAAAATATGTAGTGCTAAGCCCTACTCTGTCGCATCTCTGCTACAAGAAAATTAGGTTATAGTTAATAAATTATTTTGATGAGTGCAGTACGAATTCAAACTCGTGGAGCAGTCTGCTTTTTGTTAGAGCTATTGTAAACTTATCTATTGATTTGAGTTTAAGTTATTTTCTTTTACAAACTGTATAAGTTTTCAATTCATAGTAATTGCAGATTTTGATTTTGAGAATGTATTTTATGCATCTTTTTCTACTATGGATAAATTTGATGGTCTCTGAGATATCTTTTAAAGGTTACCTAGAGTTTGCATGCTGATGGTCTGAAGAAAGCTATGCATGCTTTTTTGTTTTGTGGACTTGGAAAGATGATTTTTCCCCCCCTTGCTACATAGATCCAAGACAGTACCATAAATATTTTAAGTAATTCTTCATTATATTTTGGCTTTTTACATAAGCTGTTCTTGTCAAAGCTAAAAGCACTGAAATAGTATAGATCTAATACAGTGTTAAAAATAGCACAAATCTCTTACTTGGGAATGAGACTGTACAATAAATGCAGACTGCACTGGGGGATTGCTGACTTTCGTCAATTAAAGTAAGGAACCTGTATGTTAGATCTTGATTCATTATGTGTTCCTTCTCTGGTTTGGGTGGGTTTTTTTGGCAGCTGTTTATCATTAATTCATCTGTTGTCATTTAGGCTATAGTCTGAGGCAGCAATCCTCATCTGATTTATTAAAACTTAAGTAAGTTGCCAAAAGCAGTTTTAGAAAAGGTTTAGATATGGAGCCCCAAACTTTAGTTTAAAATCTGTGAACCAACTCTGAGAAATGCTGAGTAACTCAGGCTTACGGTGGGAAAAAGCTGCAGGTGCCAAGCTCCTTGGAAGCCAAATAATGCAGATTTAAGCTTTTGAGTTTTTTGCCTTTTAAAACAGACAGGGTTTTCACATTCAGATTCTGGCTTTTCTGTCTTTGTTACTAATGGATTTTAGAAAAGGCATAATATGCATGTTTAGTTTCCGAATAAGTACTGTACCCAAAGGGTGGTTTGTTAATAGATAGCATGTAGCATTTAGTAGAGCAAACTTGTTCCAGGTTCATGTTTATGCTGAGCTATCAACATGTATCATAATTTGTATTCAGTTTTAAGTCAAACCATTCTTCCTGTGAAATTATTGGTGTGCTAAGGGTGTGTGGGTTTAATCAGATGTTTCAAAAACATGCCAATTTAAGCAGGCATAATAAAAGTTATTTTATCTAAGGATCTCAGAAAATCAAAACCAGTATTAAATTGATAAATATATGCTGTAGACAAACTTCCTGTATTCCACCTGGAGATGAGATTACAATGGCCTTCAACTTCTGGTTTATAACGTTGGAGTTTTTTTTAATGCAGTTTTAATATAAAGCAAACACTACCATATTCTGCCACTTTGAAGGTAGTCCAGGTAATCTCACATTTATCAAAAGAAATGCATGCTGTATGTTAGGATATGCAAATCTTTAGCTCACTTGAAGAGATCCCAAACATTCTCTGTATACATTAAGCCTCTGGCAATGGGATAGAACTGAGGCAAGTTCTCCCATATCACTCTGCCAGGGGACTACTTGGACTACGTGCGGAATATTCATTTGGTTATTTAATGTGTAAGCCTCTTCCTTGTGTTTCTGAAGCAACACCAATATTTTTCTGGAATAAATTCTGCAACATCTTGAGTATCAGAGATTCAGGGCTTTAAAGAAAACAAGAAAAAAAATCTTCCACCTAAAGCCAGCTCCACAAGTAGCTGACTTTTTTTTTACCAGCATTCTGTTCCTTGTATTCTCTCTTTTAAACTGTTACTTTCCCCTGTTGTTAAATGGGAATACCTGAGGTGTTCTAACCTGCAAACAGTAATCATTATGTTATTCTCCATAGCTTTGGGAGTTGGTTGCTCAGAGGCTGTTTTGGCAGAACAGTCATTATCCATGACTTTCTGTGTTTAAGACAGGTCTTCATATTAGAGGTCTTAGAAATGGCCACCTGGGGTGGAGGCTAAAGTATACTTTTACAGGGCAGTTTCTATTCAGTTCTTGCATCTACTTTCTGGGAGAATGTGGATCTTCACAGATCTCAATACTTGGCCTTCATCTTTGTCAATTGAGCTCTGACAGGATTAAAAGTGAAGTTTAAGTTCTTCAACTACATTTTTTTGATAGAGGTACCTTTTGATAATGGAGCACTTGTGTGTTGAGTATTTTAGGGTACTACCACAATATAAGCTAGAACTGTTTATCAAAAAGCTTTTTAAATGTGGAGATATTTTAGATGAAGTTGACATCCTACCTGTTTAATATTGGAAGTTTTCCTGAGCTATCGATGAAACATTTGCATCTACTAGATATACAGTAGATATGAATATCCTTAAAGCCATGGGAGTTACTTCAGGTAATATAAGGTTGATGTAAGTTTAGCAAAATGATCTGTCTTCTTCACGAACTCTAATCCCTTATGCAAAAAATAGTGAAGAGTTTTAGCAACTAGAGAATTTATTCAGATTGCTATTTTTCCTACATTTTCCCTACATTTTAAGTATATTTACTTAAAAGTAAGTTTCCTGTAATGTACATCCAACTGTTTACACGGTACATTTGATACACTTCTAATGTGTGAGAGTTTGAGATTGTTGGAATTTTAAAGAAATGTTGCTAAAGGAAACTTCATTTCCCTTGGAGTTTGCTGAATGTGAGGAATTGTTGACAGTAAATTGACATTTCATCCAGATCTGCCTCAGGTTTTGTTCCCATATCATGCTAGACTGCACAATGCTGCTGAAAGTTCATTACACTCCTAGATTCATTCCAATCACACTTGGTGACATGGTTGGATAAACTCTACTACGTGTATATGTGGTTTTGATAACTGTTTAGAAAAGGTGTGATTTTGTTGCATGGAATCTCAGTTAGGTTCCTAACTTAAAATGGGGCACTTGCTCTGTTTAGTATGTTACATTGACGCCAACTTTTTGTCAAGTCTAATGTCAAAGAACTTTCTCTGTTACGTGAAATCTTGAAACTAAGAAACAACCAATTTATAGGTTAGTACATATACAAAACCAAAACCCTTCTGAATTGGAAGACATGTTCTTGCTTTTCTTTTTTTGGCTTTTCTGAGTTGGAGACATGTTTGGGAATGCAAATGTATGTGCTTCAGCTACTCTTAGCTTCAGGTAAAGAAGCCATTTGCCTGTGTCACTCAACCGGTTTTGTGTGAAGCAGGAAGAATGCTCTACTCACTAATTCTCTAGTTTTGTACATGATGCAGGCTTCCTTTGTGTAAGGGAACTAGTGTTTTCTTCAAAATGGGGCACAAAAGGCATTCTCTTTCAGTCTCTAGAGGTAACCTTGTAAGACCAGCTCGTTTTGTTTCTTTTAATTAAAAGTAGTTGGATACGTTACAAGTCAACACCCAAATTCTTATTGCTGGAGCTTGCTCAGTCTGATCTTTTGGCTGGAGAACTGTCTTCATTGGTTCAGGAAGTTCCTGAGCCTAGGAGAGTGTCCAGGGCACATGACTTTGTATGCTTTCCACATTACGCTTCTGCCTTCTAGGCATCTGTTATTCACCCCTGTCTGATAGGATTCTGTATGACAGGATACTGATTTAACCCTTGTGACACTTCTGATATGTTGCATGACAACCGGTTTTACAATTGTTTCTGCATTGCCAAAGATGCTAAATGAAAAAGGTACACAGGGGGAAAACATGTCAAATTCTCAAATGCATGAGGAATTCACCAGAATTGAATATTGAGTATATTTACCTATATTCCCAGCATAGGGAATATAGCTTTTGATTGACTTAATTTCTTTCTTTAGTCTCACTAGAAAGAATAAGGGATGGAAGAGGAAGAATATATCTGCTGAATTAATATCTTTTGCTTTTCAGTAATAGATTTGTATCAGTTTTCATAAATCAAGTGAACATTTTACAGAGGTGCTTAAACTATATGCAGTAAGAAAAAAAATTAATTGCTCTTTCAAAAGGGCATTTTCTGAATTTGTATTTGCTTCACAATGAGTAGCTACATATTTTTGCAAGTCAATTTTGGGCCAGTAACTCAAGGACTCATCTCCTCAAAATTTGCCAGAGCTGATTTCCATTGTTAAAATTGTCTGCCTTTTGATCACTGGAACGGCAATGAATTCCATTACAAGGACATGCTTACAATCCACTGCAGGTACTAACTCAGACTTTGGAAAGAGTTGAATTGCAGCAGTAAAGAACACTAACATAGGCTTCTTCACCCATTTGACCAGGCACCTCACACTTGTTAATTAGCATCTTCTCATCTAGATTTTAGTAGCAGGTTTTTTTATCAGTGTAGGTTGACTTAGCATTATGCAGGGACAAAGGGAGCAAAATCTTACATGCTTTGATAGTTCATGTTTGCCTGAAGGTCTGTGTCTATACCAGCTTCTCACAATGAAAAGTGCTAGCTGTGACTGCCCGTGGAAATTCTGCTCTAAAATTTGGTGTCAGCTACAACCATACCTGTGCAGATCATTGTGGTTTGGTAATCTGCAGCTTGGAGAGCATCCCTTATGAGATTATTGCTTGGGATGCAGGTTCATTAGATGTATCCAGTGCACATTGCCCTACCTGGATTTTACCGTATCTGATGGCAGAAAAAACAGGTTAAGTTTATGAGGTCCTACTCTGTATATTTGGGTAACACCACACTTAAAGAATATAAGAAAAGCTGTATCTCAGCCAAATGTAATACCAGACTCACTGTTTCAAAATCAGAATGATCAGCAAAAGAGTAAAGTAAAACAAGGTCCTAACATCAAAATTCCTTTTTAGTGCCTTCTGCCTTTATTACCTATAATTATACTGTGTTAATTGAGTCTGGAATATGAAATTAGTGAGCTATGATGTTGGTCATAGCTGTTTCCCTACCAGTTTGTTTTTATAGACTTGAGCCTCTCAAACAGATGTATAGTCCCTTCTTTTCAGAACTGGAAAAGCATGAAGGTCTTAAAGATAGTTAATATTTGAAATATTTCCTGGCTAATGAGTTTTATTTGCAAACTACCTTTCACAGAAGCAGACTGCTGCTTTGCTATTGCCGGTTCATTCAAGATGATTTCCCCTTCTTGACAAGCTGCTGAACGTGCTTGTGGGGAAGAGAAGTACCCAAAAACTGCACTGTGGCAAGCAAAGGAGTTGCACTAAGGCACTGGGAAGCATGTCTTCCACTGAGGAGAGTGAAAAATTGTAGTGAGAACTAGGGAACAGACAGTTGATCCTCAGGCTGCAAGAACTTTCTTCAGTGTTGGAGTAGACTGACTGTTTCATTTCTTCCCCTTTTTAAAAAAAATTTGGTGTTGGTAGAATCAGAATACTGCTGTAAGGCTTGACCACTTTGTCTAAAAAAGGAATTTGCTGCAAAAATGTTGACTGGTATAGAAGCTTCTGCTTTTCATAGTTACCAAGCAGATAAAATACTCAATGCCATCTGTAGTGATGTCAGTGAAAGAGTGTTTGAAGTACTGCATTCATAATTCAGGGGTGCTGAGTAACTCCCTATCAGCAGACACTTTTCTTGGTTGTGGATTTGAATGTTTGTTTTTATGGTGGGATTTTTGGTGGGAGTGGGGGTAGAGATGAGGAAATTTGGAGGGCTGCCTCTGAATTGCATTCCTCTGGTCTGGTAAGCTTTTTCTTAGCAAAGGTTTACTTTTTAATTCTATTGATCAACAGTGTAGCAGTTAGTGTAGTTAATGCAAAATGTCACATCTGATAAACCATTTCCTTTTCTGACATACCCATGTATGCTAGCAAGAGATGAAAATATTTTGTTAGGGCTTAACCTGGATGTTTGGTTTTATACAGGCTTTGAAAGCTGAGAGAAATTGTGGTCTTTGTCACTGGTGAAGTTAGAGGAGTCAAAATGAGATTTTTTGACATTGAAAGAAGGATCAAGAACAAGTGTTTGCTGATGGAGACATGAAATTAGGTGTACTCAGCAAGCAAAGCAAAGAGTTTTACAGTGGCACACTGCAGATATATTTTTGTTAGTGATGATGTCATTTATTGATGGTTAATAATTGTGTATTTGAATTAATAACATGGTCTTTAGCATCTGCTTCTTTAGCCCATGTTTATGCATAGGAGGTTCTGTAATCACAATCACTTTGTAAATTGTGGCATAGTCTGTTTATTATCTCTAAATTCTCCATTCAATTAAGCCTTTCATTTACAACAAAGTTATATTGCTTCATCTGTTGAGATATATTCCACACCCCCTCTAAGGTAAAAACTGCAATAGCACATATTAATTTGGTCTGTTAAGGTTAATTGAAGATGGCAGAACAGCTGCCTGTTTCTGGTCATCATCACTGCAGGTACTACAGGTAGTAATTCTTATCAGTAGTTTTGGTGTCCTTGCAGTGTTTGGAGCAAGTGACATGGGAGAGAGTGCTACATGGACTACATGTAGCCTGAAAGTTCAGAGCTAACTATTTTGAATTCCAGAATTCAAAATGCAGGAGTTTTTAATCTGTAAACTGCATGCTTTATTAGTGCTTTGGTGCTGATACTTAAAATGTGTGAGTTAAAAGGCATGAAAAAAATTCCAAAGAGACAGTAAAATCTGAAAAATAATTGCTGAAACTGGAGCATCTTTTGTCACCTCAGCTGTTGTAGGCAAAAAGAAACTAGCCAAAAGCTTGTGTCAAATAAATTTGTTAGCATATCTTGTTATTGGAAAATTGAGCAGTTTTTTGACTTGTGTGACTTCCATGTTTTATGGTTCCTAAATTCTAGAATTCATCTCAAGCCTTTATTTTTTTACTTAAGGTATGAATTCAAATACAGTATAGAAATAAAATAGTTGTCGCTGTGCATGTCTGCATACTTAATTCTGTAGAGCCTATTATAAAATATCATACCAGAAAACTTCTGGGTTCTCTGTAAGACTACTCATAATCTATCATGGAAGAAAAATTTGCATTTAGACTTTCATCTAGGGTGTGTTCTGTTTATTTTCAGTTGCTGTGTACACCCTGTCTTAAGATAGTTATTCAGAGGTTCTAGCATAGGAATAGCAAAATTTGCTTCTTTTAATTTTGAAGTAAAAATCAGACAATGGAATTTCATGAGCTTGATGCAACATTAGGTAAACCTTCAGGAAAAATAAGCAATAAAATAATGGAAAATATGTTAACTAATTCTTATAGGTCAAAGCTACATAATGTTTCTTGAAAAAAGCATTAAATGCAAAGCTCTGTTTTCAGTGTTCATCACTTTTATGCTCCTATCTGATGTAATGGGAAAAAAGTCAAATGCTTTATTGTCTACATTTCTGACACTTTGTAAATATTTTCTCTCTCTACTTTGACAGGCCAGTTGGAATGCCAAAAATGGAAAAAGTTTACCTACATAACCCTAGCTCAGAAGAAACAATTACATTAGTATCAATATCTGCTACAACATCACATTTTCATGCATCGTTTTTCCAAAATAGGGTAAGTTTTTTTACTTTCTCAAAATTAGCTTTTCTTCCTCCTCTCAAATCTGAATGGAAGTTTCTCTAAAAGAGTGACTTACTGCAATAATTACATATCTAGAAAGTATTAAGATACTGCAGTTCTTCATCTCATATCAGAGTAAATTTGAACTGAGCACAGAAACACAAGGAGTCCTGACTACACTGGAAATGTATATTACAATTGCTGGTTAACAGCAGATCTCCTTTGTTGCTGAAGTGAGTAAATTTCCTCAGGGCACTTACAGAAACAGACAGGTCCTATAAATTTTCTGAATATTCTAAGTCATGTGAAGTGGTGTTTGTGTGCAGTAGTCACTCCAGTGTACTTAGAGCTGTAAGTAATTGTGTTACAGGAACTTGCCCGTTCAAAAGCTTGTTGTCAGCAGGTTTAACTCCTAACCACATTGCTGTCAGATAGAGTCCTGTAGTTTGTTTTGTTTGCAGGGCCTGTGGCTTAGCAAGAGTCATGTCAACATGAAAAAATTCAGAAAACCTGTCTATAATAAGCAACCTGTAGCATTTATGAAAGTCTTGTAGCAGTTGCATTTCTCCAGTGACCTTTGAACTGCCAGTCTAAGACATTTTTGTGATCAACTGAATTCTTAGTTCAGAAATCAGTGCAAAATTTCAATTAAATATGATCCTGCACTAGATAATAGTTTTAAATTATTGCTATTTTTATTAGTTTGTTACACATCTCATTTGTTTGAAAGTTCTACTTTTTTCTTTCCAAATCTGCAGTTGACTTTCTAATGTCAGTATTCCACAAAGAGCACATGAGGATTTCTGCATCACAAAAACCACTGTTCATCTGCATGATGCAATTTTTTCAGTAAACAGTTTGCTTATCGCTCTACTTGCTTGCTTTTGTTTTTTCCAGAAAATTCTTCCAGGAGGGAATACGTCCTTTGATGTAGTTTTCCTCGCAAGAGTAGTGGGAAATGTAGAGAACACTTTATTTATTAACACTTCTAATCATGGGGTATTTACTTATCAGGTAAGAGAATTACAGATTTTTCAGAGAAGTGAAGTGTGAGCAGAGCAGATCAGGCAGAGCAGTATCTATTATGGGATGCTTAACCATCCAAGGATACTTGCACAATAGTGGTGTGTTGTTGATTAGGAGTTTTTTTCCCATCAACCCAGTTGAAGAAGTTTCCATCCCTGTTGTTTGTTGTAACACAGGTACACCATTGTAAAGATCAGTAGGGCAGTGCTGTAAGACAGATCAATGAAATTGCATGGGATTTAAAATCCTCCCAATACCTTTTGTGTGTGTGTTATTTTAGTGGCTCATTTTAAGGATCTAGCTCATCCTTTACCTCTTTACTTGCCTGATCCAGTGGCAAGACAATGTTATGCATTAAGCTGGCAAAAAATTATTCACTGGAGATTCAAAAAGATAATTCAGACAGATGAGAGATACCAAAAAGTGAATAATTAAAGAAATCCACTTGTTGAAAGAATATAACTCTTACCATGACAGTGTTTCACAAACAACAACAAAAATGCTTCCCGGTATGGATAGTTTCACAATGATATGATTAGAGGAACATTTCATATTTCATTAGCCTTTAGCTGGTGTCTATCTGACACTCTATTCCAGAGTGTCAGAAAAAAAGGTGTTTTTTGATTGCCTGTTTTTCAGTATTACGTGTAAGTAAATCGTAGAAATGAGGAATAGCCTTTAGCTGCAAACTAAACCAGTTTATTTCAGAGCTTTAGTATGATACTAGTTTTAAAGGTTTAGTTATAAGTATACTATAAAACTAGTCAGAAAGAGTTTATGGTGGATTGCTAAAATGGGTGTGCATGTTAGGCTCTGCAACAATTACATACAGCTACTTGAGTTTGTGTTTCTTTTTCTGAACCAGGTGTTTGGCATTGGAGTTCCGAACCCCTATCGATTGCGCCCATTTATTGGGGCACGAGTTCCTGTAAATAGCAGTTTCTCTCCTATAATAAATATCCATAACCCTCACAGTGAACCTTTGCAGGTGAGTGTAAGAGAAAAATCATTAAATGCTCATTTATGGTATTAAACTAAAATTCTGTTGATTTTGGTACTTCTTAAAATTCTGTTTCAATTTTAGAGCTATTTGAGGTCATGCATTTCATATTATAAGATTTTTTTTTTCTGCTCAAATGCAAATCAGTTCTAGACATTGTAGATTATAGTTGCAGATCTCTTAATTTCCTAAACGGAGGTTTTCTGGTGAAATTTTAGCTTTTAAAATGGTTGTAATTACTGAAAAATAAAGATTTAAACTTCACTGATAATTAGGAAGAATACTGAAGCAAACAAACAGATCTTTTAATCCAGTGGTGCCTCTTAGCTTCATTCTGTCTGGTTTGCACAGCATAAGGTGTTATTTCAATATACCCCAGTATGTAATCTTGGAAAACATTCTTATGTTTTCAGGCAAGATTGATGTCTTTACCTAACCAAGTTCTGATTCTATTAAGTGATTCACAAACAGTAAAATGATCTAGAAAGCACATAAAGTATAGCACTAGCAAATGACTACATCAGCATTAAAGTGAATTTGTAAGGTATTCCAGTGGTTAAATAGTCATTAACCTATGCCATTGCCCATGATAATACCTGATAAGTAAACAGGATCCCTTTAAGGTTGAGTGCTAACATTTTCCTGTTATCCACCTCAGGTGGTAGAAATGTATTCCAGTGGAGGTGATCTCCATTTAGAGCTTCCAACAGGTCAACAGGGAGGTACAAGAAAGCTATGGGTGAGTAGTTGTGTCTTGCAGCATTCATTGTACTTGTTTGGGGGGTTTTATTTTGATACGAGCCTAGTTTTTGGGGTTTTTTAACTAACTCTGTGTCTTGTCATGTAATCATTTAAAATACCCCATAAAAATGGAAACAGTAACAGGGTCTGTTAATGTTGTGGTAGTAGGAGTTGAATGAAAGGTTTAATTAAGATAAGCCATATGTATTGAGCTGTGCTGTTTTGAAATGCAAGGAATAAAATTATTCCCATTAGAATGAATTCCACCCACCTGAGCTTTCAGTCCTGGAGGCCTGTGAGCTAGATCTAACCCATAGAAAAAGTATACATGTTTTTCTGTTGGGTTTGTTGGTTAGGGGTTTTTTTTTATTTGTCTTGGCTTTTTTGGTGGTGCTGGTGTTTTTTAACTTAGAAAGTCCTTCCTGCAAGTTACTATGAATGCACACATGGGTTGAAAATGAAGCTGAACAACTTACGGAAGAAAAATCTATTATGGACTACTAAATAAAACAGCAAAGTGTGTAGCTGAAGTAAATCCCTAGATCATGAGTTGAGAGTGGCTAGAAACTGTTCTGGAAAATATTCCTACATACATGCCTGCAGCTACTCCCTACTCATCATATCTGCTGGTAGAGACAAGGTAGTGGATTGGATGGACTTGTCTGGCACATTAAATCTGGTTTGAAGTAACACATACTGATAACTTTAGGTGAAATAAAATTTAGAAGCATCCTGAAGGTACAGTTCTTGGCTTCATGCTGTATGTCACACCATTGGTAATGTCCAGCTAGATACAAAATGTATTTTCCTTTTCAGTTAGAATTATTTGATTTTTTGATGACTGGTTTTTGGTCTAGGAGAGACTTCAGAGCCATTGGGCTCCTAAGTTTGTCTCTTGCTCAAGTGTATCATTACAGTAATGTGACAGTTATATTTGTTTTAAGAGGGTATTTCCAAGTTACAAAGGACAATCACAATTCTTAATTCTTATCTTTTCTGGACAAAGTCCATTAGAATGGCAGTATTTTAGTTTTAGGTACAAAAGTTGCAAGGAAATAAGTATTAACACAGATCACAACATTTTAAAAAATGCAGTGGAAACAGATACTGAGGGTTGGATGTTCACATGAAAACGGATTTTAAAACATAAATGTCCTAATGTTTTGACACTGCTTTAGTCAAATTGCATTGCTTCTAAAGATAGCTCCTTCCTTGTTGTCAGGAGAACTCAAGGGGGATGTTTTTCAGAGCATGAAGCTTTTCAGCTTCTCTTGGTCAGGTTGCGAGTTAAAGCAATGATGATTCACATGTGAAAGCTTCCAGTGTCTGGCAAGGACTAATCCTCTTGTTTCCTCTATCCATCCATCTTCATACCCATTGGTATGCATTTTCATGTAACCATTGGTATTTCAAAACAATATGGCAGCTTTAAGAAATCAAACCAGTAGGAGGAAACACACAGATAAATCATTGTATTGGTTATGTCAAGAGCTGCACTGCAGATAGAAAAACCTTCAAAGTAGCAGAAATTATCTGAGATATGGTGATGATACTTTGACATATGGATATACATAATTGTATACAATTGTTCTGATGCCAAATGCTTGAATGACTGGATGGAGCAGTCTGCATATGCAGGAGTATTTTTTGATCTGACCAACTTTGGATCCCTAGTTGCACACATATGGAAGAGTCAGATCACATCCTTTGATACGTTAATGAATGGCTGCATTGTGTTGGGTCTGTGAAAACAGAACTTGAAATCTTCTTACTTTGATATTCAACAGCTTTCAAAATACACATATGTAGTCATTGTGTCTTAGAAAAGTTCAAGTCAAGGTTTTCATCTTCTATTTAAAAACAAAAACCAAGCAACCAAAAATCCAATCCTCAGACCTTCTGTAATGTGATGAGGAAGACAATCTGATGTTAGTATTTCAGCTGTAGTGCTGAAGTTAGTCTTGTGCTGCAGCTGTGTCCAGAAAATACAGAAAAAGATGTCTTTCAAACCCTGAATGCAGATTAGAACTGATAGAATAGGCATGGTACAGAAACTAAAATTAATTTTTACTTTTCCCTGTAAATTACATGATGACTAATAAAGGTGGAGCTCCACAAGCTTCTGGCTGCATGGAGTTACGCACTGTTTTAGTTTGTGTTTAGCACTGAAACTGTATGGCTTGTGTCTGCTTTGGAGGAAAAACACTTAGAATATCCAAAGTCAATATTTGATATTACTGTGAACATTTTTTCTGAATATCTTTTGTTAATTGCCAGATTCTGCTAATGTAGTCTACTGTCTTTTTACCACAAATTGAATACATGAAACTTAGAATCATAGAATCGTTAACATAATCAAATGGGACATGAAAGTTCTCTTGCATATACCTAGTTTTAATCAGTGTCATATTAGATGATTACAATTATCCTTTATAAATTTAATGGTAATTTAAGTTACATGAAGCCTGTCTCTTCCTGCTATTGTAGCTTTTTCTCTTAACACAATTATACTCAATGCTTCTATTGTAATTATTTGGTGTGACAGCTTTTTTTGTAATTACTGCACTCTCATAGACCTGCTTTGATTATTTATCAGGAAATACCTCCCTATGAAACAAAAGGAGTGATGAGAGCCAGCTTTTCTTCAAGAGAAGCAGATAATCACACAGCCTTCATTAGAATAAAAACAAATGCCTCAGATAACACAGAAGTTATTATTCTGCCTGTTGAAGTAGAAGTTACAACAGGTTTGTTAAAGAGTGGTTGGGGTTTGGTTGATTTTTGTGTTTTGGTTGGGGTTTTTTCAGTTATTCAAGTTAATTAACTCTCAGTATAATAAAAAAATAGTAACTTTTTTTTTTTTTTAAGCACCAGGAATCTATTCATCAACAGAAATGCTAGATTTTGGTACACTACGAACACAAGGTAAACCAGTCTTCAGTTCTCCAAGTATTGATCAGGAATAGGGTGGGGAGGGGAAAGCCCAGTTACCTTTCTACTGTTCAGGGCTGCTTGTGGAATGATGCTTTTAAAAAGACAGATAACAACAGCAGGTTACAATAGAGCACATATGCAAGAGTACTTAGGGTGTATACAAGCAAGCATTTAAGCAAAATTTATCTTTTGTTCAACTAAAAAATGATAGCTTCTGAAGAACTTTTCCATTCTACTTCTTTAACATATAAAGATTTTCAAGTAAGAGTAATTTCTTCTGAACATGGTGCACCTGAAAAAGTAATTGATTGTAGTATTTTTAGCCTGTTCACTCCTTAATGTGTTAGAAATATGAGTGGTAAGCAGAAGCATGTAATACCTACTAGTATACAAAAAGGCAATTTGTGTCAGATTCTTAGGATTAGCTATTTTGACTGGCTGTTCTATCCTGTTAGTATAACTTTTTAACGCTGAACAGCGGAGGTATGTAAGAAACCAGCTAAGTGTAAATGGCTTTGTATAAGATTCACATGTTAAAATAGCCTAATAGACAGGTGTGTTTTTTGTTCTTTAACAGATCTGCCAAAAATTTTAAATCTGCATTTATTAAATTCAGGAACAAAAGATGTGCCAATTACAGTAAGTTTGATTTCTTTCAATTTGAAACTTTCTACTTGGATTTACTTTTTCTCATAAAAATTGATCATTCACAGGTTCACCATGTAGTGTTCAGAATTAGAAGCTAGGTGATGTGTGACTGAAAATGGAACTTAATAGCAGAGCAAATAATTTTTATGCATGGTAAAATGAATTTGCATCATAGTCTCCTTTGAATGCTCTGAACAGCATTTTTAGGCTGTATCTGCAATATCTGAACCTTTGTAAACTTTTATACTTGAAAACAGTGATTCATGTTCACGGAGTGAGAGATACAGAGTCTGTAAAATTTTGTCCTCATCACACACACATCACATTTATGCATCAATGTATAAAGCAGTTCTACAACATAATTTTTTAAGAAGAGTCGCTTTCAAGAGCTGCCTGTAGAATTACTCTTTTTTTCTTGAGCTTATCTGATTTGTGGCTTGAAATAACAAAAGAACCCAAACACTCTAGGGCCCTTTGCAGTAAGACCACTGGAGCTGCATGTGAAGTGCAGCCAGCTTCAGAATGCCAGCTTCAGAATTCTAGCATTTGGATTTTCTACTTTCTCTTTTTGTTTCATAATTTTGGCACTAGTCTGGTAGTCCGGCTTTGTTCATTCATACCTTTTTCCTGTGTGATTTTTCTCATTGCCCACTATTTTTCTCACTTCTTCCTTCTTCCCTTCCTGTCTTCCTTCTTTTCCAAATTTAGTTGTGTAGCTAGCTATACCTTGTCCCAGTGCACTTCAGAAAGTGTTGAAGTGTTGAAAAGAAACCACAGGAGCCAGAAGAATGACTGAAGGATTGGCAAAGGTTCCTTACTGAGATCTTGGAGAGCATTTCTGTGTTTATAAAGCTTGAAGCTGTAACTATGAGGAACAGTGTTTTAATAGTAGAGATCTAGCAAAATCTTAGGATACTGGAAACTCAGGCTAGATGAATTTAAAGTAGGAACAGGAAACGTTTTTAGTGATGAAGATAAATTTTCACAGTGACAATAGACTATTGCAGTGCTTACTAAGCTGATATTCACTAATAATTTTCAAGACAAGAGAAACTTACAGTATAGTGCAAAAAGATTTTATTTCATTGAGGTCCTGATGCTTATTGTATCAAGGAGGTCAGGTGATCCTATAGGAATCATGGCTTTATAAGCTATAGCACAACTTCCATAGAGGGTTTTAAAAATCAAAAAGTTCTGTATATGATTTTTGCATTGAGAGGACTGGTAAATTCAATAAATTATTTTTCCAGCTATATTTGCATGTTTGTCCTCTTAGGTTTGACAGTTTGCTTTTTTTTTTTTAAAGGTGTAATATACTTGCTGAGTACAATGCAAATAACTATATTTTCAGACCATCAGTATCACTTCTAATACCTGGTAGTGTAGTGCCTAATTCATACTCCTCCATTTAAAAAAAGACCTAAGCCTATCTTTTTTTTTTTTTTAATCTATGGTCTTCGGACTATGAGCTATAAACCATAAATATCAATCTAATGGAAGGCTGTCACTTGATAACCATTCTACATGCCATGACAACATTTTTCCAGAGATACTATTTTTTACTGTATATCAAAGCAGTTGATTTGGTATTCTTAAAGCCTTTGGGACTCACTTTTGGAAGGAAAAAGCTACCACATAAGTCCAGACATTATGTATTTTTCAGTGTATCACATGGCACATCAAGTCAAATGTTCTTTTTATTAAGGGACAGCTTTGTTGGGAAGTTTGTAACCTTTCTAGCTTTTTGAAGCATTGTGTGAATTTCTGCTGCTGTGCCAGTTGACAAATTTCAATGTGGGAAACAAGAGTAGAAAATTTCACCAAGAAGGGACTTGGTGAATAGCTTACTTCTAGGAAAGCTTGACAAATAGACTTCTGACCCTTTAGAGCTAGGGTTTAAAAGTAGTGAGACAGAGCTCTGTGACAAATTTCATCTTAATGTCAGAAGAAAAGGCCAAGGCTATATTTAGCATATGTTTAAGCTGGGTGCTGGAGGAACTAAATATCTTCAGGTCATCAGTGTGTGAAAGACTGCTAATACTGTTGCCAGACTTATAGTTGTTCTGCCTTCAAGTACTTAGTCATGCTGTGGTCCAACAAACTGGTTGAGGAAGATAAGAGCAATCATTTTCTTTTCAAGTTTTAAAACTCCTTATAATATCCCCCTTGTTTGTAGGGTTTGTTCCAGTATTAAGGAGACTGATGCTTATTTCATGACTGGATAAACTAGTCATGCTGCAGCAATTAAGCCATTCTGTCAAAAATCTGATGAATGTAGATTGTTGAACACTTTGTTTTATCCCTTCTCTATAACAAATTTTTGTGTTTACTTAAGGCACTTTAAGCCTGTTTGACTGTTAAAAGCAAAGGGACACTTCAAAACTTGAGGTCCTGATCATGTTTGATGCATGAAGAACCAGGAACTTCAGGACAGCCTTAGTGAAGTTTGAAAACAAGAGTGTTTGTTTGTATAAGGCAGTATGAAGTTCTGTCCCAGCTTTAGAATAGGGCTTAATTTCTCTTAGCAATCTGCAGGAAGTAGTTTGCTTCTGTGCTGTGTTTTCATCTTCACGTTTGGGTGCATGCATCTTAAAATCATCAAGGATTACAGTTTAGTAATAGTTTGTTCCATGTTCTGGATGATTCTTTATGGAGAAAGTGAACTTTAATTAGTTAGGTGTTTCTCTGTTTAAACACAACACCAAGAAATTTCTAACATTTGTGTCTGTAAAAGAGAATAAAACAGTTCAGAGGTGGTTCTGACACTAATGGAACCAGCCTTAATCTGCTACCTGTAGCCAAGAGGCTTTTTCATCTCTGCTTGGTGGGCAAGACAAAACTAGGTTCAGGAGCCTTCTGACTGGTAAATACTATAGATGAACATTGCCAGTCTTCCAACCCATACCCTTGAGTTTATTAGAATACATGTAGCCCAAGAGTCCTTAAATCTTCAAAGTCTTTCTCAGAACTCATGCAGAAACACAAAGTTTATGCTCCTCTTTGTGTCCTTTAGAACATTTAAGGTCTTAATTTTCTGCAGTTATGCTAAATATTGAATGTCTTCACAGAACAGGGTCAGGAATCTTGAGTGGGTCATTCTGTGGGAGAGCCATGTGTTACTGAAATATGTCAATTTAAAATTATTCTTCCCTACAAGAGTTGCTGTTAGGAAATTTTCTGAGACAAGTGGTGGTCTTATGTTCTTTGTTGATGATTTTTAATGCATATTTCAGGACAGGCTTTACTTGAGCTTTATTTGAAATTTGAGGAAAGTGATGTGGAAAGGATTCTTAAGGATGTTTCTTTTTTTCCCTAGCTGTCTTAATTCTGTATTTCCCTTTATAGTATGTGATCAAGAAACAAATGGGAAATGTGCATTATGTAGTTCAGAAATTTTCAACAAAACAGTGTAAATTCCTTCCTTGACTAAATTCACCAGCTGTAGACATTTTGAGTAAACTCATGTAGGTTTATTACACTTGTGGTTTAAGAGATACACCTCTGAAACCTGCCATTTTTCTGGTAGCAGGCTGTCCTTTTGAATATTTCCAGTTTGATTTACTAAATGAAATTAGCATATTTTCAAACCAGTAATTAAAGAAAATATTTTGCATGATAAGAGCTTCTAAAAATGTTTACTGTCTCTGCCATCCAGAAGTTGTGAACTTTATCACAGTTTTGATTTCATCTGCTTTAAGAGAGTTTTTTCTTTAAAGATGTGTCAAGATTTCAGTTCTGTAGTGTGGAACTCATCAGAAGAAAATTGAGATAGTTATTAATTGTCTTATGTAGAAAAATACCAAATATCTGCACCGCATGTATGCAGACATGGTGGTGGACAAAGGTCAGTGCTATAAATCCAAAATACAAAACTTCTGGTTGAGCTGAGATTATTCATTAGCTGCAGGAGTAGTGCTACTTGTTCCCACTAAGGATCATGTGGTCTGCAGAATTTAGTTATTTACACACACTTTTATGGCTTTAATTTACAATCAAGGACAGCTTGGCTTGGAAGAACTGTAACTGGTTTGTACCACTAGCTGTCTGCCTTGCTCCTCCCTGACCAAGAAAGGCTCAGCTGCTTGTTAAGCAGGTGCTAAACCTCTGTAGCCCAGCAGAAGGTAAGGCAGCACTCATTTCAGTTTCCTTAATTCAGCATCCTGTAATTTGCTGTGGCTTAACAGCTGCTACGTGAGCAGCTGAGCTGTTCTTAAAGCAGGAGAAGAATCATGGCAGCCATCCTAATTTTAAGCAAAACAAGAATAAGAGCATTTAAATGCTTCATGCCCAGTTTCTCCATGGAATCTAGATAGAGAGTTTGCTAGCAATCTTTATATAGAGAGTCTTCAGATGACCTGGAATCCCTTATCCTGCTGCATAGCATTGAGTACCTCTACAAATCAGCTCTGGCTAATAATACAATACAATGGTGATACAATACAAGCTGATACAATAGCTCTTCCAGTAATGCCCATTTACCTTTTCCCTTTAGTTTAAAACAGTAATCCTCCAGTGTAAAGGGTTGTAAAGTTTTTGTGTAGAACAAATGTCTATACAGATCTACAAAACATTTCTCTATACAGTCAGTTATTTTTTTCTCTGCAGACTTAGCATGGGATTAGAGACAAGGGAGATGTTAGTATCCTCTCTGGTAGTTGCACAAGACAGTTAACAGCTTTGTTAGTGAGTGCACCAGAAGCAAATATAGCCTAGCTATTGTAGCCCTGCAGCATTACGAGTAAAAATGAAATCTTAAAATAGAAAACAAACCTTATTTAAATTATTAATACATTTCTGGCCATACTGCCACTTAATTCAACATCCCCAAGGAGAACTCACTGTTACCCACTTTCCTGTATAGTGACTGAGTAATTTGTAGAACCTGAAAAAAATTCTAAAACCACTTATAGTGCTGCTTTGTTATAGGAAAGACAGACCTGCAAGATCTTGGCCAAAACTAGTTGCAGTTTTATCACTGTGAAAGACACATGAAGGCTTCACAGCATGTTAGCAATGATAAATTTACAGATGCTTCATATTTTGATTTGTTTGCAGAGTGTTAGACCTACACCACAGAACGAAGCTATAACAGTGTATTTCAAGCCTGTTACGTTAAAAGCCTCTGAAAGTAAATATACCAAAGTTGCAAGCATTAGCTTTGATGGTAAGTACTGCTCTTCTCTTCTTAGAACTTGTCAACTGCTTCAGAAAACTACTGAAGTTTCATTGATTATTTTCACTCTCTTAACAATACATTGTTAATAATTTTGAGAAGAAAATGGGATTTTCTTACCTGGAAAAGGCTTACAGTTCTTCTGAACTTCAGTTATTTCTGAAAGGATTGTCTTTGTTCATGACCAACAAGTGGCTTAGACTGGTAAATACAGATGAGAAAATAAGGTATTCTTAATTTTTCTAATAAACATAGCTGTATTCTTATGTTAAGGCACTGATTAGTTAAATGTATTTTTTATTTTAAACAGACATTTTTTTTTGAGAAATCCTAATAAACGAAGTAACAAGTACAAGTTACTCCTGGGGAAATTTCAGTTAGACACAAGAAGAAAATTTTTCACAATGAAAACAATCAGCCATTGAAATAAGCTCCCCAAGAAGGGGTGGATTCTGCAGTGTTGGGTACTTAGATCAATCTGGCCAGGATGCTGAGACATCTTGTTTAAACTGTACTTCTGCCAGGAAAGGTTAGACCAAGTGGTCCTTAAGGTCTCCTTCCAACCTGGTATTCTATGATTTTTCTCCTACATAGTGTGACTTTAAATACTATGCTGACATTTTGTAGAAAGGCACCTCTGTTTTTATAAGAGATTTTAATCAACTATTAGAATGGTGATGACTACTCAGATGTTACTGCTTTAAGATACTACTTGGTGCTTTAAGTCTTTCTGCCTGGATTGTTTAAAAATGGGATCTTATGCATGCAATAGTTATGGTAGACATAATTTTAGAAGTTGCATGGAGAAAGGAGAAAGAATTGATTTTTATTATGATTTATGGATTAGCACTTTAGAAATTTAATAGCTCAGGCTTCTAAAACAAGTGAAATACATTTTAGCTTATAAATTCTGAAAGAGATGAATTCTGTCAACCTGAGGTGATACTACATTCAGATTTTGAAGCTGGTGGGAATTGTTATATGAGGACCTACTGGCTAACATATGGTACATCTTAGAAGGAATGGTGGTTCCTGGGAAAAATACACAGTTAAGCTGCTTAATGTGTTTAAGAAATTGACTTGATGAATTCTTATCAGTGAAGCAGCCAGCTCTAAATATTTGCAGTTTCAGCTGTCCTAATTACATGCAGGGGCTTTAGGGGCTTGGTGGCTTCTCTTAATTAGTATTTGAATACCTTGATTTTTTTTTTTTTGGCACTATTGCTCCCAGGCTAACATTGCTTGTTCTGTGATCTTGAAGCAGATCTGTGAGCATCACTCTTGGTGCTTGTGTAGTTTGACTTTTCACAGGGATTCTACTTCTCTTTTTGCAATATTTAGCTTGTCTTTCATTTCTGCATTATTAAGAAGGTGTTACATTTCTGGCCCAAAGTTCCTCTCAACTGCTAGTTCTAAGTGAGGGGCCCAGCAATCTTAGGCTTCTGTTCTGTTAGGGGAGGGATAGTTTTATTCATATTCTTAGTGGAGAGTTCAATTCATCTGGATCCGAATTATCCTCTGGACATGTTCAAGTTATTTATGTGACTTCAGCAGCAATCAGGCTTCCCTGTTGTAGAAAAGCCTAGTAAATTAGGCAGGTCATGTAACTGGTGTTAAATGGGAAGAATTCTGAAATGGGATCTCTTGTTTCATAGACTTTACACCATGTCAGTTTGGTTACTGAAATTTCCTTAAGCTGCACTTTTTTCCTTCCATGATAATTTCTGGGCTAGCTCTGTGGTTTTATTCTTCCATTCACTCTAGTATAACTTCATGGGTTAAGTTTTGTCAGCTTTAACACACTTCTTACATTCTTGTGTGTACAGCATCAAAAGCAAAAAGATCATCACAGTCTTCTGGGAAAATAACTGTTAAAGCAAAAGAGAAGAGTTATTCCAAACTTGAAATACCGTATCAAGCAGAAGTGTTGGATGGGTAAGCTTCCAGTAACTGAACATAGTTCAAAAACTGAATGCTCTAATTTAGAAGGCAATATTCCTGTTTGTAAACAAATGGATGAGGTAGTCTTAGCCATTCATAAGTTGGTTTCAAGGCTTGAGTTTAAATTGACCTTAGTGAGTTGTTTTTCAGAGCAGCTGAATATGGCAGAGACATTTTAAAAATGCAGTATTGGAAATACTTCTGCTTTTGCATTCACTGTTCTATTGCTATATTAAGTAAGAGCAGAGAAAATCCTTTTGGTTTAAAGCAAAATTTTGGAAGAACTCTGTGTTTCCTTGGGTTTTGTCACCTATTTACAAAGTGTGGCTAAGTTGACTTTAAAAACATTTTGAATTAGGTGCTATTTTATCAACAGAACTGGCAGACTATTTTAAAGGCCAACAAACTAAACCTTACCTTACCAGAATTTTTGTGCTGCAGACACATGATTTGGCTAATTAAAAATACACATGATTTGCAAATTATCTTAATACTTCAACATTTCCTTTTAGTCCTCCTATTATTCTGTTACGTATTTTCTTATCTTATTTGAATTCGTTATTGATGTCCCTGTAGTGCTGATAATATAGTTTCAGCATGCAGTGGGGTATGTACGTTTTTTGCTGTTTGAAATAATGAATTCTAGTCTTTGTGTAAGGAAAACACTTTGAGAAGAATCTTTATTTCCTTTACACTGTTTTCTTTTAATAGTTATTTAGGATTTGATCATGCTGCCACACTCTTTCACATCCGTGACAGTGCTGCTGATTCTGTGGAAAGACTGATCTATCTAACAAACACATTCAGTTTTGCAGTCCTTATACATGATGTTGTGTTACCAGAAGAAGCAAAACCAATGTTTAAAGTAAGTCCCATTTCAGTGAATGTTTTTACAGTAAATGCTTAAATGTGATGCATTTTGTTCAATTGTAACCTTGGTCTTCATTCTTCACTGATCTAGGTCCAGAACTTCAGTAAACCAGTGTTAATTCCACCCAATGAATCCAGATACATTTTTACACTTCATTTTATGCCTTCCACATCATCTGTTCACGTAGATAACAATATCCTACTTATCACCAATGCTTCTAAATTTCACCTACCTGTCCGAGCATACACAGGATTTCTAGATGTANTTTTTTTTTTTTTGGCAACTTCTGTCTAATTAGAGGTAGTCTTCTTAGGAATCTTTAATTCTTTATTCTATTTTGATGTCTGCTGAAAAAATTCTTATTTGTTCCCTTTAAATCTTTAGTTTTACATAGGAAATATATTAATGTAGAATTTTGAGATTGTCATGGTAGTGTTGCATTAAAGTTATTAATGCATTTTTAATGAGCTTAGAGTTTGAGCACACCTTATATTTTACTTATGCTAAAACAATTTTATCAATCTTTCTAGTACTTTGTAGTGTCTCCAAAAACTGAGGAGCGGTTTATAGATTTTGGCATATTGAGTGCAACAGAAGCTACCAGCATTTTATTTGCAGTCATCAACAGCAATCCAATAGAGGTGAAGATGCATTTATTTCTAGTTCATATTTTAAAAAATTTATATCAGTGTTGTTACTGAAAACAGTACCTTTTGTTCTTTTTAAGCTGGCTATAAAAAGTTGGCATATTATAGGGGATGGTTTGGCTGTAGAACTTCTAACAACTGAAAAGGGAAACAGAACAACAATAATTGCAAACCACCATGAACTACAAAATGCTCCTGCATCTGATCAGTCTTCAGTAAGTAAACCTTTCAATCCATTGCTTAAAGCTAGGTATAGGAGGGAAGAAGAGAGAAACCTCTGCAACTTCTTTCAGTTTCTCTTTAGCAGAGGAGAGATAAGAATTCTTAATTTTTGTCTGAACTTGCGTATGATAAAGTGTGTAGGCTTCCTAAATTTATTTTAAGGAGCAGCATTGTATTCAAATTGCTGTTTCTGAAGTTTACCCTTTCCAAACCTAACAAATCTCGATACCCTCAGATGATGCTCATCATTAATCTGGGACGAGTGGAAATTTATCACCACAAGGAATAGATAATTTTTGTTAGTCATTTACCGTATGTGAGCTCTTTGTTTATCACTGACAGTGGTTTTAAATGGATTTTGAGTCTGGTTTTAGTGAAATTCCTTTTTGTTTAATGGAATACACTGGTGACTTTTTCTACCATTTACAGGTGATCCTCGCATCAGGCTATTACGCAGTGTTCAGAGTAAATCTAATAGCAAAGGAACTTGAAGGAATTCATGATGGAGCTGTACAAATCACGACAGATTATGAGGTATGTTTATTGTATAAAAAATGGGTGTTGCCCAAAAGATCTGTTTAGTCTTTTGTCTTGTATTAGTGGACAGACTATAGCATGAGTTAAGGTTGAAGGGAACTCCAAAGGTCAGGTTATCTTTGCAAGTTAACCCTGCATCATACAACAGGAATGCTACTTATGCTTTTATTATGATTTTCATCCAGCTTTCAGAAATATCCATTTAAATCTGACCTAATGCTTTGCACTTTGGGCTCTTCAGTGACATGACACATCCTCAAAGCATCAGTGTATGGCTCTTGGGGTGTATCATGCGCTGACAATGTGCTTCCCCATACATTATCAGTTACTGAAACTGAGCTGTAATATCAGCCTTTTTTTGTCAAAATGCAATATGAAAACTGTTTTGGAGAGTCACAGAATCATTGAGGTTTGAAAAGACTGGATACCACCATGCCCACTAAACCATACTGCAGTTCGCTGCAGTTTGCTGGCAGTTGATGAAACAAAATCCTTGCGCTGATCATTAGGGGAGGGAACAACCAGTTGCCTCAACTTCGTATGCCTTGTTTTTGCAGGAGACAGAGTATAATGAATAATGCAATCTGTATTTAATATCTTTGTGTGATATATGAAAAAAAACCCCAAACATGACTCTGTGCTTGTGAAGTTAGGAAATTAATTATATCACTGATTCTGTGGTTCTGATGGTGTTGCAGAAAATGGGAAATTCCCAATTTCTGCCAGTTATCAGAGATTTTAAGCTTTCTTTTAGTATATCCACACATGTATGTGACCCTTCAGTTACAGATTCTGAAGCATTTTATTTTCTTGCTTGTTACAAGTTATTCTACTTGTATTGGTACTTAAATCTCATTGCCATCCCTTCCACACAACTTTTTCAATGTGTGCCTCAAAGTATTACAATAACACCGTGTTTCAAGAAGTTGGGTGTATCTTCTTCCCTCATTTACTTTAAAGAAGTTACCCTCCTGTTTTCCAACAAAGTAAGCCCCATTCAAATGAGACCTATATAATATCCCATTGGGGAGCTTATGTTTGCAGTATGCTTTTCTGCTCCATGTAGAAGAGGACTGAGGATGGCTGAGTAAAGGAGTACTTCCTGATAGTATGCAGTGACTGTTCAGAATATGATGATGGGTTGAAATCCTAATTCATGTCTCCATGTTTTAAATGTTTATATAGTCCTAGACTACATTAATTGTAGAATTTCAGGGTTTTGTTATTCTATGCAATTTAAAAGTGGAAGAGGCATTTAAAGGCTGGAAATGTAAGGGGTTTTTTTCTAAATTTTTCTTGGGTTTTTTTGTCCAGATTTTAACTATACCAGTGAAGGCCGTGATTGCTGTAGGCTCATTGACCTGCTCCCCAAAACATGTTTTTCTTCCACCTTCTTTTCCGGTAAGAGAGTTGGGGAGGATTGAATGTTTGCTTGCTGTGTTTTTTGTTTATGTGCCCTTTTCAAGGGAGACCACTGTCCTGAATTCTATGTCAAATTGCTGGGGAGATTGTGCTACTGAACTGTTATGATCAGTTTGTCATTATTTTAGGCGTTGTTTGAGATATTTCCACCACATGTTCCAACATGTCCCTACATCTCCTCAACAGCTCACTTGAATGGGATCTTGGAATACTCATGTAATGGGATAGATCTCATCAGAGGAAGATAGGTCAGTTAGCAGGACTTCAGTGAATGTTTGCTGCAATTGCCACATATTCCATCTTCCTTCTGATCTCCTGTGCAGCAAATTCATCTGAAGTCTTTTGCTACTATTGAGGTCAAACAGTCATGCCTACAGTTGCAAAGATCACTACCTTTTTTTTATCTTTAAAATTTTTTTTTTTTTAATTGTATAGCCTGACCACTATATGGATACTTATTACACTGGGTGCCACATCTAGAACTTCATTATGACCTGCTTCATAAGCTTTTGATAAATGAAAATAGCTTAAAGATCCACTTCCCTTTCATTCACTGGAGATAAAGCAGTTTGTTTTCTCTATCTGAATCTACTATTATTATTATTATTATTATTATTATTATTATTATTATTATTATTATTATTATTATTATTATTATTATTATTATTATTATTATTATTATTATTATTATTATTATTATTATTATTATTATTATTATTATTATTATTATTATTATTATTATTATTATTATTATTATTATTATTATTATTATTATTATTATTATTATTATTATTATTATTATTATTATTATTATTATTATTATTATTATTATTATTATTATTATTATTATTATTATTATTATTATTATTATTATTATTATTATTATTATTATTATTATTATTATTATTATTATTATTATTATTATTATTATTATTATTATTATTATTATTATTATTATTATTATTATTATTATTATTATTATTATTATTATTATTATTATTATTATTATTATTATTATTATTATTATTATTATTATTATTATTATTATTATTATTATTATTATTATTATTATTATTATTATTATTATTATTATTATTATTATTATTATTATTATTATTATTATTATTATTATTATTATTATTATTATTATTATTATTATTATTATTATTATTATTATTATTATTATTATTATTACAGTTATTAAGACAAAGAATTCCTGTGAAGAATGCCCTTTTGAGTGCCACATTAAAATATTTTGTTCCATGTTGGACCACAAAGAAGTAATATTTTTTAATCTCCTTTGAGTTTGTTCTAACTGAAGTGGCTAAAGAACCTCTCAGTATTTCATAGTAACAAGCCCATAGTCTTGTTAGCTTGATTTTGGGGGGGCTTCTGTTCTGGTTATTTGTTGTGATTTTTTTGCTTTGGTTTTGCGATTCTTTGAGGGGGGCTGGTTGTTTGTTTTGATTCAGGAGGGATTTGTTTGTTTTGTTTATTTCCTTTTGCTTTATTTTGGTTTGGCAGATACTACTTCTTATAGCACTTGCATTTCTAAGGCATAGCTTCCTTGCTGTCATTATTCTTTCTCTTCCCTATATTACTGTGATTTTTTATTGTCTTCATGCTTTTTCTCATAATGTTTTTAGACATTTTTTCTTTCAGGGGATCTTTGGCCTCCTGCATTTTGTTTGGGAGTATAGATTCAGATCTAATTATCACTTTTGACAAGATTTTAGACTATTTACTGTGTTCAAGGCCCAAGCTTTTCAAAGCAGTCAGCTTCACTTACTACTTCCATTAGTTGATCACTTAGCTCTTTTTACATTTGATAACATTAACAGCAGACTTATTTTTACTTTGCCTTGGATTAATTTCAAACTAAACTTATGCTCACTGAATTCATGCTACTCTTGCATTTAGTTCTTCTGTAATGCCTTTATTACTTATGAAAAAAAGCCTAAAATAGCATCAGTTCTTTTTGTTTCACTGTTTGATAGAGAAACTTGACAGCTACACCATCCAGGAATAACTAGGTGCTACTATTTTAGTAACACATGCTTTTCAGTTCATACTTAGGATGTAATTCCCCTGCAGCTGCCTGATTCCCAGAGCTGTCTGTCTGTTTATAATTTTAGTTTATTTGTACCTAAGTGTGATTTCTGGTATTCTGTTGAAGGTTGTTGGCAATACACTGGCAGTGTATACAGGCCTTGTAAAGGTCAGTGTCTTGATTTAAACAAATCTTAGCTGTGTTGACTTCTGCTTCATAGTGTCATCTTAACCCCACAGTGCCACCTCTCAACTCTTCCCTGATCAAAGCTCATCTTTGAGGGCCTCTGTGCTAAATGGCATTGTTCTGTTTTTCTTACTAGTGCTGAACAATTTTTTTCCCATGTCGGTTGTTTCATGTCTAAATGCTATGTAAAGGTCTTAGTAAAATAGTATTTATTTGTTCTAGTCACTTTAACAAACCTGTATCTTGTCCCATTGCTGACAGTTTGTTACTCATAGGAATCAACAGATGAAGCACAGACATACCTCCTAATTCAGTTTAACAGGACTGTACCATTAAGGATTTATTCTTGTAGTTTCTTTCCCTCTGCAATAACTACTGTTGAGACTGTTGCAGTGACTGTCTCCTGAGGCCACAGGCAAATTTTGAACCTGCAAAAGACCTCTCCCATGTCTCCACTTAAACTTAGAGAATTTTTTTTAAAGTCTAAAGTATTGATTTAAGGGGAAAAAGAAAAACATGTTCATTAAAAGATCATCTTGGGTATTTATATTNTCTCCTCAACAGCTCACTTGAATGGGATCTTGGAATACTCATGTAATGGGATAGATCTCATCAGAGGAAGATAGGTCAGTTAGCAGGACTTCAGTGAATGTTTGCTGCAATTGCCACATATTCCATCTTCCTTCTGATCTCCTGTGCAGCAAATTCATCTGAAGTCTTTTGCTACTATTGAGGTCAAACAGTCATGCCTACAGTTGCAAAGATCACTACCTTTTTTTTATCTTTAAAATTTTTTTTTTTTTAATTGTATAGCCTGACCACTATATGGATACTTATTACACTGGGTGCCACATCTAGAACTTCATTATGACCTGCTTCATAAGCTTTTGATAAATGAAAATAGCTTAAAGATCCACTTCCCTTTCATTCACTGGAGATAAAGCAGTTTGTTTTCTCTATCTGAATCTACTATTATTATTATTATTATTATTATTATTATTATTATTANTTTGTTTTGTTTATTTCCTTTTGCTTTATTTTGGTTTGGCAGATACTACTTCTTATAGCACTTGCATTTCTAAGGCATAGCTTCCTTGCTGTCATTATTCTTTCTCTTCCCTATATTACTGTGATTTTTTATTGTCTTCATGCTTTTTCTCATAATGTTTTTAGACATTTTTTCTTTCAGGGGATCTTTGGCCTCCTGCATTTTGTTTGGGAGTATAGATTCAGATCTAATTATCACTTTTGACAAGATTTTAGACTATTTACTGTGTTCAAGGCCCAAGCTTTTCAAAGCAGTCAGCTTCACTTACTACTTCCATTAGTTGATCACTTAGCTCTTTTTACATTTGATAACATTAACAGCAGACTTATTTTTACTTTGCCTTGGATTAATTTCAAACTAAACTTATGCTCACTGAATTCATGCTACTCTTGCATTTAGTTCTTCTGTAATGCCTTTATTACTTATGAAAAAAAGCCTAAAATAGCATCAGTTCTTTTTGTTTCACTGTTTGATAGAGAAACTTGACAGCTACACCATCCAGGAATAACTAGGTGCTACTATTTTAGTAACACATGCTTTTCAGTTCATACTTAGGATGTAATTCTCCTGCAGCTGCCTGATTCCCAGAGCTGTCTGTCTGTTTATAATTTTAGTGTATTTGTACCTAAGTGTGATTTCTGGTATTCTGTTGAAGGTTGTTGGCAATACACTGGCAGTGTATACAGGCCTTGTAAAGGTCAGTGTCTTGATTTAAACAAATCTTAGCTGTGTTGACTTCTGCTTCATAGTGTCATCTTAACCCCACAGTGCCACCTCTCAACTCTTCCCTGATCAAAGCTCATCTTTGAGGGCCTCTGTGCTAAATGGCATTGTTCTGTTTTTCTTACTAGTGCTGAACAATTTTTTTCCCATGTCGGTTGTTTCATGTCTAAATGCTATGTAAAGGTCTTAGTAAAATAGTATTTATTTGTTCTAGTCACTTTAACAAACCTGTATCTTGTCCCATTGCTGACAGTTTGTTACTCATAGGAATCAACAGATGAAGCTCAGACATACCTCCTAATTCAGTTTAACAGGACTGTACCATTAAGGATTTATTCTTGTAGTTTCTTTCCCTCTGCAATAACTACTGTTGAGACTGTTGCAGTGACTGTCTCCTGAGGCCACAGGCAAATTTTGAACCTGCAAAAGACCTCTCCCATGTCTCCACTTAAACTTAGAGAATTTTTTTTAAAGTCTAAAGTATTGATTTAAGGGGAAAAAGAAAAACATGTTCATTAAAAGATCATCTTGGGTATTTATATTTGCTCATACTGATTTTTTTTTTTACATAAATCTGAAGTCTCCCCACCAGTCCTGAGTTGCATTTCTCTTCTGCTTTTGTTTCTATTATTTGTTTCCTCTATACACATCAGGGTTGGGTGTTGAGGTAAGGTGTAAGACATGACCACAGAATCATTGATTTACAATTGAAGCAGGGGTAGAGCCTGAGCATTGTAAGGATTTTTATCATGACAATTAAACTACATTTTTTGTGCTTAAAAGGTGAAATAAGGTTTGACTCAGAAAAGGAGGCAGGCTGTAAAGGTGTAGGGGAAAAACTTTGTTTTCTTCTTAAATGTAGTTTTGGTGTGTTGTGTTTTAATTACATTTGGGAGCAGGAAAGAGGGTTTTAAAAGCCCTCTGTCAGGTGTAGTTTTTGTAATTGTAGCTTCCCTTTACTCTTCCTTTCAGATTATTTCTAATTCATAGCAGCTAATTACTATGTCTAATTGCCAGCAGGGATCTTTTACAAAAAGACTGTTTCCCTTTAGTAATAGGAGGCTCAGCTAACTGAAGTTTTCTCTTGCCTTTCCTCGTCTGATACTTTTTGTATCATGATTTGATTAAAGGGATCTGTTGTCTGAGCTCTTCCAACATACTTCAGGTGCTCTTAATTTTCAAAGGAGGATGAACTGTGTTTGAAAGCAGATGGAGGAAAAAATACAACTTCATAGAAACTCACTATCTTGAAGTGTTGCAAATGGCATTTCTGTAAGATAGTGTGGTTAAAATCACAATTTAACATTTCAGCAGTTGTTATGGTCTTTGCCAGCCTGCATAAATAGATACATATGCTAGGGAAAAATGCATATCCTGCAGACTTTTTTCCTTTTATTTTCCTTAGGGGAAAGTAGTTCACCAGAGCTTGAACATTATGAACTCCTTTACTCAGAAAGTGAAAATACAACACATACGGTCCCTGTCAGAAGATGTAAGGTTTTATTATAAGAGGCTAAGAAGTAATAAAGAAGATTTAGAGCCAGGAAAAAAATCAAAGGTTTGTGTCTTATTTCTAAATGTTTATAAGTTCTCTTTTCTATATAGCATATGTTAAGTTTCTGTGTTCAACAGAAATCTTCCTTCTTTTTTCTTTGGTCGTTAGATTTACTGTGCAGTTTAATTGATCGGCTCTTACATGTTTTGCAGATTGCAAATATTTATTTTGATCCTGGTTTACAGTGTGGAGATCATTGTTATGTAGGATTGCCTTTTCTATCTAAATGTAAGTAAAGTTCAACTTTATAATGAAAATGATTTAAAATAAGTTTTCTCCTTAAGTAGTGATTTTACTTGAAGATTTATAAAAACACATAATTTCCTACAGCGGAATCTAAAGTTCAGCACAGCATAGCAATGCAAGAAGATGCATGGGATTCTGACTGGGATTTGCATGAGAATTTATTCAAAGAATGGACAGAAATAAAAGAGAACTCAAGCCATAGGTAAGTATTTTATTCCTGTTGTTTGCTCAGGCCTTAAGTCAGCAATAATTCTGTGAAATGTGTGCTCTTATGGCATACAAAGCTTCTTAATATTGCTGTGCTCCTTGAGAGGGGGCCAAGAAGGAATTGGCCTTGGCCTTCTCTGCAAAACCTTTAAAGAGAGCATTTTAAAAGTTAAAAAACAGTAATAATTTCCTCAGATTAAAGAAAACACTGAAAGTTACTGTTCACTGAGTTGCTGGAGTTCTTGAAAAGATTGTAGCAGCAAGGCAGTCTCTACTCCGCAAAAATTTCCAAAACCAGATTATACTGGTTGTTCTTAAACTGTTCTAAAATAGTGTCCTCAATATCCCTTTTAAGATTTCATAAGGTTTTCTGTTATTACCATACTGGGATTTTTGCATTTCAGTGAATTACAAAATTTTCTTGTATTTTACCTTTAGAAGATTAATGGTTAATACTTAATATTTAGAAAAGTTAAACTCTGTAGACTGCTACATACCTTTTAAACATCTGCCTTCTCACACATAAAGTTGATGTAATCTCCAAGAGACACAAGTTAACATAAACAGCAAGTGTGTGTGTCTTTTGTGTTGATAGCATCCAGATTACCCTTTAAAAAAAGGTATGTGAAGAAACAAAATGTCTGTATGGAGCTAAATAGAATAACAAAAGCATTCCCCCTTTACCACTTCTGTGTTATAATGGTGATATATTATTAACTCCTGAGAAAATTGGATCTAAACAGAATCCTCTATTTAGCCACACCAGTAACTTTCAACAATGTTCTATCCCCTACAGTAAGAGAACAGTAAAGGAGAATGCTACTAAAGATTAATTCTGCATAAGGAGTAGTTCTAGTTTGAATATGCAATGCTTAAATATTATGTTAGAATATCTTTTTAAGTATGTAATACTTTTAAAGAGAGTTAAGATTACCCAGCTGTCCAAAGGATCATTCAGGAAAAGGAGAGACAACTTCTGAAAACAGAGGTGTTGTGGCTTGGGCATTTGGAGTTTCTCCAAAATATTTCTCTGGGTTTGAAGCCTAGTATTTTGTCTGTTTTGCTGATTGGAGAGCTCAATACTTTTAGTTCAGTTTCAGTTCATGCTGGAGAGTCTGTAGAAGAAGGGGACCTGAGTCTGTTGTGGAGGTTGTTTAATAGCAAAGAACTTAATTCACTGATGGAAATAGTGGCTAGCACCAGGTATGGCTTGTTCAGATTTGCATTAGGTTTATTAGGCACACAGTCTGTGTACCTATTGCATTTAGAGTAGATTTACTGTACCTACTGTACCCACTGTACCTATGCAGGCAAAATACATTTTCTGGATAGTGGATACTATAGTGGAGTTTTTATTTTCTACTGTTTGTACCTTTGCAAATCAGCAAATATATTTTGGGTTATTTTTCTTACTGACCTGAATCTCAGTTATATTCTCAAAATTTGTTTCTGAAAAATGTAAAAGTGAGTTTGATAACTGTTTTTCCAGACTGAATGCTGTATTTGAAGTAGACACAGATCTTCAGAAGGATGTTCGGTTGAAAATTACAGCAGAAATGTCCTGGCCTTCCATCCTTAGTTCACCACGCCATCTAAACTTCCCTCTTACCAACACAAACAGCTCATCAGTAAGTTATTTTAGTGATAGTATCATTTTAACAAGTGTTTCTAATTGCATTAATGGTGATGTAAACTTATAAAAAATTCTTTCTGTATAGGAAGAAGAAATTTTTCTAGAAAATCCAGCTGATGCTCCTGTGTATGTTCAGTTTCTTCCAGTAGCTCTGTATTCTAATCCATCCATTTTTGTTGATAAGCTGTTAGAACGGTAAGTGTTGTTGTGTTGTTGTTGGGGTGCTCTTACTTGGCATAGAAAATGTATTTTACAAGGAATGAATGCATGATATGGCAGTTGTGTTGGGAGTTCTTATTGGCCACCTCTAGAATTTGAATCATTAGGCCAGTTGAGAAGTGAATTTATTGCCATTGAACACACATCTGTATTTTTTACGGAACTAAAATGTGTTTACATTTCTTCCTTAAATTGATGTACAGTGGGGGTAAATAAGAAAAAATAAAATCAAGTAATGCTTTCAGCTGCATATTGGGCTATCATAGATACTTGATTTGTGCTAAAATCCATAAATTCAAGTATGTCATTATCTTCCCTGATCTATGAGAAAGAAAAAAATTGCAATTTCATTTCAGGTTTAATTTGAGTAAACCAACTAATTTCAATCAGAGGACTCTAGAGTTCCAGGTGTTCAGAAATTGTGTAAGTATTTAAATACATTCTTGGTAATTTTAAATTTAGGTATTTTAATATTTTATTAAGATTTCAGTCATACCTGTCTTCAAGTTTAGTTATTCGTGTGGAAAATGTAATATAAGTGTAATATCTTTTGGATATCAGGAAATTGGGAAAATAAATATTTCTTCAAATGTAACTAATAAAGTGTTACTTTTTTCTATATACAACTGTGAAAGTTACAGGCAAACTGCATTTTCTCATTCTCTTACTGGCAGGATTGTTTTCTTCAGTGTAGTGATTACTAGTTTTAAAATTAGCAAATAATTGTTTATTCCACTGCTTTGTTGGTTCTTTTAAGTGATTTGAGTATTGTGGACTACTTTTAAGTGTGTGCATTTTCTTTCAGAACATGCCACCCACATTCTAAACACTTCTTTTTTTTCTGACTTTTCCTCTCCATTTGCAGTTTATTTTAGATTACCATTCGATGCTTATTCAGTGTCTCAAGACAAATGGCAAACTTAGCAAAATACACTTTTTTGAGTAGTTCTTCTATTTTGTTTGCTTAACAATGGAAAATTCCAAGGAGAAAAAATAATCCATAATGGTTTGATACTAATTTAGCGTTCAAAATATATATGTAAGAACTTCTGATCTTTTTTCCACTAGAACTTTGAGTCTACATGAGTGAAGTTTAGCTCAGTTCTGTTTTGTTGTGTTTTTCTGCTTTTCCATTAACACAAGCAGTTTACTAATAAGTAGGGAAATTCTTATGCTATCAGAGTTTCTGGTTAAAAAAACAGAATATGTAATTGAGTAATATCCTTTTTTAGGACAAGACCAGTTTTCTAGTTAAAATAATACCATTTCTACATGTAAAAATGTCCTATTTTTTAAAGCATTTCTTTGTTTGCCCCACCGTCTTAAGGTCCAACCACTACAGACCACTGTGGCAGTTACAAAGGGCCTGGCTCGTCATTCCATTTTAAGTCTAATATTAAAACCTGGTGAGAGAAAGTCTGTCAGAGTAAAGTTCACTCCAGTTCTTAATAAAACTGTTTCATCATTGATTGTTATCAGGTAAGAGAGAGATTTCTGAAATAAGTGTGAATTTTTCTCCATTTGTCTATTTATATATAAGATCGTACTTGTGATCAGCTGTCAAGAAACTATTGTTTTTACAAGAATAATTATAGAATCCCAAGTGCCTGCAGAAAGGTTTAATGTAAATGTAATTTTGACATGTCTTAGAGTATTTTAACTGTATTCAGTACATATTCAGTAATATAAATATATAAGCCGCTGTTCTACTGACCACAGAACCACAGAAGGGCTTGGTTTGGAAGGGACCTTTAAAAGTAATTAGTCCAACCCCCCAGCAATACCAGGGACATCTTCAGGTTTCTTAAAGCTCTGTCAAACCTGATCTTGAATGTTTCCAGGGATGGGGAATCTACAACCTCTCTGGGCAATCTGTTCCAGTGTTTCATTACCTTCATTGTAAATTTTTTTTCCCCTATATCTAGTCTGAATCTACCCTGTTTTAGTTTTAAAACCATCACTTCTTTTACTGTCATTACAGGACCTATTAAAAAGTTTGTCCCCATCTTTCTTACAGTCTCCCTTTAAGTACTGGAGCTCAAGTATGGTCACCAGGAAACTTTCTCTCCTGCAGGCTGAACAATCCCAATTCTCTCAGCCTCTCCTCATAGCAGAGGTGCTCCATCCCTCTGGTCATCTTGGTGCCTCTTGTCTGGACTTGTTCCAGCAGGCCGGTGTCCTCCCTGCGCTGGGGACCCCAGAGCTGGGTGCAGCACTCCTGGTGGGGTCTCACCAGAGCAGAGCAGAGAGGACACTGCTGGTCATGCTGCTTTTGATGCACCCCAGGGTGTGATTGGCTTTCTGGGTTGTGTGTGTGCATTGCTGGGTCATGTCCAGCCTCTCACCCACCAATACATGGAGACTTGATTTCTGAAATACATTCTACAGTCTTGAAAGAAGGGTCTCTGGTTAGAGATGCCCTTTGCAAGATCAAGCTACAATGCAAATTCAGGCTTTCTAGTAAGAGCATTGAATTCACTTTTGTATCAGGTGTGATGCCTTAGTAAGAGATAGAGATTTTAACTAGTATTTTATTGGGGTTTGTAGTTTTATGTTAGGTTGTGATTTCTTAGAGCTTTGTCTTGCTACGTTTGAGACCCCTGCTGTTTACTTCCATAATGTGGGAAATTAGCTGTGGAACAGATTATATATTTGTTCTCTAGATTTGGGATATAGACTCATAGTCTGTAGAGAGCTTTTATGAATGTTTCCCCTCACCCTTTATTTTTCCACAGAAATAATTTGACTGTGGTAGATGCCATAATGGTACAAGGACAAGGAACAACTGAGAGCTTGAAGGTTGCAGGCAAACCTCCTGGTCCAGGAAGTTCTTTACGCTTTAAAATCACAGAAGCATTATTAAAAGACTGTTCAGAAAGTGAGTACTTCTTGAGCTAATATGCTGAACAGAAAAGAAATCATATTTTATGTGTAAAATTTGAAATGTGTGGAAATATTTTTCCCCTCTTCTAGTGACCCAGAAATTCAACTCCTTTAAACACATTATTTTGGCAGAATACAAAATATATTATGTTTTTTTGTTTTAACATGAGAACTAGGAGAGAAAACAGAAGCTCTTTGTCCACTTAAATTCAAGACAGAGGAGGTAAAGATCTTGGCATATTTACTAGCAAAATCTCTAGTTCCTAAATTTAATACAAATCAGATCATAGGTATAACTTCCTGTGTACTTCTTTTCTTCACATCTTCATAATCTTTAAGCACATAACCATTGGGGAAAAAAGATTGGGCATGTTCCTTGATGAAAATTAAATCCCAGCCAGATTCTACTCTGAGATCAGAAAGATGTTTTCTCCTCTGTGGCCTCAGGCTTGCTTCTGAGAGGAGAGCTAAGAGTACCTGTATTACCTAAGAAACTGATAAAAGGAGTTTGTTATATCTGGTATTAAAATCTGCTTTGCTACTTTGCAGTTTTCCAGACATTTCTAAGTGCCATGTTAATTATTATCTGAGATTATTCTGCTTTTTGTGAGGGGTGAGTAAGAAAACTTGAAGTAAAGCTTAGTCATTGCCTTTTAGCTGTTGTGGTTAGGGGTTTTTTTTTGCTAGTAAGATATATGTAGTTAAGCCATGTATTTTTATTTTTAAGACACACAAGAAAAGAAACAAAAAAAACCTGTTTTAATTCTTCTCTTGCTGAGACCATTCAGAATACCACAACATTAGGCAGTACATCAAAGAACTTTGCAGCTTAGGTGATTTCTCTGTGGGGCAGCAGTGCTGTTAGAGGTTAGGGGGTTTGTGTTTTTTCTGTGATGAGTTAGAGGGATCTGGAATTGTACCAGTGTCCTATCTTGACAGTGATGGGAATCTGATTGCAGATATATGTTCCTACAAGTTAATTTCCATGGACCTTGCTAGTCTCCCTTCTGCTGTAATACTGTGACAGAACTCTCTTCTGCTGTAAAATATGAATGTAGTGAAGGATATCTGCTTAGCATAACGCTAACCACTTCTGTTTGTTTCTAGAAATGAAATATAAAGAACCGAATTTCACACTCAGAAGAACGTTTAAAGTGGAAAATACAGGGCAGCTGCAGATTAATGTGAAGATGATGGAAATCAGTGGCTACACATGTGAAGGATATGGATTTAAAGTAGTTAACTGTCAGGAATTTGCACTAAGTGCCAATGCCTCTAAAGACATTGTCATATTGTAAGTGGTTTTTCTTACCTCTAAATTAAGCATTACATTTGGAATTTTAATTTTGTTTCAGAGGAAAACTCTTGGTTAAATTGTGAGGGCTTTTTTCTGAAGTTTTGAGTGTATAGGGGTTTTGTACAGTTTTATACAACTGTGACATTTTTCTCTCTTCTTGCAAACTCTATTTGATTTTTCATTATACCATGTTTTCGTGACTGACTATAGTATTACTTCTATTATTGTCCAGTAAGTATAACTTGCTGTGTTGGAATATTGTTACTATATGAGGTTATATAAATTTCCCTCATTTAACTTGTGAATGCACATGGGACCTAGACCTACATATGGTTTTGGTGCATTGCAGTATGTAGAAGAGAGCCTTCAGTCCAAGGATTTTTATTGTAATGCATAGTATTTTAGTCTTGAATAATTTTTCTGTTGCCTAAATGACAATGATTGTGTAGTTCTATCATTTTTTTGTAGAAAATTCTGCACCAAACACTGATCTTTTAACAGTGCTTTGTTGTAAAGTTAACTATTCAGAAAATGATATCTAAAAAGTTCAGGAATTGCTTCTGTTTTGCAAGTGGATGCATGAAATATTGCTGCAGTGAAATAATATTTCACTAGTATTTCTGCACAATCTGAGTTTGTGATGAGACTGTGACGTAGTGGTGATGTTTTTGAAAAGTCAGGTTTGTGACTCAGAGGTGAAGCGTTTAAAAAATTTATAGCTCGCATAGTAGTTGGTTCCATTACTTACTTAGACCTGCTGTTACATTTTTACTGCATTCATAGCTTTTATTAACAGGTGTGGTAAAACCTTATTTTCAGGTATTATAACTTCATATGGTACCTTAGGAGTAATCTAGAATCAGATGTGTTAAGCATAGGTGTTAATGAACATAGTCAAACACATTTTGAGGTATTTGAAAGATACACAAGTATTTTTAGGCTGTGTGGTAATTGATGGAGTTGAATTACAGGTTTTTTAATTTGTAATTTATGAGTTATAAAAATTGCCTCGAACCTTTGTGCTGTTCATATGAAACGTTCTAATGTGCTTTATGTTGTTTCCAGGTTTACACCAGATTTCACTGCTTCCAGAGTTATACGTGAATTAAAATTCATCACTGCGGGAGGCTCTGAATTTGTATTTATCTTGAATGCATCGCTTCCATATCACATGTTGGCAACATGTGCTGAAGCACTGCCCAGGCCCAACTGGGAACTGGCACTGTACATAATCATCTCAGGAATAATGAGGTTGTGTGTGTGTTTGTTCTTACTGCTGTACGGGCACAAGCTGCCACTGCTCGAATATGGGTTACAGAGAAGCACGTGGGTATTCAGCACGTGCTCTAATTGTTGTAAAATAAAATAGGCCAAAAGGAGATCAAATTGATAAACACTCCTATAGATTGAGTGTGAACTGTTTAATGCAAAGGAGTACTGACTTTCTGCTCAAATCAAGGACAAAATAATACACTTCTTGCTTGAATCTATCTCCTTAAGTGAGATACATTCTCCTGTTAGCCCTGATAATCTGTAGGGGTTTTGATAAATAAGCCAAACTTGAAACATATTAGGTATTAAAGCAGTGATGGCAGTGAATTCCTGTAGGAACGTAAGCATCCTTCTGGAGTATTGTGCTTTAGAGAGATATAAGGCAGTGACTGTAATGAGCTTAGCAGATGCCTTGGATGAATTTAACTTTGCTGCCACTTGTTATGTGACAGACAACTGGTGATACTAATAATGGGATTTCTGAGAACCTGAAGGACATTGTTTGCAGCACTGCACACTCACTGGTTACGTAGTAGGATATTAATGCACATTTTTCCTCAGCAAACAGACGTGTTAATTATACCTTGTTGAATTATGACTTGAAAATGCCACCATTTTCATAGTCTAACCTATCTTTATTTGAAATCAAGAGTTATAAACCCTATGTCCCTGCTCACCTCTTGGATGTGAGACACTTTAACCCCCACTGCTTTTGTGCAGAGAAAACCCTAGCATGGAAAATTATCAGTATGAGTTTTTACTTATCAATAGCAACAAATGCTGCTTTTCCTTTTATTAGTGTTAAGCTTATATCTTAGTGTGAAATATATTGGTGCTGTAGACACCTCTGAAGAAAAAGTGGTCTTTCTGTGTGGTGCAAATCCAAATCATTATCACATACATGTTAAATTCTGGGCTTTTTCCCCGCAGTAAGTTACTGGCTCTTCCATTTTGCAAGTGTTTCATTTAGGCTGTCTTTTGTTGTAGGGATTAACAAAAGAAATAGAGAAGATAAAGTTACAGCCCACTTCATTTTCTTTTTTGACTCTTCAGCACTTTCCTAAGTAATGCACTGTTTAGTGAGGAAACTGCATTTTCCAAAGTAAGAGGAAAATTTCTGTTACTTAGGAAATTTTGTGTCGCCACTAACACTGCATTACTTAAAAGTGCTGAGTGAGTACTTATGTGGTTTTCTTCTATATATGTGCTAGAAATGTATAGGCTGAGTTTGGTTTTAATTCTTTGAAAAAGTAATGTTTGTCAGCTCATTTGTCAAGTGTAGTTTGCTTGGATAATTTTATATGTGCTGTATTTGTTAATTAGACTTTACAAAGAATAGAGAATGCTAATCCCTTCCCTTAATGTGTCTTTTTCCCAAAAATACAAAAATCCTTCTTAGCAGCAAACTAGAGAAGAGTCCTGATATATTTTATAATATTCCAAGATTCCTGTGCATAAATTGCCTTTAACTTTAAGATGCCATCATGTATGTGTTTGCTAGTTGCCACTAAAATACCTACTCCATGTCGCCACAAAGCTATCCTTAATTTCTAGGAATGAACACTAGGAGTTTGTATAGTCCATGTTTCCTAATTTGATAAAGTGGTTTTTATTTCTGCCTTCCCTAAATCACTGTTGCTTTGAGTAGTTACATGCTTGTGGCTCCAGGTTTTGAAGTCCAACTTTTTTTCTTTTGGATTAATACACTTGGCAACTGCATGTCAGTCTTACGTCTAGCTCCCATTCTCAGTGCTGGTGATTTGCATATCATGCAGGTCTTGTATATTTTACATTCCTGTCAGACAAAATTGTGGTTTGGATGCAATTTTTAATATTTTCAGTACGGGATACAAACTCTTTGTCCTGTGTGATTAGAGTCATTAGTTTTTAAATGCTCAAAACTAAGAAGTAAATCCTTAGATGACTACCTTTCTTCTCTGCAGTGTACTCTTTCTCTTGGTAATTGGAACAGCCTATCTAGAAGCTCAAGGAATTTGGGAGCCATTTAGAAGACGCTTGTCCTTTGAGGCCTCAAACCCTCCCTTTGATATGGGAAGGCCACTTGATCTCAGGAGAATAGTTGGAATTTCATCTGACGGAAAGTAAGTAAATGTTTGGGCTTCTTGTGGTACTTTTGCCATTTATTTCTTCTTTAGTTATCAGGCCAATAAGAAAGTAATACTGCTCTGTAGAACAGGTGAATGAAGAAAGATATCCCCACAGTTACTTGTAAAAAGATAGCTTGGATGAAAAGATGAACTTTGTGTAAGGAATATTCTTTTGGGAAAAAAAACAAAAGGAAAAAAGAAATCAACCAAAAACCAAACCCTGCCAAGTTTCCTGTTAATATTCTCAAAAATGAAATGTATAGACTGCAAAAAAAAAATTGCAGGCCAGAAGTTCCTACCTTAGGTGTCTTAAGTTAAGCAAAGATTGTCTCCTTTCAGTGTTCCCTCCATCATATATATCAATAGTCATTTTACTGTGTTTTTGTTACTATGTACAGCAGGTGAGTGAACAGAAAATGGTAAAGACTACTGACTTGCCAAACCAGTTTTAGGCATTTTTGCTGATTGTATGCCAAGAATAGTATAGTTCAAGGCTTCTTTTGGATATAGTGATTCTCTTTTCATGGTGAAGAAAGGAAACATTGCAGAGTATGTTTAAACATGTGTTACTCTTCCAGCTTGAATACACTTGGATCGGATTCTAATCACAGTTCGTCCAGAGGAATTTATGGAGCAGGCAGTTCGTCTTCACGATCCGGTGCAGGGAATCATAAGCAATGCAATGCAACAGCACACCTTCACAGCAATAGAAATGCACCTGATGTTGAAAACATCAAATCCAAAACCAATTCAAGTATACCTAACAGGACTTCAACACAAGCAGCTTCCATGCAGTCAGTAAACAGAATAGGCCCCTTTACCTTGGATTCAGGTGCCACAGCTCAGACTCATGCCTCAGGCAAAAGAGCCAAGGGGACGAGGCAGAACCAGCAGCTGATGCAGCAGCAGGCCCCAGCTTTGGCAGAGCAACCCCTCCAGCAACCCCCAGCACCTGGGCCCCAGCAGCAAGAGCAACAGACTGAAAGTGCTTTGCCACAGCTCCCACTTCTCAGCCCCCCGCACGGCGAATGTGCCAGCAGCAGAAGGCACAGCTCGGAGGATTCAGATCTCACTGGGCTCATAGAAACTATGGAAAAAGACTTTGACCACCCAGAATCCCCCTCCCCTGATGTGTTTACAGAACAGCCCCCATCTCCACTAGCAAAAAACAAAGGTAATACAATTCTGTTTTAATGGGATGATGCCCTGTGTAAACCACAGGACAGATTTAATCAACTGTAAAGGTCATGTTTTCATAGCATGGAAAGGGAGTGCTTGTCTGTGGTTCCCTGCCTCTGCTGTGTGCCTGTGTCTTGAACACTTTTGATACCTTATGGAAAGGAACTTTGTTGTGCAGTGCTAGCTTGTCATTCTGCAAAAACTGTGCATGTTTTGGTGAATCTCTAGACATCTGATTCGCTGAAAAAGAAAAATGCTTTTTGTTGCTACTCCTTTGCCTTTGGGTTGGCATCTGTCCCTACTACCTCCATCATTTGGGCTTGGGGCTCTGGGTCGAGGAAGGGAAAAGGAAGTTGTCCTAGTGTATTGTGAAAAGTGAGGCAGGGAGAAAGGGAGGAGGGGAAGAGAGAGATGGGTAAATAGCCCCTGTGGTATTGTTTGGGAATGGAATTCTTCATGCCCAGACTTGCAGTTGTAGAAAATTCTTAATGTCAGATGGTCAGCAAATTAATATAAGGCACCTGTGTCTATACATTACATTCATTTTTGGATGAGGGTGGAGTTGAGTTGAACTTGTTTATCCATCTTTCCAGCTGTGTAGTGCTTAAAATAATGAATTGAATTTCATACATTAGATATGTTTAGACTTTTGAAATTATGTCAGTTATTGCCTTCTTTTGAACACTTCTTGAGGTCAGATTTCTAATTATGATTTTTGCATTAGCAATTTCAATTGCATCCCAGAGTTATATGATTATTTAGTGTTAATGTATTTATTTCTAAACAATTTTTCACTGTAAGATTGTGCTTCACCAAAGACAAAGGCTTCACTCTGTTAGGTGGTAATGAGTAGAAACTTCTTAATTGCTTCAGAGTGAATGTTAGGATGCATTTGGACCTTGAGAGTGGAAACTCTGAAGTGATGAGAGGTTTTGGTGTCTCACTGAAATATACTACTCTGTTACTGGGCTGGGTTTTTTTTTGGTTTTCACAGTGGGAGGTGGTTGGGAGAATGAAGAGAACTGCCACCAGTTTGTTGGATGTTCATTCCATAAAGGCTAAATAGGACTCCAGAAGGTGATGTGATGGTAAAGATGTTTCATGGATGGTGTCCATAATGGCAAACAGTGCAGTGTTGGGGCTCTGGAAAGCAAAGTGTCTGGTAGTGAGGATGCAGCATTCTCATGGGTTACATATGAGCGTACATGGGTGTGCACGGGACTGATCCAGTCCATGTACTGAATGCCTGAAGGCACTTGGAGTGCATCTTCCATTTCTAGCTCCCCCTAAGAAGGAAGCAGCTCTTGCACTTGAAAGCTTTTTGTGATGCAGCTGTACACAGCATGTGGAGATCACCAAGTTTGATTTCAAAAGCATTTTCCCACTTCAGATAATGTAGTGTGCCCATTTCCATTTGTCCTCTCTAACATGTAGAAATGTAAAACCATAGGGGAAGTTCCATAATAGATCTGCACCTACATGCACACATGGGTATTTGTCTTTAGATAAGTATTTAGAGCTAATCACAAACTTTTGCAGAAGCAGCAGCTTCTGGACTAAAACTGTCTGTCATAAGACCCTGTGCAGAATTGCTGTTTTACATAGTCTTCTGTTTCAGCTTCCTAATACTTGGGTCCTAGCAGACTGCAGTGGAGGCTACATTAGATTTTTGTTAAACAACTGCTTTATGTTACATTTTAATGTCATGATAACATTTTCAATAGATTTTCTAATTACCAACATTAAACTGTTTAGCAATCCTGAATGTAGACTACATTTCAAGCAAATTTTGGAATGAGGCCTTCTGAGGCCCAGCCAAAATGCCTCCAATATGCTGGAAGCCAACCTTGAAAAATGTTCATAGGAAGATCTACTTATATTTACGTATCTATTTGCATTCACGATAAAAAGAATATTTTTATCTCAAATATTTTTGTTGTCCTCTATACTGGAAACACTGATACTTATGTCTTAAAAAACAAAGTTTGAAGGTACTGATATGCATCTGGTATTTGCCAAAATACTGAAGGCAAATTTCTGGTTTGGTACAAACTTTACCATTTTGCCAAAGGAAATATAACAACTGTCATGGTGCCTCCAGTCTCAATTCCAGCTTGAGCTAGTATAAATTCCAGAAGAGGCAGAATCCAGTTATTCAGTATGGGTTACTTGAGTCTTTATCTGAGTGAACGATTAAATCCATCCAGGAGGCTGTAGGCAGGCACTGGGTGGCTCATAAATGAGAGTGCTTATTTTGAAGAGCAGTATCTTAAGAAGGATCCTATGAGTAAAGCACATACTACAGCTTAGTAAGATGTAAGACTGTTGTGAAAGCTCAAATCCTGTGAGAGCACAGCAGCAGGTGATGGTAAGCTCATGAAGACTACACACACATGCACAGTTGCTTTGTATTGAGAATAGTCCGCTCTGGAGGAATAAAATGTCAGGAGGAGAAAGTATACTTGGGTCTGAGATTTTCAGGTTTTGGTCATTTGGGTTTTTTACCTGTTTGCTAGACAAATACTGTTAGTGATTTTCCTCATCCATACTAGTCTTACTTCAAGTTGTTTGTGTTTTGTTGGGTTTTTTTTCAACTGACAAGCATGCTGATCATTTCTGTTCTTCATTTGTTTGGATGATAGAGCTTTTGCCATCCTCAGAAATTTATGTTTAAATCTAATATTATGTGGTTAAACTGTCAAAATGGATTCTATGGTGTTTAAAAGGAATGCCAGGAACAGAGCAGAGAGGAATTATAGGCAACCAGGTGCCCACATCCACAGAGAGCCAATGGGGAGCATAAATGTGGTGGTGGACATTAGGGTTCTTCTTTTATTCACATTTGGTGCAAAGGGGCAAAAGTGGTTTGTGTGTCATAACAGGCAACAAACTTCAGAGGCTTGTTTACATGGGGTAGCCTCCAAAATGAGGAGAACTAGCCTGTCTCTGAGCACTGCTGCTGAGAATCTGAAGCATCCTTGTCTTTCTAGGAAAAGGGAAAACGATTCAGCGCAAGGCTAAGCCACAGAAGAAGCGGGACGAAAAGGACAGAAGAGGGAAAGGAAAGCAACAGGAGGATGAGCTGAAGGATTCCTTGGCAGATGATGACAGTTCTTCAACCACAACAGAAACCTCCAACCCAGATACAGAACCACTTCTCAAAGAGGTAGGGCACTGCTGAGAAAAGGAGGTCCTGGTATAGCCGTGTGTCACCTGTTGGAGTAGGAACACAGTCTCTCTCCCCCAGACCATCCTCATATAGTACCTAATAAAGGAAGAATGTTAATTAAAAAGCACCTTCCCCAATTCTTGCCTTTACTGTATCAAATCTGCACCTCTGAGTGTGAACATGCTTCAGTCCTGTAGTCTCGGGACTAAAAATGTCCAGGTGACTGTGGCTTGAATTAGCCAGCAGCTGTCAGCAGCATCGTGGTAATTGTCTCCTGGCCTGTTCTATTTGCAGAATAAAATGCCAAAGTGTGGATGCTAATTTCATTCAGTAATTAAGGTGCATGCTGAATCATGCCTTTTGCCAATTATAAAGGCTCAGATCAAAGGTGGTAACTTGTCAGCACGTAGTTAACTTAATTACCTTATACAATACCCCTAGCTTAACTTATTTAGCTCACATGCTCCAAGGTAATAAACTAATGTCTGCAATTTGTGTAGTGGTTGGATTGTCATAAATATTTAGTCACAGAGCAAACTCTGACAAACAAAGGAGAGGTAATGCCAAAGGGAAGAAAATCAATCCTGAATTTTGGTATCTTAAATTTGAACTGTGTTCAAAAGACAGGGATTACAGCTGTGGGGAAAAAAAGGAAATCCATGGGATATATTTTAAAGGTTACAGTTTAGTAAGTTATCACTTGAAAGTTACTGTTGATTTTTTCGGGATGGCTATTTGAGAATATATTTGTATTTAGAAAGTCTTAGAAGTGTGGTTAAAGAAAATAATAAATTGAATGGTGAAGTTGCTCATATTTGCTTTGTTGAAGAGTCTGTTTTAGGTGGCCTGGGCTGCATGTAGTAGATGCAGTAAAGGTCTCAATATAGAGCTAGCATCATATTAAATAGACTCAGAGGCTGTGGCCAGGGGAGCTGTGTATTTGCAAACATCAGATCTGCTTGAAGCTCATTAATTTATTTCCATTTCTGCTTCTCTAAGTAGAAAAAATAGAAACCATATTTAATAGGCAAACTCATTGTCATGAAAAAAGCTGCAGTCCTTCAATACTGTAAAAATGCTCATGTTTTCCAACAGTGTTCTTTCCTCCACCCTCTTTTTACCTGTGTTCTGATGCAAGAGGGACTTTGCTTTTTGTGATTATTAATGTGTCATTATGTCTTTTATAGGAACCTGAGAAACAAAAGGGAAAAGTTATAGCAGAAAAACCTGAAAATGAAATAGTCCCAGTAAAACAGAAAACCAAAAAAGTGCTTACAAGTATCAAGAAAGAAATCCCTGTAGATGTGAAAACCAGGTAAGCATAATGAAGGCTGTTTAGTAGGGAAAGTATCATGTTTAAAGGGAAGATGGATTGATAAAAATATCTGTATTTGACTGTTGTAGCTGCCAGTTTGGCAAACACCAAGAACAGGTACCTTTAAGCAGCTTCCTCTTCCTTCCTGATGTCAGGGAATATCTGAAGCTTGCAAATAATAAATTACTTAATGGAAACACAGCACATAAGTGAGAGCTAAATCCAGCTATGAAAATCAGGTGAAGTGATGTTAAAGTTTTTATAACAGGTATTGCATACAAAAAGTGGGATTAGTGATTCTAGAGGCAGCAACTGAGCCAGCATTAATGTGAGTGCCTTTAGCTGCCCTTGGGAAGCTGCAGCCTCAGTTTCCTTTTTCATATCACAGAGCAAGGTCAGAGTTGGATACATTATTAAAGGAGGCTTCTGCCACTGCCATTCCCTGTCCCTTATTGGCATGCGGTTGATTGCAAAGCACAGATAGGGGGAAACATGCAGAAGCTTAGTCTTACTATAGCTAGTTCATTCCAAAATAGTCTTGTGAAATCAGATTGGTATCCAAGTGCCACAAAAGTAAACTTTACCAAACAGAGGTATGGTATATCAGCTGTGTTTTTCCTGTTGTAATTAATAGTAGACTAAGTTTATAGTTTGAAGAAATTAATGCTCTTCAAAATATTACTGAAAACATTGCCTGGCAAAGTCTCTTCCTTCTTTGTTCTTACAATTATGTACTTTGTTTTTATCTTACAACTCACAAGTTCATTACATGTGACATTTTTCAAAGACCACAATGAGAGCTGGCTTGGAATTCTTCTGCAAGAAACAAGGAAAATAGTTCCTCCCTAGAAAGTTTGAGAGACAGAATCAAATACCTGGAGAAAACGAGCAATATACAGCCAAATTAATTTGGTGGTGCATTTGAGTAGTTTTATATTATTGATTAAAAAACAGTCCTGTACATTTAGGGCAATAGCATATTAGGAGCATGGGATCTGACAAGGGTGTGTAGGAGCAGAGTAGAAAAGGGGCAGCTGCCATTTCTTGTTGCCTCTGTACAATCAAATACATTTTGTGATCCTGGAGCTCCAGGGTGAAAGCTGATTCTGGAACATGAGTGAGCCTAGTACGTGTGTGCAGCAGTGTGGGTCATATGTACGTGTGTGTGTGTGTATATATTAAAAAGTGCTTTTCAGTACTTCAGGGATTTAAAGTAAAAGAATTTCTGTTTTCTTTTAGTCCCTTGGAATTGTCTTATACTCCCCCACTGGAAAACAAGCAGCGCAAAACCTTTCCATCCAAGATCTCTACACCACACCTCTTGTCGAGTAGCTCTAAATCAAGAAACCTCCCCAAAACAAGAGGTAGTGTGAGTCTGTTTCTTGTACATACCTCAAGAGTTTTATATTGTTGTCTGTAACCCCTCTTGAGTGCTTAATTCTATGTCTGGTGTGAGAAGAAAGCTATTCAGTTTATTATCCACACACTTGGTTTTTCTTTTGTTTTAATAGGTCCAAGCAGTAAGTTAATGGAGAACAGGCCATCAGTATTAGCAAAATTTCTCCCCAGTGGTTCTGCACAGGAGCTAGGAAACACCAGCAGCTCAGAAGGGGAAAAGGATTCTCCACCACCAGAGTGGGACTCTGTGCCTCTCCACAAAACTGGCAGCTGTAAGTAATGACTAGACAATGGCAGAATGAGTGTTCTGCAATTAATATCTGCAAATAGGCTTGATCTGATTATAGATCTTCCTGCCTCCTTTTCACTGCATAGCTGAGCTCCATTTTTCTGCTGTAGGCCCCATATTGGTAGCATCTGGTATGATTTGGGAGGTTCGAAAATGGCGTGGGCAGAACATGGGTCACTCTACAGCTCTCCAGTGATGAACAGGATTCAGAAGCTGCTGAAGAAATTGAGAAAAGGAGAATTACTGATCAAAAAATATGTATTTTCTACAGTAGATGGGTTTTTGCTTGGTCAAGTCTGCTCCAGCCAGATTTGGAACTAATTAGATTATTTGCCCTTGAGAGGGAATACTGAAAACACCTTAATGCAGTGATTAGCTTGGCACATGGTTACAATTTTTGTGGTTGCATTGTAAATCCCTTGTGTGGAAACCAACTCACCTCCTCTTGCTTGTTTGTGTTGCAAATTAGTCTCTCTGAAAACAAACAGCAGACCTGAATAACTATAGGTGAACATAGAGAAGGAGATGCTCCTTCTATCACTGGGAGCAAACAGCCTTCCTCATAATTCCTCCATTTGAACAGAAGGATAGCAGAAGTTCGAGAAGCCTTTGCTGTAATGTAAATCCTACAGGAAGATGTTTTGTGTTTCTGTTTATAGCCACAGACAACCTCTATAAGCTCTCTCTGCAAACCCTGAACGCAGACGCTTTCCTGAAGCAGCGCCAGCCCTCTCCAACACCCGCCTCTCCATCTCCCCCTCCTCCTCCCACATCCTTTGCTTTCGGGCCAAGAGGAGGCACTTACAGCAGCATCGTCAACAGCAGCTGCAGCAAGTGAGTCCAGATCCTACCTCCTACTGATTTCCCAGGCACTGAGCACTTGTGGAGCTGTGCTTCACAGGGGGCATTTCCCTATTCTCAGACCTGTTTCCTCTTCCCATGGAAACTGCTGTTCAGCAGATACACTACTGTGCATATCTTGCCTCGCTGTACAACTTGGTAGATTGGAAAAATGTGCAATTACATGAACTGTTGAGCTGTTGTAAACATTTTCTTGAATGCTAGCTTAAATTGCTGCTTTTTTAATCAAACTGCTGAAGTCCAAAACCTTATTTTTTTACCCCCTTTTTTTTGGTTTCTTTCTCATTTTAGTGAAACAAAAAACAAGCAGCCTAATGGTACCAAACATAAGCTGGCAAAGGCAGCTTCTCTTCCAGGCAGGAATGGAAACCCCACTTTTGCTGCTGTAGCTGCAGGTTACGACAAAAGTCCAGGTACTAGAACCAGTTTGGAGTTCTTAATAATTCCAAATATTTCTTGAATATTCTGTTATTTTCCTGGTGTTTATTTTACTCATTTTTACATACATATTTTCACAGGTGGCAGTGGTTTACCAAAGGTTTCTCCAAGCAAGACAGATGTTTCCAGCAATATCAGCATTTCCCACACAGTTGTTGACAGTGATGGCTCTGACAGGTAATTTTTGTATTCTCTAGGCAAATACTTGGACCTCTAGAAAATAAGATTGAGCTATTAATGGTATTTTGAAGAGAGTGACAGAATTCATTCTGGTTAGTTTGTTGGGTTTTGGGGTTTTTTTTAAAGTCTAGATACAGCATCTTTCACCTTATAGAAAAGTTTAGGAGTTGCAAGTGACTCAAAGGTAGAGAGAAGGATGTTGTGGATCTAATGGGAACTTTTTCCTCCTCATTCCAAGTAACTCAACAATCTTGTGTTCCTGGGCATCCACACAATGAGAAATCAGCTTGGCTCTCTCAGTGCTGAGGAGTGTGTACCAAGGTCACTTGAAGGTTCACAGGCAGAGTACCTTGCTACACAGCAATGCCTTTCACTCCTGTTTTAACACTGGGACCAGAGCTGTCAGTGGGCTTTGTGCTTTCAGTAGGAGCAGGACAGAGCTGCACTCAGTCACATTCCCTGAGGCACATGTCTTCTCTGACATTTTGGCAGTTAGTTGTAAAAAGCAGTAAACTTTCTGGAGTAGGAAAGAGACTTGAATTCAAGTTTCCATATGCAAAGGAATTGTTTTCTGAGTGAGGTTTGTGCATTGGTGTTGTTTGTTTTGGTGGATATTTAGCACTGGTTCCAGTTAACTCATCTGTTACTTTTAAGAAGCTTGTCCATGAGTGTATTTGTATCCCTTCCAAGAGACTGTAAATTTTATCTGCTTTAGAAAAAAACTGTACTATGCCTTGGACTCCATGAGTTTTCTGAAAAACTGATCAAAAGAGCTACTCTCATGTTTGTTTGATACTCATTCTACAGATTAAAGAGCTGTGTCTATATTATTGTGTTACTCCAAGGTGGGTGTATACACAGGAAAATGTATGTCACCAAAATCTATTGTTAAAACAAAACCAAACCGATTTCCTAACTCTTGATCACCATGAAATATTTATTTAGTGTATGTTTAACTATGTATTTTTATATATTTATATATATAGATATATATAAATATAATAGCTAAACATATATACACACATACATTTGTATATAGATCAGTAAGTTAATATTGTCAATAGTACTATGTCAATAAGTTGTGTATTGCCTTCCTATTGTTCCCTAAAATGTAGTTCGGGTTTGTGGAGTCCTATCAGCAATCCCAGCAGTCCTGATTTCACACCTCTCAACTCCTTCTCTGCATTCGGACACTCTTTTAACTTAACTGGAGGTGAGTTTTTCTGCTCAAATATTTTTCCATATTCACATACAGGTAGAGAAATGTTGTGTCATAATTCCACTGGTCTAAATACAGACAGTGTTTCCATCCTCCTGAAAGGGGAGACTGTGTAGGAACATTTGTTAAAAATTTGGTGTTATATTCTGAGTTTCACTCCAGAGAAAGTTAGTGAAATCTCATAGATTTGTTTGATGGGCTGAGAATGCTTGGGTTTGGAGTTTCTCTGTTGCAGTAAAATTTCTGGGATTTTGGGGGTTATTTCCTTAGTCTTCTTCATCTCCATACCTCCCCCAAAACTTTACTGTAGGTCCCACAAATGTGCCAGCAGGACTGTGGTTTCCTGAGTATAAACTCCTGCTTAAAACCGTGGCTCAGTGAAGTGAGGCAGTGGCCCAGCCCTCATGTTGCATTCCTCTTGTGTTTTCCTGCAGTATTTCTATAGCTGCACAATGAACTGATGCATACTAAACCCAGCAATTAATTAATGTATTTAAATATTTGGGTAAATTTCCATAAATGTAATAGAGGTGGCCAGGCATTGAGATTGCAGGGCGTGGATGCTCTGCGTACTTAGGAAGATTTGTGTACTTGGGCACGTGTATGGTGTGTTTTGATGTGGCTGAAAAGATGATAAGCAAACTTTGGATGTGGTATCAGTGTCTACTGAAAAAAATGCTATTTACTGCAACAGTTTGATGTCAGCTGGAAATGGAAACAATGGCAGCTGCTGCTGTGTGGTTCTTTCTTCTTCATCAGCAACACGTGGCACCCGTGGCTCTGAGGGCACCAGTAAAATGCCTGGGATCACTTCTGTGTGTGAGAAGCAGGCAAGCCACGACTGCTGGTGCTCCCTTTTCCTTCTCATAGCAGAGATGGGGTCAGGGCTGGGGCACTGCCAGTGCTGCCTCCTACCAGGAGTCACCTGGGAAAGGAGTGCTGCAGTCACAGAGAGCTGCCAGGACTCTGGATACTGCTGTGCTTAGGCTGGACTGAGTTACCCACATCAAGTGTTCAACTCTCTTTTTCCACTATAACCATGATGAACTTTTTGGACCTATCTGATGCTGGTCACATGAGATAAGATTTGTATTGTTATGTGATCTCTTCTACTATCACTGCAGCAGGACCTGCTAGAAAAATATGGGAAATAACGGTGAAAAGTATTGTTCTTGGAAAAAGAGGAAGAGTAATGTACTCATTTTTATTTCATTTTATTTTTAGAGGTTTTCAGCAAGCTTGGTTTAGCTCGATCTGCTTATGGGCAGGATGTTCAGAGAAACTGGAATGAATTCAATAATGTTCCATCATCCATCTGGGATCCTTCAGCTACAGATTCTGTACCCTCCTGGCCAACAAGCTCAAGTTCCCCAACTCATACAACTGCAGTAAGTATCCAGTCCATCCAAATACAGTAGTTTTTACTGTTACCAACCTGTTCTGCATGTGCCATCTAATTTAATTCAGGGTAATTGGGGATGAAAAGAAATCAACTGAAGAATAAAGGAAGAGGGAATTTACACATATTCATCTTGTTGTATTTAAGTTGACATGGCTGTTGGACAGAGTTATTAGTCTCCTCACTTGCAGATAATGAATCCATGTACAACTGCTTCCCATAAAAATATTTCTCACAAGAGCACCTTGCAGCACTTAAAAAGTGTGTTCTGCTCCCACATTCTTCAGTTTTGCTCCTGTGTCATGGCTGGACACTGCATATGTTACTTCAAGTTTGACGGACAGTTGCAAAATAGGCAATAGATTACTTGCTCATTTTGATTTTGCTTTCTGAATCCAGTATTGCATCTGTTTGTAAATTAACAAAAGGTCCCAAAAAAGCTATCTAAAAGACTTTAAATATATCCTTTCCAGTTTAGGAAAAAACATTTAAGGACTGAACACAAGGTGAAGTCCTTAAACTGACTACTTATTTTGATTAAGATTTTGAGTATGGCAAAAGAAGGAGAAAAACCCCAACTTTACAGATTGTAGTGCTGAACTGTCATCCTTGTATCAGAGTAGAACTTATGCTACAACAGCTGTCTTCACTGCCAGCTGAAATCCTTCTTCATGTTGACTCCTGAAAATGTTTTTGTAGTGAGTAAGTGGCAGTGTTTACTTCACCTGGGAGCAGTTCAGATGGAGTGGGGGAAGGCAGGGACAGGGGAAGCCAAAGAAGGTCACACAGCTTCTTATAGACACAGGCTTGCAGATCCCACCCTTGTCTTGTGGTTACAACCAGAGCTGGAACCTACTGAAACTATGTAAGGGAAGATGTTTGGAGTTTAGTCACATGGAGTGCAGGTTTCTCAGCATTTGATAGAGGGAGGGCTTGGGCACAACCAGAACAAGCTCTCAACTCATATTTCTCAGCTGCTTCTGAAAAATATTTAGAAGTATGCTTCAGGAAGCATCAAGATGGAAGCCAGACAAATGGTAGAGAAGAAATGTTAGGTACTCCATTTAAGTACTTAGATTTGGGAGGAGATATTTTAAGAGCTTACTCAAGGAGAAGATCACATAATAAACAAGAAGCAAGCAGCAAACTGCTATTAGAAATGATAGTGGCATTTTCAAGTGCTTATGGCAAGCCAGAACAGGAAAGCTTGGCTTTTCCTGCTACTGAGCCTCCTTGCTCTAGGTGCCTGATAAGAGAGCAGGTACCAGGCCAGGGCCCTGCCCTTTCCTCTGTTCTGGGACAAGAGCCAAAGCCATTGTTGCCAACGGCACTTAGGCAGTGGTTCTGTGTTACCCTTTTTTCTAGGAAGGTTTCTGGAGAGTTGATTTTGGTTGTTCTCCTTCCTTACTCCTCTTGCTTTCTCCTTGTATGCACAACTCTGCTTCTGTGCTAAGTAGCATTTGCCTCCTGGATCCCATTTCCCCTCAGCCTTGCTGCCTTGCTGGTAATTCTCCCTAGGTTTCTTTCTAACCACATCCTCCTACTCCCCATTCCTCTATTTCTCAGAGTGTAGTTCTGTCTGCCAGCCTGTAGCTCCTTCCAGCAGCCTTGAAAGGGCATAGCAGGTGCTCTTCTCTGCTGCTCCTTTCCTGGTTTCTTCTGATTTATGAGCAAGCACCTTTCTATCACAATCTCCCAAACACTTTTGGGACAAGTAGGAACAAACAGTTCCTGCCTCTTGCCTGCAGCAGGAAATCGGGTGGACTTTCAGTGTGTTAGGGTAGTTCTTGAGCAGCAGAGTGAGTGTTTTGTGCTGTAGGCTTAGTAGTCTAATGCTGGTATAGCTTAAATATAACCATTTATTTATGTGACAGTAACACCCTGTGACCCTGGTCTGGCTCAGTTTCTCAGTGGCATTGTAGAGTCCTGATGTCGTTGGCCTGGTTAACCTCCAAGTAATGCTCAGAACTCCTGTCCAGCCCTTGGTAGCAATTTCTGTGGTGTGTTAGCATCCAGCCAGTTTCAGGTATGATTAGACTGAGCCTGTCTTCTTCATTCCAGAGCAGAGAATAAAAACCTAAAAGGAAGAAATTTTCGGATTCTGCCTTGTTTTCTTTCCTATAGGGATTTTTATTTAAATCTTCAGATGCAGGATACACTAGTACTGTTTAAGCTTGACTGTGTGTTATCTAAGGGCAGAGGTGCCCTATCTCCAGCCACTAAATCCAAACATAAGAATGTTTGTACCTAACAGCACTTACTCAACAAGTCTGCTGCCTTGTGGGTGTATCAAGTTTCCAGTATATTTGCAAATTGAATTTACAGCATATGTACATTAAATCTGTTGACACTGGGTTATGTAGTGCCAGAAGCCTACATGTAGCAGGTTCTGTGCTAATATTAGCAGAAAGTTATGCTAACCTTTCTCATCTCCATCTTTGGCTGTTTCCAGGTATCACTTTCCACCACACCACGGGTCAGGTTCCTCTGCTTGCTGTTTGCTACTGTTTGTGCTTTAGTAAAATACAGTTGACAGAACTTGTGTTCCTGCACGTGTTCTCTAAGATTGCTGTACCTGTCCTGTATATCCCAGATGCATTTGTGATGTGCTGGAACTCACCTGCATCTGCACCATGACCATTTGTCAGAGACTTCCAAGTGTCTTGAGCCAGGACAGACTTCATGGAATTCAGTGATAAATGGCCAGTTCTCCTATTCCCTCTCCCTTCATCTAGAGAAATTCTGGATGGGGAAAAAGTACATACTGGGAATATGGAATAGGTACAGTGGGATTGAACACAAGTAGATTCATCCAAAATAGACAAGGTCAGACTACAGGGCAATAAATTTGCAAACAGCAAAAATTATGAAAAAAGGACTTTGTTATCTTCCATTGCAACTTGAATTTTTTTGTTTGTTTGTTTTTTGAGACTTAAATCATGTTTATCTACTTCATTCTAACTAGTTTGTTTAAGCTTAAGTGTTCTGGCCCTTGTGTGTTGAATACTCATAGTGCTTAAATTAGCCCTGGTATGGGGATGTCTCAGCTGAAATGAAAACTGTAACGCGGCTGTGCCCTGCAGCCCGTGCAGCTCCCGGAGCATTCAGCTGCAGGAGCAGTGTGGTTCCTCTGGGCAAGCTCTTGTATAGGGAGGTCAGAGCTCTGTGTTGCAGTGAGGATGGAAGGGGTTCCAGAGCTGGCTTCCTGTTGCTGCTGCTCAGATACTTTTCTTTTGGGGGTATGTAAACAAGGTGGAAATTGAGGCTTACTAAACCACCTCTTACTTGCTCTGTCTTTACTGCAGTCAATCCTGGGGAATCCCAGTGGCCTGTGGTCCACCACTCCATTCAGCAGTTCCATTTGGTCAAGTAATCTCAACAGTGGCCTTCCCTTCACCACTCCAACAAACGCCTTGTCAGGCATTGATCTCATGGGTAGTGAAAACTCCGCCGCTGCTCCGCCACCGCCCGCTGCTGCCACTGTTGCCAATCCTGCTGAAGACATGGGACAGACCTACAATCCTTGGAGAATTTGGAGCCCAACGATTGGAAGAAGAAGTTCAGATCCTTGGTCAAATTCACACTACCCTCATGAAAACTAAAGCAAAAAGAAAGAACTCTTATCCAGGTCATGATACAATTCTGAATGCAAATTTTTGAAACATCATTTTCAGGCCGTTGCTTCCCCCAGCCCCACTCCCCCATCAGTCATGCTTTCATCACTTGCTCCTTTTTAAAGTCTGTCCTGCAATATGGTAGTGTGAGATTGCAGATAAGCTTGGAAATGTCTGGGTGTGGTCACAAATCCCAACTATGGCTGAAGCCTGTAAATATGAACAGTTTCACTGGTTTCATATTTTACCATCTGCCATCTTTATTTAGGAAACAATCTGAATTCTAAAGTGGTCCTGGCATGCAATACTTTCATGAAAAGTTTGGGTTTTTAAATTTTTTCCAGTGTTATCCTCCAAGTTCTAATTTAAAATCAAAAGGCACTTTGTGCTAAAATGCAGAGTATTTTTTTAAAATAAGGCTGTCTTTGTTAACACAGGTTGTAAGAATGTAAAAAAGGAAAAAAATCAACAAAAAATACCAACAAAACCAACACAAAACCTTAAGAGCAAAGTGGCTGAATGTAAGAGCATTCTGTTGAGACTGTAATACACTTTATGCTGTTTGTACATTTGTAAACCTGAATGCATTTTTAAGTTGAAGTGAAATGCACACAGCCAAGACTTGTGCAAGAAACAAGATACCACGTGCGTTTCTTACGGATACAACTTTGGGTTGTACTTTAAAATAAATACGCTTTTTTCAAGATTTGTCTGCTATAGTTCTGTTCCCCTTGTGTTTTCTGAACTTGTATGTTCATGACTTCACTTGGCACAGCCTTTGGGCCGAAATCTACTGCACACAGAGCCTGTGTTACCAGAAACTTCACTGCAGATGAAACCTGGCTTCTCAACAGTGTGGGTTTGTATTGCAGCAGAGAATAGAAACTGTTTTCAGGGTTATGCAGTGCCACCCACTTGAAAATTCACTGGATAGCAAAAAGTTGGAAAAATGTCTACATTCTTGAGTTTCCAGGTATCAGGCATAAGAGCAAATGCTGTTTATGCTACGCCTATACCTTTGTAACACTGTTCTTGCATGGGTCTGAACAAGAATATTACTATTCTTAGATATATTTTATCTGCCCCTGTAAGGTGTCTGTTTCTCTTCATTAACAGAAAGGCAAGCCCCAGTGACTACATATATTCCTCTGAGCTGAAGCCAAGTAAAAATGAACCCTTCCATTGCCAGAAAGCATTAACAGACACTAGCACTGTAAATTTACTTATGACTCAGTGGCACTGCTGCCAATTTACAGCAGCAAGTGTTTATCAGAATCCATCCAGTAAAAGAGTAAGAACTGTATATTTTAGTTAATATTCCTTCTAGCATAAAGGTTTTGTATGCAACAAAATATGAGTGTCCCATTTATTTAACCAAGGGAGCCCTTTTCCAGCTTACTTTATGTGAACAAACTCTCCAGGTGTCAGGCTGCTGCCTTCCTGGTGCCACCAGCAGAAGCTCAAAGATACAGATCTCCTGAATAGGAATCTTCTGGACCTCCTTTGTTCTTACAATTTTGAGTACTTCTAGAGCTATGCAAGGTCATGAAATGTTCAACTTGGATTTGTATGCAATTTCCCTCTGAGTAACTGAGCAAACAAGTCTCTTACTGCATGAAAATAAGGAACAAGCAGTTAAGCTCCTGACATGCCAGGGCCTGCTCCTCTGCAAATGGAGCTTGGGAAGATAACTAGCAGTAACTTCAAGGTGAAGGGAGCTGCTTAAGGTCATGTGCCACCTCTTTTACCCAGCAGGTGTTTACATTGGAGTTGATTCCATGGAGGATAGAAACAGAAATTAATTCTGAGATGCTAATAGTCTACAGTGGTTTAATCAGTGATGGTAGGAATAAAAAAATCTGGTTTAAGAACATTTCCTTTTGAACAAGACAAGGCAAAACACAAGTAATTTAGATGCCTTTCCCTGACTCCCCCCTTCCCCCCACCTTCCCCCCAAAAGTGTGAGCCGTTCCCTTGTGATAATGCAAATAACCTTGGCCACTATTAAAATATTCTTAGTTCTTTTTTTGAAAGAGCTTCCCCTTGAGCACCAGTTCCAGTGAAACCACCTGAACTATGAAGATCTTTGACACACAGTTTTCAGTTTGGAGGGGAAAAGTCATGTCTCTCTCCCAAGGGAAACATCGGGGTAATTTTGGAGAGCACCTTCACTTTGTTTTGCCTATTTAAAGAAAGCAAAAGAGCTGCCTTAAAGAGAAGCCATAATTGATGAGAATTTGGGTGAAATAAAAGCTAGGCAAAAGCTTGGTACAACTAAAGAAACCTCTCTGTATGGTAAGTACATGTACAAGATGGTTTTTGCTGCCTCTTCCTGAGGTCCCTACTCTCCAGCTCCTGTGGTATAGTCACTCCTGACATGCATTGAAAAATCTCTTAAGCAGAGGGTGAGGTGGTAATGAGACAGAAGCATTCACCATCACAGAATCATGGAGAGGACAGACCTCTAATGATCCTATGATGAAGTAAAAATAAAGAATGAAATTTTGACAAAGCACATGCAGTCTTGGATGAAAATCTAGATGGGGTTGAAAACATTGCAGCATGCTGGGAGGACAAGCTGAGTGTGGGGAAATACAAGGTCAAAAGCTGGGCAGCAAAGGTGACTGTTTGCAAAGGCAGTGTGAAAAAGACTGAAGCTCGGACACAAGGGAAGTTCTGTCTGAAGTAAAAGGAAAAAACATCTTGAAATGCTCAGAAGACAGGCTTTCCTGGAATCCATAGAGCTCACAGCCCTTTGGATAATTTAAAACATTTCTTTGGAGTAGAATCAGGGCCAAACTGCCATAAGTCAGCTCTACTCTTCCAGATCTGGAAACTACCAGCAGTGCAAAGTTCCCAGCAAGGAAAAGAAAGAAACAATTACCGTTAATTTTGGCAATTAGTTTGGTGCTCCCAAAGGGCAGTTCTGTTCTGCCAATGCTAAGAAATAGACTAAAAGCCTAAAAGGTTCTTGGCCTGTTACTAAAATCAGGAAGTTTGAGGTAAGAAGTATGGCCCTAACATGGGAAATCAGTTTAATTATCACGAGCTCTATTTCCAAAAGTCCTTGAAAGGTCTTGGATACATCATTAAAGTGTAAGGCCATAGCAGAGCAGGACACACCATTCCAGCCTGGGGACAGCGAGTGGTTATTTCACAGATGCAGCCACACTGGGCCCAGCCCTGGCCACAGCTCTGCCAGCAGCAGTGCAGGATGGGGCTGGACCACTGGCCTGGGAGGGAAACACGGAATGGGGGAGCTCCAGGGCAAGGCAGGATGAGAATGTGAGTGAACAGCAGATTCCCAACACTGGAGCACAGTGGGGAAATGGAACAGAAGTTGTGCTCTGCACTTCAGCTGAAGATGAGCTGTGCCTGACTGAATGAGAGGTAAAAAGAGGAGTACACAAAGTATGAAGCTGTCTTCCACTGACACTATTTCACCCAGATGTTTGAACACTAAGTACAGCTTTAACTGGGCTTTGTCTGGTTTCCCAACCTTTAATTATGAGCAAGTTTTCTGAGCTCTGGTTTTTTGCCTTATGAAACAATGACAACTGCAGCTCTCAATGAGTCAGTTTGTTAGAAGAAAATAACCCAGCTTCTGCTGTATGGCTGGTGCAACTGGAAGAGCATTCAGTCAGCTTGTGTTAAACAGGTTCTGCTTCAAAACTGAATCTTTTGCCCAATACAATAATGTTTTCATTTAATGCCACTGACTGATGAACTTCATGTTCAGCTGGTGCTTTAGTCACATACATACTAAAGCAGCCTTCAAGGTGGCTTGATGAGCATGCTCTTCAGCAGCCCTCTGAACACAACTTTTAACCATGCTTGCTGCTACTAGTGTGCTGCTTCATACTGTGTAATCCAGCAACAAGCAGGGCATCACCTTTTTAATGTGGATATATATATATATATATGTATGTATGTATGTATGTGTGTGTACATATACATATATGTATACATATATATACATATATATGTATACATATATATAAATATATATATCTATATGGAACATGAAGACAGTCCTGAACAAAACTTTTTTTTTTAACAAAACTGTGTAAAGGTAGCTGCTCAGATCCAAGAATATCAGTTGATCTTACACAGCAGATTACATTGTAGCAAGAGAAGTCCAGAAAGCAGAAGGAAGTGTCACTACGTATTTTATGTCCATTTTCTAAGAAAATTCCCTTGAGGTGTTTTTGTCAAGATGGGATCTCAAATAGTAGTCCTCCAGAAAGGACCCTTGAAAATCTGAAAATTCACTGTCCATTTGCCTATTGTGAAGCAAATGCTTGAGTCAGAGTGTCATTAGCACTGGATAAAGTAGGATCTTCAGAAGGTACACTCACTCTCCTGAAGTTTCTACCAGAAAACACTTAAGTAGTCCTTGAGTGGCAGCAGGAAGTGAGTGGGATGTTCTCACACTGCAGTAACAAGCTTCACATGGGGCTCTCTTGCAAGCTGTGAAAAATCACAGCTCAATTACTTGCCCTAAACAAGCCAGAGCATCTGGAGTGTAGCATCCATAAGAGAGAAAAAAGGGATTGGCTGGGGAGGGAACCAAGGAGGTCAGGGTAGGTGCAGAGAGAATTAAATAGATACAGGCTGACCATTTTATAGCTAAGGGACTAATAAAATATTCCCAAAGGAAAAAAAAAAAACAACAAAAACAAACACACACACAAAAAAACCCCCAAAAAACAGCCAAACAACACAAAGACAACCCCAAACCAAAACAAATTAGATATTCTGGAAAGTTTCCTAAGTGTTTCTAGTATGAATCCATGGCAGGATGAAATCACTTGTGTTTCAGCTCAGTTACAAGAATCTTGCTGGTAAACAAGTGTACCAGGAAAGCAACACCTGGAGAAACTTCTGCCCCACCCAGTATCAATTCCTGGCCCCCTCTGGAGTTACTGTCAGGGAAGACACTGCTCACCAGGGAGAGGACATTAACCTGCTTTATGGCAGTGTAGGACACGAGAGAAGCCAGAGAGGATGGCCCACTGCCTGTCAAGAGGGAAATATGCAGAAACTGGAATCAGAGGAGAGACTGAAATGCTCCTTCAGTGGCTTTTGTTGGCTTCCTGGAAGGGGGAAGGACTTTCAGCCCCTTTGGCTTTCCATTGCCCTTCTTCCTGTTCTAGCCTGTCCTTATCAGTCATTTAATTACCAGCAAAATCCTGCCAACACTGAAGAGTCTGACAACAAAGAATGAAGCAGGTCCCTAAAAACTATGCAACATTCTTCATTAAATGGGTATGACTCAGCTAACAGCTCATGGGGGAATTTCTGATGTGCTAAAAATCTTCTGGGACAAAAATAATTTTAAGGAATATTCATTTCTGTCTTATCCCAAACCAGAAGTTTATTCCTCCAAGCTTCTGATGCAGGTCTAGCTGCCAAACTTTGCCCAGCTGCCAAATTCCATTCTGTGGCTGAAGATTGCATCTCCAGTTCAAGGAGGTAAAAATCAACAAATCTTAAGGACACCTCAATAGTATCTTAACTCTTCAGTTACACTGTGCAAAGGCCATGGCAGAAAATATTACATTAATGCTTTGAAATAATAGGGAGGCATACAAGGAATAAAATAGTTCAGCTGAATTTAGCAAGTTAGTGAGAAATTCGGATTTCATGTGCACGTGAGGAAGGGAGGGTGGAAAAAAAGAGGTTTAGATTGGCTATTAGAAAAAACTTCACAAAGAGTTGTCGAGTATTGGAACAGGGCTGCTCAGGGAACTGGTGGAGTCATCATCCTAGGAGGTATTTAAAATATGTGTTGCACCTGGGGACACAGTTTAGTGGTGGACTTGGCGGAGAGGTCTTTTCCAACCTAAATGGGTCTATGGTTCTGTTTCTGTTAAAGATGGTCCTCTCTTTGGAGCAGCTGAACTCAACATTTTAAAGAAATGCTCCAAATGGGAAATTCGTTACAGCTCAAACAGAAAGCAAACATCCACGTTAGGCCTATCAGCACACAGAATATTTCATGGTTATGTGGAAATCAATTTCAGACATGAACATGTAGGAGTTGGGCACTGGCTGTGAGTTGAACCCACAGTTCCAGCTATTTGGAATGAGAATGAGGTGCATTGTGAGCTGACTTAGTGCCCTTGCATTGATCAACTGCATGCAAAAATCCATATGGTGCAGTTATTAGAACAATAAAAACTGAATATTGCTCAAGTCAGCAAGTTCAGCACCAGAGAACTTCAGAAAACAGACAGTATTTGTCCTGACTTTGTAAATGAATGGAGCCTCCTTGTGAAAAGACTGATTTGGTCTCTACAGCAATAATAACTCATGGGGGTAAAAAAGGCTTTTAGGAACTCTGATTAAATTGGCACACTGGAAAACACTTCCCCATACTCAATAAATGTGAGTAATGCCGTTTGCTCCCTTTGCAGAGGGAAGAATGAGAGCTCCACTGCTGGAGCCACAGCCCCCCTCTGTGGCTGCAAAGAGCAATCTGGACACCACAGCAGTGCCAGTGGCTTTAGGATTTCCTCTAAAGCTTTTCCTAACACCTCGAAAAAAATATTTCAGATCTAGCAGCATTTTGCTTTAATTAATTGTGCACTGGGAAAATTAACACTCCTTTCCCCACTGCCAGGCTACACAGCTGCCACTCCTCAACAGTGATGTGCCACGAGTCCTAAAGCAAGAGGAACTGGGAAGTTCTTGCAGTTCAGTAGGGAAAGTGCACAAACCAGGGCAAAAAACAGTCCCAGCAGGCTTTTACTTCTCCTCAAGCATACTAACACAACATGCCAGACAAGGCTAATGCTAATCAAACTCTTTATTTCCTGTACTTATTCTGATATTTCTTTCATCAAACTATCTAAAAGGAACAACTTTTCTTTCTTTCCTCTTCTACATAGGAGTGTTCAGTATTTCTTTTTCTATATCTGCTCACCACACAAAATTATTTCCCCACCTTTTAGTAACATTATTCACCAGTTTTTTATTCTCTAAATAACTATCACTCTTGATTTATAATATGAAAACAAGAACAGTGATTATACTGCTGTCTATCTAAGTCCATAGCCTGACAGTAAACAAGAATGTATCAATAAAATAAAACCAATAATAACAATAAAAACAAAACAGCTACAGTCTATCAATGAGCCATCATCTTTCTGGTTAACTACATCCACCAGAGAGACAAACTCAGAGGTTAGTTCAAGTATTCTATGCACAATCTGCATAAACATCATAATCTTCATCTTATGAGGACTCAAATTATGAGAGCCCAACAAGAAATAAAGAAGTGAATACTCAGAGAAGGGGAAGTAGAGACAAAGTGACCCAATGGAAAACACCATAATGGCACTAAAAAAATCAACTCAGAGCTATCACTTCTGAGAAACCTACTTCCAAAAATGCAAATCATTAAAAAAAAAAAATTGTGCAAATACATGTGGAAATCCCATGCTATGTTTACTCTGCCCTTCCAGACATAGAAGGTAGAAGCCACTGTCAAGACAAGACATGAGACAGGGATGAGTTTTCTTATCACAAAGTAGAAATATTTTGAGGTTTCTCATTCAGGTTGGTAAGTCTTGAGTAATCTATTTGCTTGCTGAATCTTACCTATTAACTGCCTGTTTAATTAACTGTTTAATTAAGTACTTCTCACTTCTCTGCCTGTCCAAGCAGGACCCAGAAAATTAGAGTTTCTCTCCCCTCTGGGTAGCCTCGCCAGCAGAACAGCACTGCTCATGAAATGCAAGCCCCACTGCAGGAATTCTGCTCATGGAAGGAACATTTGGGCCACAGAATTACAAACAAGGGGCTGCTTCTTGCCTTCACCCCAAACTGTGAGAAACAGGTTAAACCTAGGATAAATTCACCCCAAGAAACCATTTGTCCCTGGCAATGTCCCATGACATTCATCCTGCCTGTCTCTCTGACAATCCCCTCAGGCAAAATGAGAAGTCACTTTTCCATCTCTCCACTCAGTAAAATTTCCACTGATTTCTCAGAACCTAAATCAGCAGCACTCCACTGCCTTGCTGAAAGAGCCACCTGGTGCTTTTGGAGTTGCTTTCTGAGGATGACTGGAGGAAAGGGAGAGAGCAAAGAAGAGAAAAAGAGCCCAGTTTCCAGCATCCTGTGCAGCAGCTGATGCAGTGAAGCTGCACAAGGATTTGGAGGGGAAGGATGGTGCCTGCTGGTGGTGGATTCCTGAGGACTGCAAAGCTTTGGAGACCAGGGAGCTCTTGAGGACCCTGTCCACAAGCCATGTTTCTCAGGCAGGTGTGACAAATGTGGCTGGGGTAAGGCTGTGGCTGTGCCAGCAAGGCTAGAGGTACAAACCCCTGTCTCTATTCCCAGCACTGGGCAGTGAGAGAAGGAAGCCCAGGCTGAGGTGAATCTCACTAACAAACTCCTCATTAGCAATTACTAATACAGAAAGCCTTAGGAAGCTCAGCAGGCAACCAAGACATCTACAGGGTGGGCAAGCTGTAGGCTGCAAGTGTCATTTGCAGATTTAGTCAAAGTGGTTCTTGCAAAGCTCTGCTGATGGCAGCAGTGGAGCCAGAATCTGGAGTGTGCAGCTCACTGCAGATCCAGCCACACAGCCAAGGATGACAAGTGGATTTTGTGGGCTCAGTCAGCCCAGGGTACCACACAGGACCAATCTAGATACACATAGTAAACACAAACTTTGCCCATTTCCTCAGTAAATAAGCACTCTACTTGCTGATATTTCTTAATAAGCTTTATTCTAGCTCCTGCCATGTCACACAGGTGTTCCAAAGTTATTCACCTCCAGAGACTAATCCCACACAGGTATTGTAAAGCTGTATTTCCCACATAGAAAGTTCACTTTTTTTTTTTTGAGGAACTAGAAGTTTCATGAGAGAATTCTAAGTCTAACAAGGAACTGAGAAAAGTCAGAGACTCCTCTTCAGCCATTTGCCTACAGACCTTGAAGTTGTGGATATGGCCACAGCATTTCAAGGGAACACCCATTCAAACACCCACTCACTCATACTTGAAACTAAAGCTGATTAAAAATATAAGTGTGTGTGCTGTGAAAGAAAGTCCTGACATAGTCATGGGAAATTTGGTCAAAAAACAATGTGAAGAACAAGGAATGAAACACCACAGTTAGAGGAACAAAATGGGGCAGGAATACCCCCAAATGAGAGAGTTCTGCTGTCAGAAAAAAATACAGAAAAACCCATCAGAGGGACAGTATCTTGTTGTTGCTAACAAATGCTATTCCAGACCTGATGGATGTCTCTCAAACACCTAGGCAGGTTTGCCTCATGTTTGTTACAAACCTAAAGCATGAAGGGCATTTTATCAACATTTTCAGAGCATTTCTATAGCAGCAGGTAGTCCCAATGACTTCAGTGCTTGGTTCTAGTGCCCTCATCTGCCTGATACCAACATCAGTTGGTGGCAATGCAACCAACATTTTGAAATACCTAAAAAAAAAATGTGAGTTATTTCAATATTGTGTTTCAGAACTTCTCAAATCTGTACTGTAGGCTAACAGCAGCACTTTGATACATGGCTACAATTTAAGCAATTTGTAGACAAATACTAAGAGCACTTAAAAGCTATCTTGCATCCATCCCCAGTTGTAAAGGGCAAAATATTTCATGAATTGGGAGAGAAAGTTTTCCTGACGTTTAAAGCAATGTGAGAAAAAGAGGTTGCTGTTATGTTTTCTCCTTCATTGCCTACAAGTCTTGTGGTTCATTAGGAAGAGCTCTTTTAAACAAACCCACATACAGCCAGCAACAATCTATAGATACAAAGTTTCTAAGATACAAGTCTTAGATATATTTAGCAATTCACAAACTGAAAAAAGTTGAAAAACTCACCTTTGGGTCACCAAAGTTATGTAGTTTCTTCTGATGAGGACTCTTTCTCTGGTTTAAACCAGTGGTTTGCTATTTTTTATTGTACCATTCTTGGTTTTCTATTCTCTCATGCATTTTTTGTGCTTGATCTATGAGTATTTCCTCTCTTTTGTCACAGTACACAGAGATGCCTGTACCAGCACTCCAAGGCCTGCCTGAAGGGCAGCAGAAGCCAAGGGGAATAGATGGAGTTCTGCTCCACAGCAGAGCACGTGGCCATTGCTGCTCCCAGCAGCTCCCCACGGGATCATTTACAGCCCCCAGGAACAGAAATGCCCCTCCCACAGCCACAGGTGCACAGGGAATCCAGACTCACATCACTGCAGGCTCCAAATGGAGCAATCTTTGCAGAGACACATTCACCACCTTCAAACACGTGACACTGCCCGAGAGCTCAGAATGCCTTCTAAAGATGGCAGATTTTCAACCATTTTTTAAACACCCCCCCTTTTAAAATTAAGAATAACACTGGCAGATACCTTTTTAACAACAGTTAGAAATTTTGAAATCTCTCTCTATATATATGCACGTATTTGCAAATGCATTTTGCATTTGCAGTTCAGGAATTCCTATCTGTCAGCCAAGCATCTTCTCTTTCTACATTTTGAAGGAAAGCAGTGTGGGCTTTTATCTTGTATTGTTTTTCCTTTTATATAACTAAAAAAAACAAATTCACTGAGCTCCACCAATGCTCCTCAGCTCTCTTTCACACAAGGAAAATTCTATTTGGCAGTTCTCAGACTCCCAGTGGAAAGAGAATTATGTTTTTTGTATTCTATTCTTCATATTTTTCAGAAATCAGAACGCTCTGAATTATTGGCTGTTAAACTACTATATAAACTTTATTTAATTTGAAATCAAAATGACAATCAACAAGGACAACTGGTCCCTGTTGAAAAGCAGCCCAACTGCTAAAGCTCCTTGGAGGGATGAGTTGGCTCAATGGGAAGAAGCAGTGGAGAAAAAATTCTGCTAATTCTGCTAATGGAAGGAAAAGTGAAAGGATAGAGAACAAAGCTCAGGAAGCTCTTACAGAATATTTAAGGAGAAAGTAGATAAAATTAAAGAAGAAAAAATACCTCATATTGCTTCTTTATTTAACTGCTGCTGCACCATGTGTGGCATCTGGGACAAGCTGGTGCCTCACTTAACTACAGAAAATTGGTAGCAGCTGCTCTTTAGCAGGGGTTAGAAGTAACTACTTCCTGACTGCACATCTGTGTAAAATGTCTCCCTAAACAATTTGGCTTTATATGCTCTCCAACAGATAAAAGTGTATCAAGTCAAGGAGCCTGAAAGTATTTGTTTTTACTTACCACAGACACATTAAAAGTAAGCCACCATCATTTTTCTTGTCAGTTCTTTATTGGTTTTCATCCTAAAGACTAGCACATTTACAGCATACATGGATTGGATGAACTAGAATATATAAAACAGTAGCCATATGTTTATGATATATTAATACTGCCCAAAACCAAATAAATAAAAATATTTCAATGCACAAAGCTTGGCAAATACAGTCGTGTTGGGACAAAACTGTGTCATATTATACAATAATTTTACACGTATAAATGAAAAAAAGGCAACTGTGCTGTAGGTACTTTCACAGAACATACACAGAACATACTCGGCAACAGTTTTCTTCTTTTACCTTCGTATGTTTTATAATTTAAAAAATGTACTCAAAAAAGGAACATTAGACAGAACTTCATTTTACAGTATTCCTTAGATTTGCCTCTCCTGTGCAACAGAAAAGCTCCCTTCCCCCTTGTGAGGGTCCAATGTGGATTTCACGTGTCCCAGTTTTCTCTGGAGGAGCCGCTGGAGCCCTCGCTGTCGGCGCTGCCCCGGTGGGAGCCGTGGCCGTGGCCGTGTCCAGGACGCGCCGCGGGGACACCGCGCTTGGCGCCCCGGCACAACCGTGCGGACAAAACCCAGCAACCTTTTCAGATTACACTGCTGTACAAATAAATAAAGGATTGCTAAGCTCTATAGCAGGTCTAATGATTGCTGGCCACCATCCAAGAGAGTGACGCTGCTAATTGTTACAAGAGACGTTTGTTTTTTCCTTCTGAAGCTGAACATTGGAAGATTTTTAGTGTAACAACACAGGACTTAAAATTAACCAGTTTTGAAATAGAGAAAACAAAATTATCAACTCATAAAAACTAAGGGATATAAAGAGCATAGTTTATACAAAAATAAAGTAGCATTTAATAATGGGCCAGGGACTGAAGGCTGAGCAGAACTAATGGAGTAACATGTCTAAAGAGATCCCATTGAAAAATCTTTTGTCATGTATTTGTTTACTTATTAGCAAAAAATAAAACAAAATCAACATTTATTAATTGGCAAACAGGGTTTGTAGCATTTCCAAAGGACTGTTCTACCGTAGATGATTTGTTCAGACCTGGGGTAGGTACTACAATACATTGCTTTTGGACAGAATTCCATGTTTTGTTCTCCTAAAGAGTCTGAAATAATGGTAACAGCCTAGCTCAGCAGAACTCTCTGACCTGGCTTTGTGACATGCTGCTCAGTGTTAAACTGCAAAAAGCAAAATGCAAAAACTGCTGGACCTGTAACCCCCAAACCTACATGGGAGCAGAATGAACATGGCTGATTGATAGAGCAGTGACAGCACAGACAAACATCAGTGAGAGGGAGAAAGAAATCAGAAAACAGCCATATACTTACCTGGCTGTTGCTACTCCCACAAGAATAAATGGGCAGATTTTTTCTATTCTAAAACTCAGATCCTTAGAAACCAAGAAGGAAAGGCCAGTGTGCTGAATGAAACTAGCTAGAGATTGCTGGATCCCGTTAAAATTTGGAAATGAACATTTAGCTGCTTCTTAAAATGCTATCTTAGCTTCAAAGGCATTCTTTGGGAGATTATTTCAGAGGAGATCTGTTGAACATTTTTTATCAAATGCTATCCAACTGACCACCTCTGTCATAAGCTAGAACCCACCTGTGGTTCTCAGGCACAAGCAGTAGCACTGAGCAGTTCCTCTCTATCAACACAGGGCATTGCTACCTTCCTCAGAAATACCCTGACACCGGTCACACTTTCCCCCACCAGGATTCTCAACAGGTGAAATGCAAAGGTAAACAGAAACCAATTTTGATTTTTGAGCAAGGGGGATGCGTTGGGCACTTTGAGCATTTTGTAATGACATACAAAACCGATACAGAAAAATCGTACGCTGACCAAAATAATGTAACGCCCCGAGATACTGATGCTTACAATCCAGAAGTGATATAAAAAAACCATGGGTAAAAATGTGTTCATTAATGTACAACACCATGGCATATACTGAACACATCATGTGCAACATCAGCAACTTGCTTGTTGCACTTGCTTTAGAGTGGGGAAGGGCACAGGGAACTGTTGCTGGCATTAATAGTTAAGCATCATGATGTTTCTGAAATACTTTTAAAAATCAGTTTTGTGCCCAAGGCCTTATCTGCCAAAGATGACAGGAATTTGTTTTATTTGAATAGAATTATAAACCAGACCTCACATGTCTGGCCTTTCATATATTGTTGATTTCATACATGAAGGTGGCATCCTATATACAGTAAAGCAATTCTTTCTCCTGGCTCTTATTGTGCTGAATTTTTTTGTAATTGAAACCCCTTTTATTGATTGTAACAATGCATTCTACAGTTACTAAACTGTCTAGGATCCTTTTTATTTACAACTTCTGAGTTTTACTCTCAGTTTTAAAAAGTTTAGGAAAAGCTCAATCTGAAATCAACTCAGTATAAAAAAGATGTTATGGAAACAGCTGCCTAAACGCCATTCCTAGAGTCCTTGCCCATCCAGGAGGTACCTAGCTATTTGCATATAGGTAATTATTAAGTAGCACAATATCTGCTCATCTTACATACACTGAAGGCTATTGAAATGGGCAGAGAGTCATCACACTATTCTCAAGCTAAGGTGTCAGAATAATTGTTACTATAGATTCCAATTCAGTAACATGCTCTGTATGATCTAATGAAATGTACAAAAAGGTTATTTATCTCTTCTGGATGACGAAGTCATGTGTTAATCTAGAGTGTATCCACATGTTTTAATGGAACAGCAATTAAAGGACAGTATGCTTATGTTTCAACTTTTCCATAAGTTCCTTCTGGAGGCCTGTAATACTTTGGGAAAGCCTTCAGTTGCAGGGAATTAAATGCATACTTGCGACATCCAACATTCTTCATTGTATTTTCTCGGCGACAACCCTCACTGGGGAAAAAAACAAGCACAAAAAATGACAGCAGTAAAAGGGAAAAAAAAAAGAAAAAAGACTTAAACTAAGATGAAATGAACTGGTTATTTTATAGCATTAAAATAAAGTTGGTTATATTTAATGAGCGTTTAATTAATTTGCCACTGCAAATATTAAAAGAGATGACTCATCATACAATGCCAGTAAGAAGCACACAGAATGGACACAAGCTATGTCTGATTGCTAGTTTTGCATTTCTGGAAAGCAGCAGCACATCTACTGAAAAAGTTCTCTCACGCCGGTTTCATGTATTTCAAGGTACACTGCTGTGGGGTTCACATGCCATTCACTGCACAAGGGATCCCAAGGGATTGCTCCAAAGCAGTTCTGCTAATTTATTAACACATAAAGCTGAAAAACAAAACCTGCTGATCTCTCTATAAGAGCTTTAAAGCAATTTTATTGTTCCCTGTATGTCAGTATTATAAGTACTTACTTAAAGATTAGAGCTGATACAAAAATAATGTATGCCTTTCAGTTATCTCTGCATGCATAAATGGACATGAAAACCAAAACCATCTAAAAAAAAATCCTAATCATGAAATAGCAGTGCAAAAAAGGCTGGCTGCATTGACAGTCATCACCCCAAAGAAACAAAGCTGTGCAGAATTTAATTTTCACCCAATGCTTTGGTGCAACTGCCCCACATTACAAAGAGGTTCTGTGCTACAATAGAAAACTACTCCAGTTATAAGGCTTCTTTACACTTGTAAATCTAATCCAGAGTTCCTTTGATTATATCCAAAAAACAGACATACAAAGAGGAAGCACTATCTCTTAAATATATATTATAAATCAATTTAGGCTTGCAGGAGAATCTTTTTCCCTGATTGAGGACTGGAACCTAAACAATGAATACTAGACCTTCATGGCAAAGTGTACAGTACAGCATCTTATGGTGGAAATGTCACATTAGTCCTGCCTTGGAGATGGCTGCAGCATCTACCAGGTAAGCTGTGATCATCTGATTCAAAAGGAGGGTTTGGATTCTGGTTCAGTTTGAAAGCTCTCATGCTCTTACAGACCTCACCATTCTTCTAATTTTGGTTCATGAAACTGGCTGTAACTGTTTTCTGTATGTAACACCTAGTTTAACTTCACAAAATAAATTTTCTTTTTTTTTCTTTTTTTTTTTTTTTCTTTAAGGAATAGTTTAAGTAAGTTTGAAGTTTGTCTCCGGAGCACATTCTGTGCTTGCCTTTTATAGAATGGATCATCTGTGATGACACTGTTTTTCTGGCACTGGTTTGTGTTTCACAAAACTCCCCCAATGGATCTTGCAGCCAAACATATACATCAAAAGTTTGCCCAAATCATACTCCAGAGTACTAATAAAAGCAGGAAGTTTAACTAGCAAATACGTGCTGCTAGGTGAGCATTTTAACTGCAAAGTGAATAATTCTCTTCATATCACATTTCACTGCATCTGGTTATTGCATGTGTCTCTCATGGCACAGATACAGTGACAAGGATATATTTCCCACATTTCACATGCCATCTTCCTTCTCTTGGAAGCACATAAGTAGGATGCACTACTACATCTTACATCTGAATGCCTTAATAAAAGCACAGACCAGGCTCCAAAAGAAAAAAAAATTCAAACTTGTCCCTATTGAAGATTAAGAAGAAAACAAAAAACCTACATTGTTTTCAAAAAGCCTGAGCTTTCCAAACAGTTTTAAGGTGGTCTTACTGCAACCCTAGTGGTAATCATGAGCAGCACCTTCACACTTCAAACAGATGAATAATCTCAGGGAGCTCAGTGAATATGCCTGCCACCAGAGTGTGGCTGGAGCCTGGAACAGCCTGCCCAGGGAAGTGTTTATGGCCCCAAGTCTGCCAGAGTGCAAGAAGTGTTTGGAGAGTGCTCCCAGGCACATGGGGGATGCCTGTGGCTGTCCTGTGCCAAGCCAGGAGCTGACCCTTGATCCCTGTGGAAACCTTCCAACTCAGGATATTCTGTGATTCCACAGTTACTTTCACATCTGGTTAGAGTGAACCCAGGACACCCCCACACTGCAATATCAAGGCCACAGTCCGACCTGACAAGTGCTCACTTTGTAAAAAGGCAGACTGGGGCACCCACAGCAAACAAACCAGTGCCAACCATAAAGAACAGATGATTTCTATGGAGACACAGCAGGTATCAGCACAGCACAGGGATGTGTCCCAAACCACCATACCATGATAAACATCAAAAGCAGTAAGGATGTACCAAAACTCGTTGCAACTAAAAATAAATAGCATACATGCTTTATATATATATATAGATAAACATATATGTCTTTGTGGTGTTTTGGGTTTTTTCTTTTCCCTTTTAAAAACAAAATTGGAAGAATAGTGAGGAAAACTATTAAGAGATAGCGTACTGTACAGTCTGATTTCATGAAGACACAAATATAACAACACACTTCTCTTTTTTTAGTTAGAATAATTAAATCCAAATTTAGGATTTAATTCTGATTTTTATTCTAACTGTGCTTTTTTGGTTTTTTACTTCAGCATACTTTTCTCAGCAGCTCTCAATTCCATTAAATTTTTGTAATAAAAGCTAAAGCTACCTATATTTTTTGAGCAAGTTAATAATAGTAGAAAATACAAATCACAGTACTAGTTCTCCTCAGAAGCCCAATGTCATCTCAGGCACCAAGCGAAGTAAAACCCTTTACGAATTTATCAAACTACATTAAATGAGGTTAGTTTTTTATCAGCTATTGCTATTGACAAGCTCTGCCCGACCACAGCATCAAGAAAATCCTTCAGTTTAAATAGGCCTCCCCTAGTTTGATGTTATATATAAATGATGATCAAATTTCATCTGCAATTACTCTGCATCACTAAACTAGGAAGCCACTTTAGTCTCACCCCTTAAATGTTAACTTACCATGGCTCACTTATCACTAAGTCACTATCAGCATCATAATTTATTAAAGCTATGCAACGCGTAAAAATAGAAGTAATAGAAGTAATATTTAGTCTAATGCAATTAAAATAAAGCACAGTGGAAAACCTGAAACCCATCTACAAAAGGAGGTAACTGATACCTCCCTCTTCTTGCCTGAAAATTAAAGACCATTAACTTCTAGGATGACTCTATTTCACAGTAAGTTCTATAACAGAGCACCTAAAATAGATAATGGATCATTAGCAGGCTAGTGCCAGTCATATTCCCTTCCTAACCACAAGTCATTTTCCTCATGTCTTTAATACATTGCAAAATGCAGATCTACAAATAGAATGAAATAATTCTGCATGCAGCACACTGCAAGTTGTTTTCTGAGTGTTTTCTAGTCTATTAGAATATATTTAACCATGAGAAAGGAACAAGACTATGGTTCTACAAACTGTTCAGTAATGTAATTTAGATATTATGCTTTGAAATAAAGGTATAAATTTTTTACTTCTTTAAATAAATGTTACAATTTCTTATAAACCCCACCCATGTTTTTATTTTTCTCTTCATACCTCGTAAAAATGAAAGGCAAGATTAGCATACACCTTAAATATACAAAAAGATACAAATTCTTTTCAGACAGAGTTCCTTTCTCTGGAATACATGAAACAAGTAACACAAAACTGTATTTGGTAAGAGATCTTCAGGCTGGCTAAAGTAACGAGGTAACAGGCCAATGTCAGACTATGTTACAAGCACTGAAAGCAGAACAATAATTTAAAGTTTCAATACAATTCTTTTTGATAAAATAATTTGATGTATATTTACAGTTTAGTACAATAGAAACGTAAAATTGTAAGGCATAATAATAATAATTCTTGGCAGACAATGCTATGACACATTCCTTTGTCCAGCAGGTACCAAGTGGCAATACACATTCAAGCACTTTTTTGTTTATGTGGGGTTTTTTTTGTTGTTTTTCTTTTTTTTTCTTTTTTCTTTTTTTGTTTTTGAACTCTATCTTCATTTGCAACGTAATCTGGCCACCAGGTATGCTATGCTCAGAAACAGCCACACAATCAGTAAATTGGGGCTGAGAGCAAGTAAAGGAATAGAGTAGAGGAGGCTGGGATCTAGTCTGAAATCTCGGATGGGCACCAAGCCACTCAAGTTCTTCTGGGTGACTATCTCCCGTGTTCCAATGCTGTGAAAAGGAAGAAGTTTGGGAAGAGGGAAAATAAAACAGAAAGGAGGACAGACATGCAAATGAATGGATGAAAATAGATGGCAACACAAGGTGGTCAAGAAAATGAAAAAACGTGGAAGAATGCACAACAAAAACAGAAGATGAAGTAAAGAAAGAGTGGAAAAACATCTCAAAAATATGTATCAGTACAATTATAAAAGTAAGGAGAGGGAAAGAGAATAAAAGAGAAAAATAAGAAAGAAGTACTGTAGTCTAGTGAAAATAAACACATGTAGGTTGAACATTAATGGTTTTCCATGTTCATTCTTTCAGATTACCAAGCAATAATACCCCATGCTGCTCTGCCATGCTTTGGCGTGCTGCAAAGAAGTGGAGCTCTGAAAAGCAAGCTGAACATGAATAACCATTGTAGTATTTGACCCTTTCAAACATCTTTCCACGTGGGCTGCAGTGACTTAATTTAACCTCTTATCTACCTGTCCAACACGTTAATGAAAACAAAAACCAAAAAAACACCCACCTATTTTTCTCCTTGGACATGAATTCAAGGGTATATCAACAGGAGTATTTCTGAAGACATTCTGCAAAGCCCATCTCATTGTGCACCCACTTCTTACATTGAGCACCGAAGGCTACAGTGAACAACAGCTCCTCACGTAGCCTGGTAGGCTTGGCAGTGTGATTTTTAGTTTTGGATCACCCTTATACCCTGACCACTCCAACTCTATTTTTAGTTCACAAAGCAACAACGAAATGACCAAGAAGAACAGAGGGATGGAGCACCTCTCCTACAAGGAAAGGCTGAGAGAATTGGGTTTGTTCAGCCTGGAAAAGAGATGGCTTAGGGGTGACTGTATTGCAGCCTTCCAGTACCAGAAGGGAGCATACAAGGAAGAGAGAGAGAGAGTATTTACAAGAGCATGTAGTAACAGGACAAGGGGAAACAGGTTTAGATAAGTTATAAGGAAAAAATTCTTTACTCTGAGGGTGGCGAGGCAGCCACAGACGCTTATCCCAGGGAGTGTTCAAGGCCAGGCTGGATGGGGCTTTGAGCAATCCAGTCTAATTGAATGTGTCTCTGTCCATGGCAGGGGTGTTGGAACTAGCTCATCTTCAAGGTCCCTTTCAACTCAAATAATTCTATGGTTCTGTGATTCTAAATGCAATCTGTAAACCTGATGCTGTTTGAACTTGTGCACTTGCTCCATCCATAACAAACCATCCATAACCTTGATGGTTGTGTAGCAGGGTTATGTAAGCATCAGACAATGTCCTGCAAGAAATCAGACACACCCTGGAGGTGGTGAAAAAGAGCATTCAGATGCTGGTGACACATCAAGTCAAATGGAATTAGGTGGGCAAGGAGCCAAACCAACTGTATTTCTGATCTGGATTCAATCCAAATTGGTGATAAAGACGTTTTCGCTCCTGGTGCCTACAGTGGACAAGGGCAGATTGAATCTGTGATGCCTACAAATCCCAATTACCTTTGTAGCAGTGGGGAGAGGGGTGTGTGTGAGATCAGGAGAATCAGCAAGTGGAAACCTAGTGTTTACTGGAAAGTGGTGGATAAAGGCTCAAAGAAATAGCCTGGAAGAAGAAAAGTGTTTTAGAATATAGATAAAATGTAAAACAATGGGAGAGGTAAAGAAGGAAGGCTAAAAATGCTAAGTTGGCATAATGAACATCACATGCCACATCTCCACCATTAAAAATTAGTATCATGCTACTCAATTTTACACAAAGACATATACACAGACACATATGGTGGGAATGGAGGCAAGAGCTGGGAAGTGCTTTCCTTGTCACTGTTGGCCCATGTAGATGCTTCTCCCTGAGGGGTGAAAAGTCACCTTTTGGAAATATCAAATATTCCAAATTGTACATGGTCTTAAATCAAAACATTCATCAGCAGACTACCTCTAGGAGAGGACTAGGGTTAGGAGACACAGCAATTTCCCTTCTAATTTAGCTTGCATATGGGAATTCTCTCTGTGAGGAGAGGCTGGGGCTGCCCCATGCTGGACACTGCTGGTTCCAGCCAGCTTCAGTGACCCACTGCAGGCACAGCTGAGCCCTCAGCCATGCTGGTGCCTCGGGGAAGGAGTGTGTGAGAAAAGGCAAAGCACTGCATGGCAGTGAAGGGTGATAGGAAAAGATCTGAGAAAGAGCCCTGTGAGCACCAAAGTCAGGGAAGGAGAGGAGAAAGACCTCAAGCAATTTCCCCTGCAGTTATGGAGAGGAACGACCCACACTGCAGTCCATGGAGGACCCATAGTGCAGCAGATGAGTATTTACTGAAGGAAACTGGAAACCATGCAGAGCCCATGCAGCAGCAGGTTCATCCTCAAGGACTGCAGCCCATGGGGAGGACCCACACTGGAGAGGAGGAAGAGTGCAGGGAGGAAGGAGCAGAGGAGACCTGTTACGGACTGACTGCAAATCTCTGTTCTACATCCACTGTGCATTGCCCAGCATGGGGAGGAGGTAGAGGAGCTGAGAAAAAAGCAGTGGAACACTTTGGCCTGGGACAAGAAGGGAGGTGGAAGGCAAGGTTTTTTAGTTTTTGTCTTTATTTCTTAACATCTACAATCCACTGGCAATGAAAAAGTTTTCTCTGAGTCTGTTTTGCCAGTTCTGTACCAGCAAGGGATCTCCCTGTCTTTATCTCAACCCATGAGCTTTTTCATATATTTTTTCCCCCTGTCCTGTTGGGGGAAGGTAGTGAGCAGCTGGGTGGGCATCTGGCAAGTGGTCTAGCTCAACTGAATATGAATTTATTCTTAAAGCAGATCAATCAGTGGAGAAATCCAACCAAGCTTTTTATCACAGCTGTTTCATTGCAGCGAGTGGTCATACCCAAACATGACTCCTAGGACTTTATTATGTAATCCTTTTAGTTAGCACCATGGTGATTCTCCTCACCTCATTTGCAGCTGCTGTTCAAGAGAGCCCCTGTCAGAGACTGCTCTTCTCTGTTGGCTAAATTGCTTTTGTTGCACCTGCCTAATTAATTTCATTTAATGAAAATCAGCTGGGCTACTCAAAACATGTAAAGGATTTTGCTGCCCAGGATGATCTTGACTGAAACTGCCTTAGAGCATATTCCCACAAACAGCTCCACTGGCATTTCTGACAGGACAGAAACCTGGTAGGAAGAGGGAGGGCAGAGAGTCAAAGATCTAGTGGGGAGTGTGGGCTGCAGATGGAAGAGGCTACCTGAACCAGCTGGACTTTGACTCTTATCCTGCCTTTACTGGTCAGATAGCCATGTCCTCTCAGCTTGGACTTCCAGACATATCATCATGATTTTACTATTTGTGAGCTGGGAGTTCCTGTGTGTTTGACTGAGGACTGGAAAAGCTGTAACTTATTAGAAAATGAGTTTCTTGTAATAGGGCTTTTGTTTCTAAGGTGAAAGCCATGAACTTGTATCTGTAAATTTCTACAAGAATCTAGAAGAACACTCCATGTTCCCTCCCTGATGTCCCTGCTCACTGAACACAATTATCACAGACACATAATTATCACAAGACTAGGAAAGAAGGGAAGTCCCTGAGGACAAGTAAGTGGGAACTAACACCTCTGAAGACCAAGATCACATAGAAGAAGATGATGCTTTCTTAATTTTTGCAAGAATGGTATAAGCAAGGACACTTTTCTTCTCTGGAAAGTTGTCAGTAGAGAAGAGATTAAATACTTTGAGTCTCACAAATAACTATCTTCCCTGTCCTTCCAAATGCCTCAGAAACTTCTAAAGTCTTTACAAATGAACCAAATCTTCCTTTTTCAGTACAGTTAAATAAAAGATCCAAGTTAAAAGAACAAAACCCAAGTTCTCTGAATGCCCTGGAAGAAATTTGGGTACAATTTGCTATCCTTTATTATCCTGTATCTGTTGTCAAGGTCAAGTCAAACTGTCCAGGCTGTCTATTTGGTAGAATTGGACTCCTACATATTTGTTCCATAATCCTCTTTCTCTCACTAAGCTTTATTAATTCTGTGCCATTGTTCCTAGCAAATTACAAATAATTTAAAAAACAGAACCACCTATCCCAAAGAGCAATAAAATGTGAGGAAGAGTGATGGCCTTGAAGAATGGTCTAATCTTGGTTTTCCTTCTGGACTAGTCAATATTTGTCCTGCACAATTTCTGTTAGTCAAAGATCTAACAGAAGAAAAAGCCACATCCTTCATCTGCCAGAGCAAGTCCCTGATGTTGGTAGAACACTCAAGCCAAAGGTTTTGATTAAATTGGCCCTCTTTCAATATCCCTGTGTAGGTCAACACAAAGCAGTATTTTTCTTGGGTCAATATTTTATTTAATCCTGTGTTACATTAAATTGGTAGACTGAAGGACCACAACAATGTTATTATTAACCTCTCTCTCTCTCTATTGTGTCTGTGATTGCATTAAAAAAACCCAGTGAACCAGTATAGAATTTGAAGAAAGGAACAAGATTGTTGGTATTTTTCCTAGTTGGTTTTATTCTTATTAAATACACAACTGTGAAACTGTATAAGAGTTTCAGATGTCTATGTCAACAAGTTGTGTAATTTAAATAAAGATGTTTGAAAACCACTTAGTCCATTTTAAATTAGTAAATTCTCCCTCACAAAGCTGTTTCAAGTTTTGTTTCTAATATCAAAGTTTAAGTAGTTTCTGAGTGCACTTTTCATGTACTGTACTAACTCTGTGACAATGTAGCAAAAAGTGCAGCAAAAAACTGAAAATAAAAAAGTCCAGTGCCACCCAATTAGATGTAGACAAAAACCCCCAAATTACTAGTGTAAGATGCTGCAAGTGTTATTAGATGAGAGATTTTTTTTTTCTAGGTAACTGAAGAGTAAGAAAGGGTCAAACAGCAAAAACATACAGAAAGGATAAGAGAATTGAACACTCTAGAGAATTTGGTGAAAAGACACACAGTACAGTACATTCGATAAGAGTGAATGTTGAAAAACAGGACTGAACAGCATTGTTGAACTACATTGATAAAGACTAAAGCTAGATTTCTTATCCTTTCTTTTGGTATGTGACTTACGGAGTTTTCCAGCAGTGCTTGAAACAAGGCATTGAACAACAGTAAACAGATTTTTTTTTTTAAAGTACAGTACTTAAATCTGCAAACATCTCTGCTGCTTCAGAATACAGAACATCGTTATATTGATAGGACAACAGCACACTGACACGTTGTGACGGAATTTGGTTGCCGTAATGTGAAACACTCATACTGACATTTCACCCAGTGAGCAGTGTTTCACTGCTAAAGAATACACGTGGCAAACCAGTGCAAACTGCAGGTGTCTGTGTTTCAAGAACAAAAGACAGGTCATCCCTGAGTAATCTCCCTGATCTAGAACTAAGAAACATAGTGCTATGACAGTTCAGGTAAAGTCATCATTAAACAACTTTCAAAGAAGCACCAGTTTCCTGTTCTGTTAGTTCAGCATTAATGGAAAACATATTTTTACATGCTTATCTGAAAACTCCTCATTTTCTACTGAAAACTCAAGCTGATCTGACATAAATCTGGTAAGAACCAGCTTTAGCATATGCAACTCACATGCACAGGAGGGATGAATTCTAGCAGTCAGTTATACAGTTTCCTGACTTTAGTTTACTTTTTTTCTTTTGATGGAAACAGAGACCACCACTCCTCTGCAGTTTGCATGGTTCCTTATTTAGGAATAAGTGATGCAGTCAAACTCTTACCTCCTCATACACTCCAGAGCCTGAGTGAAGACCTGTGGAGCCATTCCATGTTCATGCTGTAGGATCAAACACTGCTCCAGGGTGATTGACATGGCAGTCCTATCCTTGGCACTTTTACAGCTCGTAAATCGCACACCATTAAGTCTGCGGCATATCTAGAAATGGGATAGACAATCCATCACTCCTTTTACATGCATAACTTTTTGTCAGAGAGACAAGTGTTGTGTAGGGCTTCAATGTCAAAGTTTGGCATGTTTGAGAGAGCAGAACTTCATTGTATGAGTTGAGGGGAAAATTCTGATATGGAAAATACATTTTATTTCCCCATGTCTCATTCTAGAGGAGGTCTAGCCTGGCAGCATTTCCAAGCCACATGCAAGCAAATGAAGAAATTCAAACATACCAGTAATAAAAAAGGAGCAAATACATTTGCATACAGAAAATCAGCTGAACTATGCAGAGATGCTTAGATGAATAAATACCTCAGCAGCTTGCCAAAGGATATCAACATTCTTGTTTTTCCTTGCATGTACATTTTGTCCCAGAAATCTTAACAGTTCAGGCAGGCACGTCTGACTACGAGATCGAGGTAGACCTATAAAACAAACAAAACCAACTCTACTATATTCTGTATTCAGCAGATCTTTTACAAAGTGTTTCTATATGCCTTTTGCGAACACATTTGTGTTTTCTCAAAACTAGAACAATTATTCAAGTTAGGATTTACTTAGTACCATCAACAAAACAAATTCAAGCTTAATTGAACTCAATTTGAAATATAAATTCCAGTTTTTTAAAACTTCACGGACTCAGAATCTAATAGCAGTATAGTAAGAGAATGAACAAAAGGAACAAGATTGGTATAGTCTTTTGGTTTGTGTGTCACAGACATTGGCAGGAGAACATGCATGTCTTCAGAGAAACTCTGAAGATATTTTATATTCTGCTCACATTTTCGATTTTAAATTTGCAAGCTGGTCAGCTTTCAGTTACAAAAAACACCCACAGGACACCACATTGTCATGATCTGTTTATTAATATTTCACTACGTGGAAATAAAGTAGTTGAAATTTTTCAGAGCACCTTCAGTACTCATCTTCTGTGTTCAAATTGTTGTACATCATCTCTTACATATGCAACAAGATACTCCAGACAATCAATTACAAGTATTCAAGAAGTTATCTTTTCTGTTGTTTCTTTTTTTTTTAAAGGAGTAAGCACAGAGAACACCAACTAAAGTTGTGACTGAATAAATACAGATGTATGCACTGTAAGAGATGACATTGTGACAAAAAGAATCCTATCTGAGTGACATGAGGCTTTATTTTAAGCCTACTTCTCACAGCAAGTAGTATGGACTAACCTGATCTCCTCCTAGAGGAACGTGACCCACTGAGTAGATGAGCGAAGGCTGTGGACATTGTTTCCCTTGACCTTAGCAAGCCTTTAACGCTGCTTCCCACAGCATTCTCCAGACTAACTGCTCATGGCTTGGTGGGACACTCCCTGGGTAAAAAAGCCCAGCTGGATGGCCAGGCCCACAGAGTGCTGGTGAATGGTGCTACATCCAGCTGGTGGCTGCTCATCAGTGTGGCTGTCCAGGGCTCAATTCTGCAGCCAGTCCTGTTTAAAATCCTTATCAATGATCTGGAGGAGGGGATCAAGTGCACCCTCAGTCAGTGGCAGATGGCATCAAGCTGGGCAGGAGTTCTGATCTACTGGAGGGCAGGAAAGCTCTACAGAGGGATCTGGACAGGCTGGATCAATAAGCCAAGGCCACTTTTTATGGGGTTCAACATGACCAGGTGCCAGGTCCTGCCCTTGGGTCACAACAACCCCAGGCAGTGCTACAGGCGGGGGAAAGAGGGGCTGGGAAGCTTCTGGTAGCAAAGGACCTGGGGGTGCTGGTCCTCAGCTGCTGAACATGAGCCACTGTGTGCCCAGGTGGCCAAGAAGGCCAATGGCATCCTGGCCTGTATCAGCAATAGTGTGGCCAGCAGGAGCAGAGCAGGGATTGTCCCCCTGTACTCAGCACTGCTGAGGCTGCACCTCAAATCCTGTGTTCAGTTCTGGGCCCCTCACCGTAAGAAGGACAATGAGGTGCTGAAACCTCAGTGGTGTCCAGAGAAGGGCAATGGAGCTGGTGAAGGGTGTGGAGCACAAATCTTATGAGAAGCAGCTGAAGGAGCTGGGGCTGCTTAGCCTGGAGAAAAGGAGGCTCAGGGGGGAACTTAATGCTCTCTTACAACCACCTGAAAGCCAGGGGGGCTCTTCACAACAGGACAAGAGAAAATGGCCTCAAGCTGCACCAGGGAAGATTTGGATTGGATGTTGGGAAAAACTTCTTCACTGAAAGGGTTGTCAAGCACTGAAACTGGCTGCTCAGGAAGTGGTTGAGTCAGCATCCCTGGAGGTATTTAAATAATGTGGAGATGTGGCACCTGGGGAGGTGGTTTAGGGGTGGACTTGGCAGTGCTTGGAAACAGTTGGACTTGATGATCTTAAAGATCTTTTCCAACTTAAACAATTCTAAATTTCTATTCTATAATTAACAATACTGTGCCTGTCCTGGTCTGGTTTCTTGAACTCTACACCTAGAAAGAAAGTAATACCTGTAAACAAAAGAGGGCACAGGCCATCTCCTCTTTCTAAAGACAAGGAGAGCTAACAGAACAAGGACAAAGAGCTAGTGAAGCTAAGACTAATTAATTTGTTAGAAATTCTGCAGAGTTTAGAATTAAGAACACCGGGACATGGACGGTGGATAAGGAATCAACTTTTCTTGTGTACTGCTCCTGAAGGGAACATTTCCTGCAATCTGCTAGCAGATAGTTCACTGGGACCTTTGTCCCCTAGAATGATCTGTTTGTTTTTCCTTTTGCCTCTGCCTACCACAGACTACATAACTAGGCATAATCACCTGGTTTGCAATTAAATGTAAAATGCTATTCTCCCTTGATAAGGGTTCACACAAAAGTACACTTAATTTTGTATATCCTAAATATCACCACAACTTTCAGGAGAAAAATAAAAGGCAAAAGCTAAAAGGTAATTGGATCAAACATAAGAGGTTTGGGGAAGAGGGAAAAGACGGAAGTAAAAAAAAAAGGCCAAAATTAAAGAGGGGAGGAAGGAGCTGAATGGGAATTGTTCTTATAAAAGACTAACAGAGACATGAACAAAATTCATTTTAAACTGGTTAATTTTTTAATCATACAAGAAAATCTGATGCTAGACTACTATACAATAAAAAATTAAATTTTACAGCTAACATTCCAGAGTATTTATTATGCAGCATTATGAATGCCTGGATGGAGAGAAGCAGGTTCTGCTCTCAGCTGTATCAAAAAAAATTCAGGGTAACTGAACGTGCAATAACACACTTTAACAGATAGAATTCTTACTATCCTGTTGCATGCTGTTGCATTTGTATTTCTGGATTAAAATTGCAACTGTAGAGCACATGAAATAACCTTAGAAGAGGTTTGATTGTAATAACAATGAATTGATGAATTTTCACCATTTTTGTGGTCACATGTAAATAGCACTTATGCCACTGCCTTCTCCAGAAAACCCCAAGCAGTAACAAGCAAGTAAAAAAAAAACCAGTAACATTTAAGTGTGTAGCTTTTGTCTCTCTTCCAGGTTCTCTGTTGTTGTCTGCAGATGCAACAATTATAGGGAAGTGCCATAGGAAAAACAGAGGGAAGTGACTGAGTTCCTAAAAACTAGCAGTTGCTCTCTGTGCAAGTTTTATCATAAGTGCAAGGAGCATCACTAAAAACTGCACATAAAAGTGCTGCTGCTAGAACCTGTGACCTTTACCTTACAACAATCTCACTGCCTAACTGGATGATTATATAGTACATAGTGACACTTAGAAAGAGATGTAAAAGTAACCTTGAAAAGGAAAGTTAATCAGTCTGACCTTTAAACCTTTTGAATCCACTCTACTTTAGTACTAAAGTATTAAAAGAGAGTTGTATCATTTCCTGGAGGTTACTAATGCTGGTGTATCACTGACATTTAAAAAACCAACATAAAGCAAACAAACGAAAAAAACCAGCCTGAATTGTGCTGTTCAAGCCGATTTGTCATTAATTAAAAATACTTACAATCATCAGGCAAAACTTCCTTGAACTGCTCAAAATATGAATTCAACCGCACCAAGCTTTCCATGTTAATTATTTCTTGCAGTGAGGTGTCTCCAAACCTTTAAAAGGAGAAGAAAAGAACAATTAAGCCCAAGGTAAAATGTTTCTCTTTTTCTTTGAAACAACTGCACTTGGCAATATGTCTACCAAAAACCAATTTAAAGATTCATCCCAGGAGTTCCCTAATGATTCAAATGCCAGGTGAAGTGTAATAGTGAACTGTTGTAATGATTCATTACAGAGAAAGAAAATATATGAGTATGGGGAAAAAAGGGAAGGAAGATATGAGAAAAATCTTGTAGAAAATAGTATTTAAAATTCTTTGGCTTTCATGTCTCTCTTTCAATATTAAATTTCTACCTGGCAAATTGTTTTCCTAAATTTAAACTTTTAATAATGGATTTACTAGTTTAGTTCATAAACTAATAATAACAACCATAACATAAGTAGATAGGACTGAGAATGTTGACTTCAGGTATGTAAACAAAAAAATATGGATCTAGGAGTAATAAACCACGAATGTAATAAATATTGTTAACAATGCCCTGATTCATCTTCTCTAAATATATCTACATATACAGATGTACACACAGAGTGCTGACATCTCTAACTGTGCTAGTCATCTTTGGCTTCCTTTCTAGGCAACAGAGCACAACAGCAATTGCTGGAATGCTTTTGTTAGACTTTTTCTCGTTGTCCACCACCACAGTGCACACTCCAGCGTGGTACCAAGGCTGCTGTCACAGCATGCATGTGCCTGGCTTCACTGGAGTGCTCCAGTGGAGCAGTGCTCTGCCAATGTACTCTTTACAGGATGTGGCCGTAACAGAGGGAATCTGCTGGTCCTCCAGAACTGAACAGTTTCCCTAGCAAATATAATTACATCATTATATTTTTCAGCTTTACAACAGCAATGTTGTATTACATAAATACTGCAATGGTATGTTAAAACGGAAGTGCACCTTGCTCATTATCCTGAATTTTGACAGCGACCAGGAGAGGGAGTCTCAGGGAGACTGCAAAACCAAGACAGCAAATACACAGCAATACCTAGAATGATCTCAGCCTCTAGTGATCTGTCACTCACAGAGGTCGTAAGTCACAAGGAGCACCTGTGTGCTAAATAGCCCTTGACAGATCTCCTATTGTAAATTCACATCTGAACCACATAAACCTGCACTAGCCTCAGTCCCATGAGGTAAGGAGCTTCACAGCTATGTGGCACATAAAGGAGGTCCTCCTTTTATCTGGCATTTGGCAGATTCATTTAGAACAGTGTTCCCATGTTTGTGTACTGGAGAAACTGAATCACTGTTAGGTATGCAGGAGTGCAATTCCACATCAACACAGTTCCATTGCTGAACGGCCAGTAAGGCTGAGCTTGCCTGATGGATACCTACTTCTCTGCTAGGGTTTGCTGCTCATTGATTCCCACGTTGAAAAGAACAGGCTGAACCCTCAGTAACATTCCACTTTGAATCTCGCGCGGCAACAAATCAAACAAGGCGCTTGGCAGGGGGATCCTCACATTAAATCCATCACTGAAAAGAAGTAAACATCTGTTAGATATAAGGATCAAAAAGCTATGTTCCAAGAATGTGTTATTTGTCTGAAGAGGCATAACACCTAGAACATAATATAACCATGAAAAAGCAGCCATCAGTCAAAACTGACTCTGAGAAACTGCCACAACTTGCTTCTAGTCAGAAAAATCTATTCTAGTTCAAAAACAAACCTGCAGCCACCTGTAATGTTGCATTTATACCCTCACAGACATTCACATCAGATCTCCTGACAATAGCTAATTTTGTTCTTCTCATTAACACTGCAGTTCTTCTACAACTTGGGTAGAAAAAAGCCAAATTTCATCATGTTCCCACTCATCAAGAATAAAGTATATTTATTGTTTTTTACCGATTTCCAGTGATGACTGGCAGCATGTCAGTAGATGTATTTGATGTAGCCTGAGTTACTTTAAAGGTTACATTCCTCAAGTCCATGATTCCCAAACTCATGTCCTCCAGCATTGCCAGCTCCTCACCTAAATCCAAGAGGAAAAAGTGAATTGTAATTATTTGTTATGCACAACTCCCCTTTTCAATTTGATGACAACAGAAGGCCATCATTCCATGAAGAAATTTTACAGATGAAGTGATGCTGCAGACCCAGCCTCCCCCCTAACCTACAGATAATGTCATGGCTGATTTTTTGAATTCAGCAAGTTTAGAAAACACCAGTTATCTAGTGATGCTAATTAGTGATGCTAATTCTGCTAATCAGAATTAGTGATGCTAATAAGCGCTTCTCAGCATTGTCAGAGCCATGATATCATTTGTACTGGAGTAGCTCCAAGGTATTCTGGATTTGTCTGGTAAAGCATTCCCTAACCAGTATCCAGACACCTTTTGAGACACAGGAGTGAAACACTTCTGAGTGAAGTACTTTCCATTTTTTATATTCTCTCTTCAGTCTCACATTGTGCTGCAAGACTACAGAAGCTTCAAGAAAATTCAAAAAGTGTATTTTGGGCACAATTTCTTCCAGCTTACCAGAACTTTAATCCAATTATTTTCTGAAAAAAACCCCAAAGACCACTGTGATACATTTGAGTCTTTCTTAAACCTTTGATTCTATTATAAAAGAAGTACACTTCATCTTTTGGAAGCAACTCAAGTAAGTGCAAAGAAATTCAGAGTTGTTAGGTAATTAAGTACTTCAGCTAGAATCTAGTTTTGCATTTTGGTTTTCATTTTGTAGCTGAGCTGCAGATTGTCCCAAACACTCAGATCCTGCTGTAGCCAATTTAATGCAGAATTTGCTGACTCAACAGCTAATCCCACCCCCTGGCCCTGTGCCTTTACCATAAGTGCTCAGCAGGCTCTCAAACTGTGCCAGCAAGCCAATGGTGTAGAGTTGTCTTAGAAATCCATCATCATGCAGGCAGTTCCTCAGCTTGATAATGAAACCACAAATAAGAGCTGTCAGCTGTGAGAGAGGAAACAGACAAGAATAAAATGATTCAAAATAAAAAAGGTTCTTCAGCCCCAAACAAAAATGATAGCATGTATAAGAGGTGCAATAAAATCTGTCAAACAGATGCTCTTTTCCCTTAAACATCTTCTTTTCCTTGCAGCTGAAGAAAACCAACCAATCAAAACCCAAAACATTCCTAAAATCAGATTCAGGGCATGCTGCCTTCATCTCACAAGCTGTCTCAAAATGGGGTTGCTGTAGATCTCACACCTTTTTGTTTCTGAACACAATCACTTGTGGTAGGGTCTACAACTTATTGAATTACAGAAGTTGCTCCTTAGAGAATTGTTTTAGTTTTATACAGAAAAGCAACACAGCTAGTTACAGGCCAAGAATTTTGATAGTATGAATAAATTACTGTTTTTCAAAAATGACATTTGAGACAGCTTAAAAATGCAGTATCTGTTTCCATTATGCAGATTTAAACTCTGCTGTTACAAGATATTCAGAACAAGATCCTGAAGATCTAGTACTAAGGTCAGAACTATTATCTAAGATTAATACTAGTCTTAATTCACTGTCAACGAAGGAATATCCCAGGTGACGGCCATGTACTATGTATACAGGTGTAGGACTTCATTATAGAATTAAAAAGAAGAGAATAAAGTTCTGATCATGATGGGTAAACATATTCAAAGGATTGAATTTAAAAACTATGTGTATTATGAGGTGGATTTTATATAGAAAAATTCCTTGATTTTCACTTTATGAGGTCATAGAATCGAAGAATCATTAAGGTTGGAAAACACCTCCAAGATCACCAAGTCCAACTCAGCACCACCACCATATACACCACCAAACCATGTCCTCAACTGCCATATCCCACATTTTTTGAGCACTTCAGGGATGGTGATTCCACCACTTTCCTAGGCAGCCCACTCCAGGTCTTAACAACCCCTTCCATGAAGACATTTTTCCTAATATCTAGTCTAAATCTCCCCTGGCACAACTTGAGGACATTTCCTCTCATCCTGTCACTTGTTTTATATTTTTGATATTACATTATGGGACAAAAGCCCTGCCAATGATGTCCATGAAATAAACTGTTTGAAATAATGAACAAGATAGTGATTTCACAGGAAAGCAGACACACTACAGAAGTGTAGTGGGCAGAAGAATTTTTTTTCTGTAAGCAGTGGAAAGTTTTTTAGTGCAAATACCTGCTAGTCAGTGTCTGACACAAGAGATGCCAGCAGGTCCAGAAACAGAACTTCTGGCAAAAAAAACCAGAACTAATTTCTCTTCCTGTAGCTGAACTTCTGTGTTTAGGTGCCATATGTCCTGCTGGGTTTCTCAATGCAGAAAACAACAAAAAAGTAACTGAGGGAGTACCTCTGCTACTCACAGACCTTTTTGCCTCCCCTCTTTCACATCTTACTTCTTCTTTGGCTCGGTGGCAAAAGGAAGGCAATTGGAAGGCAAAGGTTGTTTCTGAATACAGCAGTATATTTTTACTAGTTCTGGAATAATTTTTGTTTTCAATAGTGAATGACTGTATATCCAAGGGGACACCTAATCTATGTATTGTCAAATGCATATAAGGACAGCATAGCACAGCTTGTGAGGGGAAACCTGGGAAGAGATCTGAAAAATTCTGGAAAGAGTAATCTTTCATATTTCATAGAAACCCCACCAAATGTGGAAGTGAAATCAAACCATGCATATTTGCTTGCTTACAGTCTGGCAGAAGACAACATCCCTGCGATACTGAAGGCTCAGGCAGAGCCCTATTGTCGGGGCACTGTCCTGCATTAATAAAAAGACCATGGCTTTCTTTGCCTTGTCACTCATCATGGCTACACAGTCAGTGAGTGTGGTCAGCAAGGGATAAAGAGCTTCACTCCATTCACCTGGTTGAAAGAAAAAAAAAATTAGCAGCAGTGGAAGCACTTTATTTGAACCAAACACACATTAAGAAGAAACTCCCTGTTGCAAGTCAAAATTGTTGATAATTCACATTTAGAACTGAATTTATTTTGGCTGGATGGTTATTCCCTGCTTTGTAATTGCATGAGGAAAATATGGAGAATTTTACTCTGTAAAGCTGTTATGACTTTCCAGACCATGTAAAAGTTACCAGAATTTGTGCCCACACAACAGGCTGTACAACAGGTGATTTGAAAATCATAACAGAAACATGAATAACTATATACAGAAGTGTATATAACTCCATTTTCATGTCCAAACAAACCCTTTCACTGCACATACATGGACAGATAGTAAGGAGTTTATTGTATTACAGAAATAGGGACCATCTGTTTAGCCATTCTGTAAACGAGATTCCTCCCAAACATCCTATCTTTTGAATCTCTAGGCTCATAGGTATATCATTCAGCTGCCTCACCACCTTATTGATCCTTAGTGCACCTCAGTGAGACAAGATGATGCTCATCTCCTATTTGCAGCTAAGAACAATAAGGCGTGAGGTGAGAAATTAATGTAGGTACTCTTTTAAGTGTTTCCTGTCTCCTGAGCAGTTTTAAAGGCTTTAAGCTAGATAAGAAGAAATATTAAACATAGTGATTTAGATGGAAGTCATACAGATCGTTTGAAGTACTTTGGAGCTTTTCTTCCATCAAAATACACAAGATAGGACCCAGAGGGATTCTGTTCAAGGTTCTGCACAGGAAGCATAGAAGTGAAACTGCGTTGTCAAAGTCCTTCTCTTTTTAAAGAGCAGGACAATATGTTTTATTTTTAAAAGCACCAGAGCTCACAAACAGCACACACACAACTCCCACCCCAGCTGGCTTTAGGAACAGACCAGAACCTGCATGAATGAGACACTTAAAGCCCCTGAAAGAAAATTGTTTGGGGTTTTGATTCAAGGCAGAACTAAGAGTCAGTAATAATAAATGTTCCTTTGATAACCAGCCAAAGAGGGGAACTCTGGAAGTCTGCTAACAGAAACATATCTGGCAACATTAAAAGAAGCCTTTTGGCTTTTGTTCTATGTGGTAGATAGATAACCTAACGAAGTACACAAAGGAGAGGTTTTTTGACTCTGCTTCATTGCCTTAAAAAAAGCAGGAAACATCAAAAGAACAGGCAAGGAATCACAGCTTGTCTTTTAAATTCTATTAAATATTTTATCTCAAAATTAGTCAGATGCCATAACATGGCCTTGTGAACTCTTACAAAGCAAAATACAGATGATACTAACAGTGTTTCTCTTACTGCATTTAAGAGCTTTTCTGCAAGCAAATGAGAATTAAAAGAACTGAAAATATCTTCTAGCACATCATCATCTGATTGACTGTATGTACATATATGTATACAGTTACTAACTCAGCAAAGATTTAAAACTGTAGTGTGTCTGACAGCACTTAATTTTAAAGATATGTTTATCTTTGGTAATCACAAAGTACACTGGTGAAGATAGTGCAGTTATTAGATGGGTTTTTTCCTCCCAGCATTCACATACAAATCAGGGACTCAGCCGGGTTAGAGAGCAAAAATCCTCTGTGCTGCGTATTCTCTTGGTTTAAAATTCTGGCCATGAGAAAACAAAACCTTGTCAGTCTGCAAAGTTCTAAATAATTTTTACTACCTACTTCACAGAGGTGTCACCTGTGTCCTTTTTTTTTTTTTTAGTCAATGGCTGTTGTTATTAACAGTAAACAGGAATAAAACGAATTGCATTCACAGTCTCAAATTAGGTTGGAACAAGGTAGGGGTGTTGGGAAGGCCAAGGAGTTCACATAGCAAACTTTTGATGACTATATACTACTGACTATTTCATAAAAAAATAATGTCTTATTAAGAGAAATATATAAAGCTTTATATATAAAGCTTGTAGGATGTAACATCAGGTGGGAAAAGTTCTTGCTTTTTTTGCCCTAAGGGTCTCTTCCCCAGAGCAATAAAAATATTATTAAAACAGCAGTCCTCCAAGGCCTTGAAAAGATATTTTAGTCTTTTCATATTAAGTACAGAGGGACAAGAACAGAAGAAAGAAGGTTAACACTGAGATGAGATTCCTAAATTCTGTATCCTGAAACATGAGACTTGCAGTCCCCAATACTACTTGGTGTGCACCCACAACAGAGATTTTCCATCAGCCTTGTTGACTCCTCCATGTTCTGCTCGACTTCTCATTCAGAAAGACCAGCTCAACAGCCTGTGTGAAAGGACATGTCTCAAATGTTAGACTCCCACAGACTGCAATGACATTTGGAACAGGCCTCAAACCATTGTCACCTACATCAGTTTGCTAAAACACATCAACTGGAGAAATCAAAGAGGCCCTGAACAAGCACTTTCCCATATCTGGACACATGAAAGGACCAGATATGCCCCGCACTCTTAGGAAATAACTTCTCAACAGCTTAGGTAACTCACATGGTGTTGTAAAGCATTGCCATTCCAAAATGGTCCATCTTAAAGCAAGGCACTTGTTCAGTTAACTATGAACAAACCCCTGCAGTTTTCAGAAGAAGCAGAAGCCATGAATGCACATACCTGGGGCAGATTCTTCCGGAGTAGGGCTGCAATCTGCACAGAAATGGAGGGGCAACATGCATGATTAAGGAGCAGCAACACAGTCTAAATACAAGCAACTCAAATGCTCAATGCCAGGGTTCTCAAACAGTTTCACTGAGTGAAGAGGAGCTAGGCAGAAATCCTCTGTTGCCCACAGGCATCGAGGGCATGGGCTGTCTCCTCCATTCCATTGTTCTGATCAGAGGAACAGCTGGAAGGGGACTTGGAGGAAAGCCAGTACCTGCTAGCTCAGAGGCTCGCTGTGGATTACCAGCAAGTGCACTGCCAACCCCCAGCGATCCACAGGGCTCAATTTGAGAACCACTGGTTTACTGCAATTACAGATTAAGCTGGCAGTAAGGCTGCTAAACAGAAGAGCAAAAGACCAGCAGTAAGTTCAATGCACTTAACAGAAAATGACATTAAGGCACCCACAATGTCAAAGAAATAAAAAACCAGTACTTTGCAACCTTAGTCAAAATTCCATTACACAATTTCTGGGGTAATTAACAGAAACATTGGAACATATATTAAGGGCTGAAACCCCATCAAGTCTGTGAGTATTCCATACTCACTTCAGTGGGAGAATCAAGCTCTCAGATTAAAACATACTACAGGTCAATGCTAACAGTAAAAAAATCATGTACGTACTGTTATAGCAAGTCCTGTATTAATGAAAAGTAGTTTACTAAGCTAACAGGATTTAAGCTTCTGTTGTTTATATCTAGATTCACTACTCAATGAATTATAAATCTGAACGTAACAACGGAAAATATAAAATTCAAGGGTCTGCATCAGGACAATCATCTCAGCTAGATAATCAGAAAAAATCTCTCAGTAAATTAAAATCCATCATGTTCACTAAAGAAACTATATGTCCCCATAGTAATGAATATCTAAGCCAATAACCTAAGTACATTTGAAAATATTTTTTTAAAATTTCCCTTCTACTAGTTCAGGCAGTATTTTCTGTCACAAACATTCATTTCTACAGAGATCCTCTAAAGTACTTCAATAAAATTTTACTGTCCCTGTCTTACCAATTCTGGAACTATCTTGCTCAGCTTAGTTTAACATTGATTTCAAAATAATTTTTGTCTGCTCTCTGCTCTTTTATTCATAACTCAGAATTACTGACAGGAAAAACTTTAATTCTTTGAATACACAACACTAAAAATGTTGTGATTCTGAACTTAGAGAAAAGACCTTCTCTGTCCTTCAATTCTGCCCCAGGTTCTGTTGGTTAAACAGAAAGACTTTTTTTTTCCTATTTTGGAGGGACAGCAGGGAAAAGTTACAGAAATTCTTTGCACTGACAAAATTTTTGGTAGGGCCACCCAGCCAGTGCCACTTTTATATGGCATAAGTGTCAAGATCTAGAGTAGATTTAAAAGATCCACTGAAAATAGTAGAAAAATAATGTTCTAAGGTGTTTTCAGCATCAAATAACCTTGGAAAAACTTCTGATAACACTCAACACAGATTTTTCCTGTGAATTTTTAATACTAAAAATCCACAACATTTAATAATTTATGTGAATGTGCATTGAAGGTTACTGATTAAACTTACATGTAAATACACATAAAACTTCATGTAAACTAGCTAGCAAACAAGAACATCTATAGGTATCAAACCAGTAGAAGAAATTTAGTCAAAGATTAATGAAACAAGAGCCTACTCTCCTATTTTTTAATAATACACAAAAATGTTAGCCTAATCTAGAAAAAACATGGTTGTCTAAGACACTAAATAAACTACAGGTAACATGCAAAGCTATAGAAAAATATATTAACATTTATTTTCACTTCCTTTTTGCCTTTTTTTTTCTTGAGGCACTGCCTTCTACTGCAACACTTACAATGTGATGGACATGAAGTCACAGACACATATAAGGGACAAAGGGACATCAAACAATAAGACAGAACAGGACAAAGGAAATGAGAACACAGATCAGTCTTTTTAGAGCTTCACCTCGCCCACCTGCGCTAATAAGTGGCCAAATCAGAGTGACCACAAGCAAAGAATGTGAGAATAAGTCAAGTAAGTACACAAGTAAATGAAATAATTCTGAAATTTAATGCACAAACTATCAGTCTAAACTGATAAGGATATATTTCCTTCACATGCTCACAACTTTACACTGGGTCCAACACAGCACCCACTTGAGCTTAAATTTTGAATGGATTATTCAACTAAGAGCTTGCACTGCCAATTCCTACATTCCAACTACAAGAAGTCTAAATAATTGAGTGCCTCAGCACCACAATTTGGGTTAAAATTTGCTTTGAACTCTGTCAGGTTCCCCTACATTCAGCTCAATCTAATGGGATTGCTCGGGGTCCTCTCCCATGCTTTAGCAGTCCAGCTGGGACTATCAGTTTTTCAGTAGTGCCTGCACTTCTCTCATGTTTTATTTACCTGTAACAAGCTTTGATTGCTGCAAAGAAGCTGAAGCCAACAGGAAAGCTCCCAGAGGTGGTGCCTGTCATGTGATAACCCATACAACTGTTCTACCAGCTTAAAACACACAGAGTGAAAACCAAGTGCCACTGCCATCAATGGATTTGGCAATGATTTCAGTGGGACCAGGATTTCAAAATAATAAATGGCCTTAGCAGCTCCCAGTATACCAACAGCTCTTTCTGCCTGACATCTCTGCTTAACACCACCACTGAGCTAAAAACACATGGAGGGCTGTAAGGGAGGCTCAGGAATGATGCCAGCACACAGGAGGAGAGCGGCAGTGAGAAGCAGTGTCTGGCATACGCACTTGTCTTGAGAGAATGGCATGCACAGGATGGTGTGGATGAAGATGGTGGTGAGGATGATGAAGGTGGTGAGGATGATGAGGTCTCATTTAAATCTTCTGGATTTATCCAGTAGGCACGACTGTCCCGATTACCTTTCTTACTAGTACTGCTGACGTCACACTGGAAAACATCTTCACAGCTGTCACTTTGCAGTCGCTCCTTCTGGAGAAGTTTGTCCACTCGCTGTATGATACACTCCAGGCTTTTGTCAACATTCAACCAAACCTTCTCCTTAAAAGGAAACATTTCTTTCTCAGTTCAAAAGCAAAAGAGATGTTGGGTAACAAATCCTTGGGCGATATATTTCCTCCTGTGATTCTCGTCACAATTCCTCTGCAAAGTTTCCTCTGGGCTATTGTGGTTGCATGTGTGCACACACAAATTATGGATATATAAGTAACGTATACCAGGATGTCAACAATATGTAGTGACATGACTTGTGTGGTAAATTGCAAAGTTATTTTCTGTTTAAGCTTGCCAAACAATTTTAAGTCCCTCCTCCTGCCCTATTATTCCAATTTCTAGCTGGCACTATTGTTTACGCTTGGAATTCATGTTTGACATAATAATTGTATACAATCACACATCTTTTTTTTCTCTGTAACTCAGTGAACAATAAATAAACGAATGTATTATAGTAATGTCTAAACACTGAATTAACTTTATTTGTATCTTATTACTGTGACTTTGACTGTAAGTTGAAGTATGCCAAAACAATTACAAATAGCAAGGATCCATTTCCAAAATAAATTGAATCTCTTTTAAAAATTGGTATTTCCCAATATTAATAATGGCTTTGATTAATCTAGACTATTTGTGAGATTTAGTTAACTTCTGTTTATTTAACACAATGACAGAATTTACACAGTCCAATTCTTGTTTTGATTGTTAGAGCGGTAGGGAAAGTAATTTAAATACCTTATGCAAACAGTTTTAAAATGCTGCTCATAATCAAAACAGTGATCGACTGCAAGTTCTAAATGGTTACAGGAGAATATCTGTAAGAGAAAGGCTAAATTGTATAGCTAGCACCCACAAAATACGCTTTTACTTTGGAAGAGTGCAAAAGCCCATTGTAGTATGGTCACTTTGTCACTTTAAAAGCTATTTTACTATTCTACTTTCCCTTGGACCTCACCTTAAAAATGCTATGCACCTACTGTAACAATTTCCACTGTTTAGGAGACCCAGAAATATTTATTAAAGCCTGCTTGTGTTCCCGTGCAGAGAAGTAAACTGCCTGAAGGATAGAGACAACATCCTTGCTAGCTGACCAATATCTCCTACATACTCATCCTATGCATGTCTGGTGAGCAGCAACAGAGCTTATTAAAAACCAAAGTAAAAAGAACAAAGGCTTCATCACTCCACTATGCAAACATACCCATTCCTCTTCATGCCAGTCCACCTGCAGAGAAGATCGGCTATTTCTTCCCGTCCATCTGGCCACAAGTGTATCTTGATCATTCCTCAGCATCACTTGTTCCCCTTCTCCAGAGGTTGGAGATGCTTTTGAAGCTATATAGTCTGGCCTTGCAGCATTCAGTCCATGTATTGAATTTGCCAACAGCTTGCAGTCACAGACTGTGACAAGTTGCCGGGTCTAAAAAGCAATAAACCCCCAAATTTTGAAAACTTTTCATTATGCCATACACAATTTCTACTGTATTTTTTTCAATAAAGAAAGAAAGAAGTAGTATTCTGTAGAAGAAACTATTGCTTGGAGGTGCCTTTAGAATACCTTTACAGAATGACCTTAAAAAATAGTATAGGATCCCAAAACACAAATTATACATTTCCAAAGTCTGTACTACTATATTAGATTTGTAATTGTTGGAAATCTCACTGAGGAATGTGCAATTCATCTTTATTTGCACTTCATTCTCCATTTGATGAAAGCTTAGAACAATGTGCAGACACGTGTGCAATGTCTGAGCACTGGAACAGGCTCCCCAGAGAAGTGGTTACAGCACCAAGCCTGACAGAGTCAAAGAAGTGTTTGGAAATGCTCTTGGGCACATGGTGTGAATCTGGGAGTGCAGGACCAGATGATCCTGATTAGTCCCTTCCAACTCACTATATCTTATGATTACATGGTTTTTAAACCCCACACAACAGTTGCCAGACCAGAAGGATCAGGTTTCACCCCAATCATCCTGTCTGAAATCATAACAAGACTTAAGAGGAGGGCTGAAGGTACAACCCACTAATCAAAGCAATTTATTCTCTGTCTTATTTAGCTGTGTTGTATTAAAGGATTTCTGTAAGCCATATGAATATGAAAACTAGGTGGCCTGTGTGTCTACTAAAAAACAACAAACAAGACATTAATATGTTATATATACATATAATCCAGTCGTAGAAAATCCCACAGATTAGTTATACACTGTACTAATTTAGAATGAGTATTAGAATAAATAATACATTTAAATGAACCCCATTATACAAAGTTGTATGCATATCCCTTCCACTGGGACAATTTATGGCAAGCTGATTGGCCACTACTGCTGTTTAGAACCTTCAGATCTGCTTCAAGGACAGAAGAGCTCAGTAAAACTGTATTTGGGTTTTCTCTCCCTGTAAGATTGTGTTCAGCTGTGGGTCCAGTCTGTTTTTTGTTAGCACACATCAAGAAATAACTGGTTTACATCAAGCAAAGGCTGTGTCACCATTATTCCTTATTTCACCGGTGGAAAAATACAGAATTGTTTCATTAACTTTCACACAGTTGCTGCTGCTTGACAGATGACTCAGAACATTAAAAAATACCAAGTGGTTATGGAGAAAAGGATATAAAAGAAAGTGAAGAATGCACATTACTGCAAGGTGATGAATGAATAAAGGGAATCCAAGGACATTGCTCTCCACTGTACTTTCAAGAGGAGGTGAAGGCAAGAGTGTCAAAAGTAGGAGACAACATAAATAAAAACAGGAACTTTTAAAGGCTGATATAATTTTTCTTAGGTCTGTGCATTTTACAACACACTGCTGAAAAAGGTAAAACAGATATTTCAAGAAAACCTACTAAAGGTACAGACAGAACAAACAATACACCATGCTTCAGCAGGGAAATTAATTATTCTCCTACCTTATCTGCTAGGATGGCAAGTGTTCTTTCAAGGCCATTAGCTGATCTATCCTTGGCAGCTCTTGAGAGCCTTTCTGCATAGTAACTAACTTGTGTTTTCAGGGTGTTGATTTGTGCAATAATTTCCTTTGCTCTAACGATGTCCTGTGGGATGTATATTATAGACTGGGAACCTGTTGAAGTGCTGAAAAAGAAAGACTGATTTTAGGGGGGAAAATTGATCTAGAGGTACACACATTACAGTGGCATGCTGGGGAGTTAATGGCAGACAACAAAAATTTACCTAAACTAGTGATCAACAGTGAAAGTCCAGTGGGCAATTGCACAGCAGGAACATGATCCTAGAGACTTCTCTGCCTTCACTAAAAGCACTCAGATACAGATTTACTAATCCCTAATACCAAGGGGCCATGGGCAGAGTTTGTACACCAGAGGGACAGTTTTGCTGAGGAGAATGTGGTGACAGATTTTGCCATCAGATACAGAACCACTTTTTTCAGAGACATCTTGCTCCATTTTCCCTCTCCTTACAACACAGATACTTCACTGAGGCCTTGTTTACAAACATGTTTTATCACATATCTACTAACATCATGAAAAGAAAATCTGTGCTCCTTCCAACACAGGAATGCCACCCAGATCCATAATGCAAAAACTGTCACATTAACAAAAAAGTCCTTCTGCTAGTATATAATTTCCTCCATTGCAGACCAGAATCAAGTTACACCAGCAAAAGCAATTTTATTATATGTAAAAAATCAACATCCTCAGGCTAATCCAATGAGACTGTTCTTTGTGTAGTTTCTGTTAGCACACACTTAATATACTAAACTAGGGACAAACACATCTTTATATGGGGAATGCAGCTACACTAAGACTGCTTATTTGACAGTGGAGAACAGTTTATTCTCTTTTAAGTTTAGGTGTCTACAGAAGTTGCTTATCCAATCCAAGACAGATTCTCTACAACTGCTGGAGAAAGAATAGCACTTCCAAAGGGCAATTTGACCCCACCTGAGTCATTCACAAAAGCTGCCTTTTAACTTAGAAAATTACTCAAAGCTGAAGCTGTGCTCTTAGTTAATTATTTGGAACTAAGTGACTTTGACAAGCAAAATGCTGAGTTCTTCCTTCCCAGTAGGAAAGGCACACAAATACCAGGCCTTTACATCATCTCCAGCTGTGCCAAGTGCAATTCACGACATGGCATCAAGCATGAGGGGACACCAATAGTGTATTATTTTAATTTTATTTTTTTTTCAGTCATGAATGGCTTCAGCATAATAACAGCACAGAAGAACCTACTGTTTGCACGGATCTCAGCATTGTTAAATGGAGACAGCCACACTGAGAGGTCACATGGAGAGGAGTTTCTGTTTCAGGCAGTTACCACAGATCTCGACCTCCAAGGAGTGTGAACTCCTCTGCTACCCTTAGAGCAATGCTGGTAATTTCTGCAGCGTATCTGTGAGGTAGGACACAAGGGTTGCGTGGGGCACGCTTCAAAATTATGCCACAATTCCAATTGTTGTCTCTTAATGGATATCAAGGCAAGGGAGAAGCCTAACACCAGTGTTTGCCTGAGCTCCATTACAGAAGAAAGATGAGGGGTTTGTTTTCAAAGGATGTAACTCAGTAGTGATTCTTGAAAGAGTTTCCTTGTTTGTGCTCTGGTCACCCACCTGAGTGAGGCAGAGAGCAACCACTCCCCAGTATTGCTATGCCATACAGCAAATTATTCTAAGCTTTTAGGGCTTTCCCTGTACTTGATTTGTGCTCTCTAGTGACTGGTGATCTTAGTGACAATTCCTCTGAGCAATTTCTTTCCACGACAGTGTGGTTAACATGCACAAAGACATAGTTGGCAGAAAAGGCCATGCAGCATATTGAGATTGGATTTAGAATTATTATATTTTTAATCATAAACATTTGCTAGGATGATTGGGGGAAAAATTATGGTGTAAAGTTCACATATACTTACTTTCCAACCTGCAATTGCTTTTTCAAATGAACAGCTCTCATTGTATTACACCAGCAAACTGTAACACTGACTTAAACTCTCAGTGAATTAGGGGTTCAACCTTAATAAGAGTAATTTAGAGCAGAACTTCTGTATTTTTGAACCATCCAGTAATGTCTGCTTTTAATAGCACTGAACACCCCAAAATGAGGAAAAATATTATGTGAAAATGTTTATTTAAAGACATGGATTACAAAAATATACACCATGCCAAATCTGTCATTATTAAGGTTTTAAAATACATAAAATGATCTTAATTATCTTTCATCACTGGCAGAAAAGTTTCTCATTCCAGATAGTTTTCATTGGAAATAACAAAGGAAAATATATAAAATCCTTGTGTTCTGATTTTCAGTTTTTTAACTTCTTATGATCAGAGAGAGCCAGGAAGATAGCTGTTCATTGCAAACAAACATTGCAGATGAAATTAAATTAATTCACACATCATGTTCTATAAAGCAGCTACAATTACTTAGAGCACAATTAGGGATGCATGATGCATGACATTAAAAAGCCCTGCACACTTTAAAACACACCAGGTCTTTGCCAAAGAAAAGGAAAATAAAACAACCCAGAGAACAGAAACCCTCTATAGAACTCTCAGAAACAGAAAACTCACCAACACTCCTCATAACTGCTACAAAAACAAGAAACCAAAATAAAATTAGCAGATTGTTAGCAAATACCAAAAGCAGAAACAAAACGAAGTATGATTGGGGAAATAACTTATTTGAGTAATTTTTTCAATAAGGTGGGTACATGAACTTGTAAGCAAAAAAACACAGATTGCCATATGACCATGAGTTGATTTGGGGAAATGCTGTGAATGCATCAAGCACAGTTATGCCAATGAAAGAAGGAACTGAATCTAACAATGAAACTGAGGAGATGGATCTCAGTTCTACTGTACTGGCTTTTTTGATAACATAGATGTACTTAAAATGAAAGTTGCTCTTCAAATGTTGAACCTGCAGTTTTCATGGACCTAGAAAGAACTGTTCTGAAAAGTTTAGAGGAAAAGTACTGGACAGAAATTAAACTCTCAAATCAACTTAATTATGGGGTGAGGGGAAAAAGAACAAATCATCGTGGGAAATTAGCTCTTGCAGGAGTAAGAACCACTTCAGTGGCTATGCTGACAGGAGGAGGTTATTTCAAAGAGTAATAGTGGTATCAAAAGAACAGAAAGGGTGAGCCTACCATACCAGTGTTTCCAAGTTTACAGTTTCCTCTAGTCCTATGCTAGTGCACTCTGTCAGCCTGAATAATTACACTAGGTATTTCTGCACCAATCTTTTTATCAGTACATATCTGACTGACGTTCACAAGATGCTGCTATTCATTTCTCTACTGCCAAAATTAATTCTGCAGTTGATTCCCATGTCATTCAGCTCCCTCCTATCAGCTCCAAATCCTACTAATCCTTTCTTTGGAAGGGCACTATCAAGGTCTCCTTTTCCCTGACTACAACGACTCCTTGTCCTGCTGCTCTTGTGTCTTAAATGCCCCATACAGCAGCAGAAGCAATGCAGATCCTGCAGCACTCTCCCTTCTCTGGGAACTGGAGTGGGTGCCAGGTTAGCAAATGTGACCTTCCCAGCTTCTGCACCTTCCTCTAGTCCATATATCCATACTTCCACAGAGGTCACTCAGCAGTCCTTGCAGACAGGCCCATGGGAGTCAAGTATCCTGCCTGTAGGGCAGAGGCCAAATTCAGAAGCCCAATCTGTGCATAAACCCTTAGGCAATGCAGGAAGGCCTCCAGCAATAGTTTCAGAACTAAACCCATTTTGTCAACAAGGAATTTACCAATCAGGCACAGCAGGTTCCTGCTAAAGAGAGCTCAGCAACAGGACCTTGAAGCTATGAGAGGGGTGAAAGTCTCCTGAAAATAATGGGTTGAAGCATGATGTAGTGCAGCTGAGGAGGTTCAGCAGACAAATGTTCTGACCCACAATTAGGCAGAACCCAAACCCAACACCTAAAATAGCTAAATTAAATGAAACAAAAAGTATTCAGAAAAATTAAAGTTTTCATAAAAAGACTCAGAAAGAGCCCATCGGTAAACAAATACAGTAATATAAGGAGGAAACAGTTTTCCCTCTCCTCCTTTAGGAAAAAAAAAAAGCACAGAAAAATCTTCAATACAAAATATTGTATAGTAATACTATTGAATGAAATCAAAACAGAATGGAATGATTTTCCAAATAACTGAGCATGGACCAGGAGGAAAAGGCACAATAATAGTTGACCCAATGGTATTTCTACTTACTGTTTCTTTGCCTCTTCAAATTTATGCAGCTTTTTCCGCAAGCCACCCGATTTAAAGCCTTGACAATGAGCTGCTGGTGCTCCTATGGTGACTATGTCGTAGTTCTGATCTGGGATGGACAAAAAGGACTTACAGATGAAAACCTGTCATCTTTAACATAGACAAACAATTGTGTAAGTTCAAAAACATTTCTGAAACTAATTTCCGGAAAACTTTGCCATGGTTTGAAAGACATAGAAAACTGAGTTGCTTTATAGGCCCTGGAAATTCATTGAACACTTTTTCAGGTGAAAGACCCATATGTGCATGCAGGTCCCCTGTTTCTTAATCTTGAAGATTGACAGTGAAAAAGAGGTCTTGAACACTGGTCTGTACACAAAGCTTGCCATTAACTGGAATCCCTCACATGGACACATGAGACAAGTGTGTGTGCCCATGGTCACAGGGAATTACTGCTAAAAGCAGGGAAAACCCAGGTTATATATGATGAAACAAGATTGATGTGAAAAAACGTGATTTTTCATAACCATACATGTTGATTCTGGAGAAAAAGCACACAAGCTTAACAAGAAACAACAGTCAGAACCTTTTTTATTCTACAGCAATTCAAAATGTCTGGAAGAGACACAGCAGCTTAACCCAACCATAGTACAGAAGCTAACTTGTGCCACCTAGAGTTCAGTTAACTCCAGAACCTAGTTTTTCCACCTGTAGAACAGTAATAATTATACTTCCATCTCTTCTTTTGTAAAGAGATTTGGAATTTGACACAGAAGGTGCTACAAAAATGCCAAGTAGCACTACTATAGTAGTTTGTAGAAATTCGGCTGTATGGTTGACGAAGGAAATAAAAAAAAAAAAAAAAGTGGAGAGAAAAGTAACAACATAAGTGAAGAAAGAAAAACTAATACCTGATCCTCCATCATCCTGGACTCTCATCCTCTGTATATGTAAATTCGTAGGAACAAACTCCAATTTTTTATCAGCTTTCAAGCTACTGGCTTTAAATGAAGGACCTGAGAAATGCAAGACAAAATTAAGCATAAAACCCTTCTCCTTGTGCATATGCTAAAACATTCAAGAAGCTTCATTCATCATTTGCTACATGCTGAAAGTAAAGCAGAGAAAATTAAAAAGAAAAAATGAAACAAATTCTTTTTGTTACTATTCACACTTGTCCTCTACTTTCAGAGTAAGATAAGAGAACGTATAGAACAGACAAATATTACCAGGTAATTAGCAAACTCACAATAAATATTAATAAAGACAAGAAATACAATAGCATTGTTTACTCATCATAAAACATTCTGGGTTCCCAATTTCAGAGAAGCACTAACAACCCTGGTAGAGAAGAGTCACGTTTTTTTTAAAAATAAAAAATCACCTTTATACTGGTGCAGGTCAGTTAGATTTTCCTGGTAAGTTAAAATAATTGTTTGGTACTGTGTAACTATTTGTCGACGAAGGCTTTCCCAACAAGGAGACAGTTCTCCCAATTCTTCTAGCTCACAAACCCTGGGGAAAAAAAAGAAAATGGGGGGAGGTAAAGAGAGGTGTTTATATCCACAGTCCACTTGACCAAGAATGAGTGTCACATCGTATCAACAGAGCACCATCCTCAGCTGACACGCTCTCAATTTACCATGTCTGAGCTACACACCAGGCTGGAAAAGCTTCCAAACACACATCCCAAGCACATCCTAGAGCACAGGCTGAGCATTACTACTCCAAGGTAAATTGCTTCCTCACAGGCACAATACATTGTACTTCCCCCAGGAGGCTCAGGTGTTAGTCATAAGCAGAGCTTCCCACCTTTCCGCAGGAGCTCTCCAGCTATATGAAGATTGGTAAATGATGGGAACTGTCATCATATCAGGGTGACTTGGGACAGTGAGGACTTTTAAGGACACTTTACTGAACTGTGGTGGCTCATAAACTAATTAAGAACTGTGACAGAGGTTAGGTGGGATATTATCACCTATCTCATGTTAGGTACAAGGAGCATATTCACAGGTAAGGTAGGTACACAACAGTTTGGATGCCCAGGGAAAGCCTAAGAAGTGTAAGCATTAAGGGATTGGACAGATTGCAAGCATTAAGCATTAAGGGTTTAGAGAGACTGAAGATGAGCCAACAAAACCTTCATCTGAGATCCACGATTTTGGGCACTCAGGGTAGAATAAAGGAGGACTGGACATCCCCAGACATGAACAGGAAAACCCCTGGCTTTTCCTTTGTATCCTGACTGCCAGGTTTCCAATCACACATGGCAACCCTCTGTTACACACTGTTCCCCAGCAGTGCTGCTGAGAAAATATTCAGTGTATTTCACGTTGTGTTTGTATTACTGTCTTCTTGGATTAGTGAATTATTTGGAATAAAGGAAGAAGGGGAAAAAGTGAACAAGTCAACACCAGACACAATTCAACAATACATCACCCCAGAAAAGGTAGAACATTCATCTGTCAAAAGGATCCGGCAGTTCTTTTTGCAGTTCTCTCAACAACTCTAATTCTATTTAATTAAGTTTTAACCAACTGTCTGTGTATAATTTAAGACAGCATTTCACAGAGCAATTCCCACTCCACAGTGCTTAGGATATTATCAAAAAGAACTAAATTTCCAAGAAAAACATCAGATTGATTTGCCAACAGGAAACAGCACAAAGTATATTTATCAATGACCTAGATAAAGACACTTCCAGTCTCATCATAAAACTTGCTTTCTGCATAAGATGCTATTATGATTACCTGATCAAACTCCCTGCTCAAAACCAGCCATGCATCTGAGCCCTGGTCTTCCTGAAGTAAATTCACAGCTTAACACTTTGAGTTTACTTGTTTGTCCCATAGAGCCAAGACAGCAAGGAATATGTATGCCATAAATCATGAGGCAGTCAAATCATCACACCCCCCTGCAGATGTTTCCTTTCAAAAGGCTCTGGCCCAGAAGAGTTTTTTTCTAAGAGACAGCAGTTGTGATTATCCAAGGACATTTTAAAAGTCACCAGGATGTGAAGACAGAACCAGCTGTGCTTGTGTAGGTGTCTGTCATTCCTCTGGGCTGCAGCACTGACTGAGTGACTCTGTGAATACAGACTGTGACTGCTCATTACTGAGGGTCACCTCAACTGAACAGAGACAAGGGAACCTTTCTCAGTTATTACACAAAGGCCTATTTACCTTTGAGCCACACCCCCAGTGTACATATACAAGGTCATATTGACAATCACCTGGGCTGTTATTAACCTGTACCTGTTTACAACAGGCAATCACCGATCTCTGCATGATTTTAGCCTCTGAACAGCCACATTTCATGGCCAAGGCCTCAAACTTCACTGTCTACAGTCTTACAGAAAGACACATCTTTTTGCTCATTCACCCTAAATTCTCCTTATCTTCAAGTCCTTAACCTACATCCATCATACATGGCACCTTATGGATAAGCTTGCCAACTCTTTATTATTATGGTTTTACCTCATAATGAATAGGTGCATTTAAATCTACTGTGAGGAAAGCTGTAGAGAAACAAAGACACAAAATAAAAAACAAATAACTCATGACTAAATGTGCAGTGGCATACTCCTAGCCTGCTCCATCAAGGTTGTAGCAGGACAGCTGAACAAGATACAGCATTAAGTTTCTAGAATCTAAGCACACATCACTAAAAACATACCATCAGAAAAAAGCATCAATGGGAAGTTCAGAAACTCAATTAGTTTTCCCATGCATTACAAAAAGCCTCTGCCATCTTCCTGTGAGAGTTTATAATTTTCACAAAATATGAAAATATCTACAATGAATGGATTAACCCATTATTTTATTTCACCATTTCCCAAAGGAACTGAAATGTCCTATTACACAATAATGAGAGCACTAGTTAGTTTTAATTAAGGTCAGACTTCGTTAAGGTCTACAGGATTGGATTCAAACACAGTCAAAATAAAAGCCCAATACTCAAAAACACAGATAAAACTCTTTAACATTCCAACCTTGGCCTTTATAAAGAATACATAAACCATTAGATTTGCAAACCACAGCCTACAAATGTAAAGAAGAAACACTCATAAAGGAGTATGTTGCCTGGAAGGTAGTTAATTGCTTCAAAAAGAAGAAAATTCAGAATAAACCTACAAAATGCTTAACAGATTTCCTTCTCCCTCCTACCTCCTAAAATGAGGCAATGTCATTACTGTACTACAGCATTTCATTTTACTTGCTTTTATTCTGTTTTGTTTTCCATTCAAAACTACTCTTCTGACTCTCAAAGCCACTTCTTGTTGCACTGAGTAATCAGTGCATTAACACAGATATATTTATGCCTTTGTAACTCAGTAACAGCCACATCACTGCAGTATTACTGCACATGTAAACCATCCCAAAACTCACCTTGCTGCATCTTCTTCTAGAAGCAGCTTCACAAATTGTCTAGGGATGTGCAGCGACAGGATGCTCTCTGCCATCTGCTCCAAGATTCTCAAGTGGTTTCCATCAGTGGTTGGGAAACGATACATTCGGCAAATGGCACCACCAAACACTAAAGAATTAAAACCATATTATTTAAGCCTAGGGTTTCATTAAAAGTGTACAAAGTCTCTTCTTTCTTAAAGTAAATGGCTTCAGTTCACTAACATGCTGAAACACCCTGCTGTAAAGATCTGGTTTAACCAGGCATCAGTCTACCTTTTGCAAACGTGGTCATTCTGCAATGACCATTCTTCAAGTGTTTGCAGGAAAAGCCTCCACTCCAAATGACTTACTACTCTGCTAAGGAAACAAAATGAAATACATATTCACCTTTTAAAATGCTTTTCCTTTTTTTTTGTCTATGTACTGTGCATTTTCCTCTCATGCAATCATTCGCTGGAAAACTAACCTTTCTGCAAGATCCTTTTTTTAAAGCGACTTGTTTTCTCTGCCCCTCTCCTCACCCTGCAGCAACTGCTTAGGAACAGACTATGAAATTGCATGGAAAATGTTATATTACAGTCAACCTAATAGCAAAAGTTTGCTTCTGCTGTTTTCACACTACAGAATAGTGCATATGATAAAATGATTTATTCTGGTATGACCCTCAAAGGTCTGCTCAATCAGCAGCCTGTTCCCATTCAAATGAAACATCTGCTGAAATGCCCTGGGGCACAGGCACACATGGAGAGGTTAGCTTTTAGTGATACCTAAAGCTTACTTGTTACAGCCCAGGGCAGCTTACCAGATTTCAGTAGTGCATCCTTCCGCAATGAAGCATATTTGGATCTGATTCCTAAGGATTCTGTTAAACTTTCATCAACTGGCAACACAGTCTGAACAAAAACAAGAAAAACCAGAAATAGTAAAAAATGAAACCTCAGTGCCCAAGCAATGTGCAGTGATGACCTATCAGAAAGACTTCAAAGAAATATTGAACTCCACACATGCTTTAAATAAATATTTCAAATATTTTTACTGTGGATAAAAATATTGCTGGCTGGAATAATAAATCCTAAGCATTCCTATCTACTTCTACTGCACAGTTCAAAATGCCACAAAAATTTTCATCCAGCCTTTCAACTACTTATGCTAGCACAGCTCCAGAGTCCTTACTGCATCAATAGGCATGAACAGATCTGGAGGATAAAAAGGGATTCTAATGCACACTGTGAATATAATACACATATGAGAGTGCAATGTTCACCAAGATACTCAAAATACAAGCTTTACAGAATTAAAAATATGTCTAGGCTGAGGAAGTGCTGCAAACACCTGCTCTCAAACAATTCTGGGAGTTCCCTAGCATCCTCATTACAGTTTTGCTTAATCGTATCTTCCAACCCACAATGTGAAATAAAACACCACATGTCTCTGAACCAGTTATCCATGCACCAAGTGCACTAATGAACAGTACCAGAAGCCTCTTCCAATGAAGAACATGAGTACTTGATATTAAAGTGTAATCATTTTCAATCAAAATGTTTTCCTAAGACTTTTAACCCCACACATGAGCACCAAGAGCTCTGCAAAACTCAAAATGGCTTCATCACCATTAGGCAGATCCTTACAGTATTTGGAAAATGTAAAGCACTACTAAATATCAAGTTGGACAAGAAAGTTGATGGCAGATGTCAACCTATCTGATTTCAATACTTGCAATAAATCTGCATTCTTCTGAATTTGGTGCAGTGCTCATACTCACCCTTCCATTAATTGTATCAGGTGACCTTGAGACTGGAGGCCTTTGGTCAGATTTTTCCTCCATCTGCCATCCAATAACTGTGATGTTACCAACACGGTCACTTTCAGCAGACCTGCAACAAATACTCTGCGTTGAGATTTTTTTGGAGGAGGACCTGTTCATCAACAAGGAAACACTTATAAAAGGCTATTAAGCTTCAAACTTAAAGAACATTTTAAACAGGAAGATTTTCAACTTCTTTTGGAATGATTTTATAATGGGTTATTCCAACAGAAGAACATTCCCCTTATTCTGCAAGGATGTTGTATGGAATGAAAGGCAGCCTAGGCAGTGCTCTGTGCTCAGCTTATACATTTGAGGGTAACATGACAATGAGAAGAAATGCATGTATTCACACATTTTGATAATCAGAATATACTTGATATCAAAACAAGGAAGTTTAATTAAGTCCAGTTCAACTTAGTTATGACATAAGAGGTTTTCATCTCATCTTAAGCATGTTTAGGGGAATTAACATTTAAAATAAGGAAAAGATTACAAACCTTAGTGTTATGTGCAACCTGTGGTACTTCTCCTGAAGAAGATCCTTTACAGTGAACGTCCCAGAACCCAACAAATACATCTGAAAGAAGATGAGTTCCAGAATTGTATTTACCTTTACAGTGAGCAAAGAGTTTGACTACAGCACTGAAGTGCAAAATACAATTATTATGCATAAAAGTCCAAGAGCAAAACCATAACTAATTATGCCATATACAACTAATTAAAATCTCTTAAAATTTAATATATTTGATAATTTATAAAAGTTTTCCTTCTACTGGAGGACAATATGCATTTTTGTTTCTCTGGGATATACGTGGGGGCACCTCAGTATATATGAGCTTAGGCCAAGAAATACATGAACACTGAAAGCAATGACTGAACAGGCTCAGGCTGCATCCTCAACCCAAATTTGTCTCCTCCTGAAGAACTTACTTCCTCTGGAGGTATTCATTTTCCCTAGAGCTTCCCCATGAAGCACTGAACAGAGAGGGACAGCTCTGCTGCCCCTGAGGAAGCCATGGAAGAGTAGACACATGGGGCCTGAAACAGTATTCTGGACAACAGTCTGAAAATAAATGATCCAGGATCATTTATCATTATCATTATCCAAGATCCAAGATCTGCCTCAGATCCAAGAAGCAACATGGGAGTGCTGACACTTTAAAGTTTTTTAAGTAAAGGAACAAACCTTACCCCTGAACAAAATGCAATGTATCAGGGCAGGGTGATTCCCAGAATTTAGGTACTCTGTTCCAAAGGACAGTTTCATTATGGCATTTTGGCACAGGCTTGAAGCCTCTACACAGGCTAGGATCCTATTCATCATCTAGTTCGCTGAAGATGTCCACAATGGAAGAGCACAAGTAACAGGACCCTATTTATTTAAATCCATGGTTTCCAAACTTGCTGCAGACAAGCCTTATTTGAGAAAACTGGCAATTTTTCTCACTCTGCCAAGCCAATCCCATTTTTTCCTCTTTTCCCTACCCATTTTGCTTTCTGTATGATCAGTGCTGCTATCCCTTTGTTTTCTTCCACAGAAGTTACTAACTTTATCTCTTTGCCTCTCATTTCCTTGCTCCACACTGACTGGGCAGGCAACAGAATAAAGAAAACTTACTGTTCCCTGAGATCTATCTTTGACGTCATACACGGAGAGTTTGATTTGTGTCATTTGATTGATAAGAGAGTCTTGGAAAAAGGCAATGCTGCTTAGAAAGATAGGATTACTTGTTCCCTGTAATCATAAACAAAAAGCCAAAAGTTAAAGTAAGGTGGTATTTGTTAGGGAAGAAATAATTCCTGTGTTAGCTTTGATTTTAAATCTAATCTAGAAGTACCTCAGCACTTACCTCAATAATTTCTGTCTGTGCATGCTTCGTCCAGAATGCCTGGGGAGGTGTAGTTACACTCACTGCTACAAAACTATTTGGTTTTCGATCTAGCGATGGAGTTAGCAGCTCACTGCAAGCTTTAGGTATGCAACAGATAAATAAATTTAGATTCCGAATCTTTTTCATATTGCTGTAAGACTCTACATTTTTATAAAACCACATTATATACCCTGAGCAATCAAACCACAAAGGGTTTAATATTCATTCTCTCACCACACTATAAAAGCAGACATCACTCACCTTTGTGCATGCGAACAGTAAACATGCAATCAGCTCAGTCTGCCTCCAAGCTCTAGAGCTGCAATTTAAACTTGTTCTCTTCTAATACATGCCTATCCACCCTCTGGCAAGATCATTCTAATAGTCTCATGCATAGGTTTTCCCCTGGGAATCTCATGAAGGTGGCTGCATTTGATTTGAAGTCACGCTCCATTAAGCCCATTATCAAATGGCATTTGCCTGGGGAGGACCAACAGAAGCGCCTGAACATTGATCAAGCAGCACTACTGAGGAAAACCAGCTTGTAATTGTAAGATGACAGCAATTTATTTCCTCTAAAATGTTACTGTGAGTTTAACTGCTGAGAAAGGACTATGGTGAGTAAGAAACAACTTCCAAAAATTTAAACGAATGACTCTACACAATTACATTAAACTTCAGAGACAAATTCTATCTAGCTAGATACAGGTAGCTACAGTGTGGTCCAACTCTGCTTCAGCTATATGCAGGAAGTTAATTCTGAAATTTAGCTAAACAGCTTTGTAATTCTAGATATTTTTTGTTTATCTGAAAATAATTGAAATACTGTATTCAGCTCTGAGAATGCTTGTTAAGATTATTATTCATAACACAATTATACACAACTGAGAAAATTTTCTGATTTTTCATTAGCACATTGTTAAGAGCATAGCCTTTGAAATACTAGGTCCACTATTAAGCCAAGAAAAACATCCTGCAGTTGAAAACGTGGACTGAATTTTCAGGAAGAAAATATTTTTCACTTATTCTTCAAGTGAGGTGAGTCAACACACAAGCTTCTTGTCCAAATTCAACCATCTCAGAATTCAAGTCACTTCTGCATCTCGCATTATCACTTGACAGCAAAGACCCCAGGAAAAAAGTTATGTGTAACTTGCAGTTCTTAGAAAACATTCTGGCCTAAAATGCTGTTTCCAGCAAATCTTCAGTTTGCTTGAAGACCTGAACTGCTGATTTACTAACAGAAAGTTTCACTGCATCTTCATTTTTAATAATAATAATATTCACATAGTAAACATTTAAAATTTTGTAAGACTGATGTTTTAGTTACAGACTTTTAGAAACTTCACAAAATGAAACTGCTGGCTGCTTATCAAAAGATACTGTACAGGCAGCATGAAAACTGTAACACATCTCCATTAAAATCAGAGCAAAATTGCAAACCTTACAATATGAAATGCATTTCAAAATCAACACTTACAAAACTCCACCCATATTCAACAGCATGCATTATCAAAACTAGCATAAAAATCACCAAGCCTACCTAAACTGAACTCTAAAATCGGCTCATCTGGATCCTGAATGTTTCCTGTAAATCAGAAAAATTAACACAAGATTAGCCAATTCACATCACTGTCATGTGAATTCTTTCCTGAAGTTGCAATCACGCAGAGAAAGAAATTACATTTTATACAAAAAATATTTTTCATTCATTCAGTGAGCCATGACTGGTATCTAAAACATTTATCTTGTAATCCTTGGTATCTGATAATTATTTGAAAAATCTGAAATTATCTCAGTTTATAAAGCATTAAAATATATAAAGCTATGTGAGATTATATGCAATATGACAATAGTAAATACTTAATCTCAAGAGAAAACAACAGGATTAAAGCCTGAGCCCCTATTAACTCCAAATTATTAAATCTGTGGTAGTTAGTAGGACAAAATTTAAAAGTACCTGTCTCTCTCACTAATGAAAGAAAGCCTCTGAGAGTTAGAATCCTAATTTAATAACCATAAAAGATAAGGGAGACAAGCCTCAGTTTCCTGAACTCTCTTGACAATTTTATAAAATATTAAACAAGAGAGTTGCCAAGACTCTTCCTAGACCGTGACATTAATTTGTTATTTTCTCCCCATTGCTTTTTTTTGAGTGATAAGCATAACTACACAAAATCTAACTTAGGTTTTTATAATCCCTCTCTGATTTTAATGTTTTGTCTATTTTAAAAGTAGCAAATTCAAGATTTTTACAATTTTTTAGCATCATTTCTTTATCTCATTATCTCCAGATAACCAGACACATCTAAGCCTTCGAGCAATTAAAAGATAAAAACCAACATTAGTACAAGGCAGATTCTGAAAGGAGCAACAACAGAGCAGTAGCTGAGAGGAAGGTACAAACCTGTTAGGGAAAGGCCAACCATGTCAGAGGTGACATCAATGGTGGAGGCCCTCTGCACAGTGCGGGATTTGGCACCATGGCGGGGGCTGTGTTCTCTTGCTGTCATTTTCTCATGAAGAGCCCTTCTTTTCTGGCTGCTTGGCTTTGCTGATGTCTGTCTCACAGAGTAGCAGAGTGCAGCAGGTTGTCTCCAGCTGCTATTCCTCTAACATTACCATGCTAAGCAACAGAGAAAACATACACTAAAATTTTAGGCTACTATTCTTTTCAACAGCAGCAAACCTACTGCCATAAAATAATCTCAGGTCATTCAAATAAAATGCTCAAGGCAGATGCAATGCACAGTAACTCCATTTGCATGAACTCTACATCTGTAGCATTGACAGCAAATTGTTGAAAACTGGACCACATGCAAGAAAGCTTTTCTGTCAGAGAATGGGGCTTGAGAGAGACAATGTTAACAGACCAGCTGCTCTTCTCTTTTGTCTAAGTTATTAAACCATCCTTAATGAAGTTTCCTGGTTTCTAATCCCTGGGGAGCACAAGTAAATTTGTCAGATGGGGCCTCTGTCTGCAGAGGAAGCACTAGGGATAAGGACAAAGGGACAACAGGCTGGTGGAGCACAGAAGAAAAGGGCAGGAAATGCTGTCAGTGTCAGCACACTGTGTTGTTCTAGGCTCTACTGCCATGAGAAAGGGATAATGAAAACTATAAATAAAGCCTGCTGGGCCAGGGAGGGGTTGAAATTCTGGGATGGTGGTGGAAAGAAAAAGCAAAAAGGGATGCCTGCTGATGTGTCAGATTGCAGCATCTGTGCTTTTCCTCCACCCTACACTTTTTTGGACTACAGACATCCATGACAGTCCATCTCCTCAGAATGCCTATGAAGTGAAAAATTACAGTAGGAAACAAAGCCTACAGAAAATTTGGTGATGATTTTAAATGTGAATATTCCTTCACTCAACTGTGCTAGCACTGCAGTTATGGAACTTTTGTATTTGTTTTATACTCTTATGACAAACTTCCTTAATTTAGCAAGTGAGGACTAAAATCTGATAAACCTGAAATGTACCAATGAGTAACTAACACCTTCCCAGCAGCCTTTCATTCATTCTACAAAACATTTGAACCATACTGCAAAATGGGAGAATAATTGTTTTCTTTTTAGGTTGATGGACCTAACAATGAGAAAGATGCATTTTAATTAAATTATGCACCTAGTTTACATTGTGTTCTAAACCACCACTTTAAATCTGTCAGAAGGTCTCCAAAGGAACATTCAACCTGCTTAACTTAAGTCTCTGAATTTAATTAGTCAGCATATCCCTCTGGAGGATTTCAAAAGAATCTTCCCCTCACTACGGGGGGTACTCAAGCTTCTTCTTAACTATCACTGCTTCACTGGACATCAAAAATTCAAATGCAAGTTAAGCATATAAGACAACTGAACTGAACACATTCAGTTCCCTGGCCATCTACATCAGCTCAGAAATTAGATTTTCAATGAGGAGCTCATTCTAGGGAGGAAGGAATTTGGACTGTGTCTACAAGATAAGCCAGTCTGTTACCACTCAGAACTAAGAATTTGATTCAAGACAGGTCTATATAATATGTCATAAGTCAATTCCAAATAGGAAAAAAAAAAATTCTTGAATGGAGGAAGGAGAAAATGAGATCTCTGAACATCCCATCTTCAAAGCTCTGAAACTCAGTGACAGCATACAAACAACACTCTGCCTATAGATAGAATTTCTGACAGCCAAATATTAAAGCAGGCAGATTTTCAATTCATATTGAATAGTTGAGGTTGGATAAATTCTGGAGTTTATCTAATCCAACCCCCTTGCTAAAAAGAAGCTTATCAGGACTGTGTCCAGTTGGTTTTGAACAAGAATGTACCTCTCTAGCCAACCTGGTTGTTCCAAGGTTTGATCACACGCAGTAAAAAAGCTTTATTGTATTTATTAATGTTTAAGTGGCTAGTGAATAACCAACCTTTCTCAAATAGTACTGAATGTCCTAGTATTTATTCAAATAAAATTTCCATCAAAATTCTTTGACGGTTTCCAAGGCCTTCTATTCTCCTGTTTTTTTCCCTTCTTTCAGCAATAGGCTTTCCTTGGTTTGTTCTTTATATAACGTGATGTTTAACAGACTGTAAGTCTATTAAACCTAACTGCCTGATGAAAAGACCTACAAAATGTACTTGCTGAGATTTAGACAGGATGTCATAGTCCCTTCCCTCAAAATCTACAAATAATGAATTAGAGAATAACTAACATGCTCACCAAGGTACAGGTCAGACAGCAATTAGGTTCAAGAGCCCGGCTGATTTTCAGCTAAAATCTCTGCAATTCCTGACATCCTTAAAAAGGGTCAATCCTTAATAAGTTAAAAGAGGGTCAGGTATCTAATTTGTTTTGAAGCTATTTCTATTTAAATATTACTGATAGTAGTAATTTTCCAAGGCTCTCTAAGACCCCAACTATTCTTTTAAATTGCAATATTAATTTATCATCTAACAATGCATCTTTACATTACTTACAGGGATCATACTTACAGAGGGCTCTTTTCCTCATGTGGGGAGGGATTTTGTACATCATAATATCAGTCAGATCCACATCTAAAAAAATTAACAAAATAATCATCATAAATTCACCGTCTTTTTATACTGCATAAATCACGACCAGTGGGCAGGTACCATTCTCAGATTAACTGTAAATTTAACTTCTGATTACCAGCGCTCACAATAAAGTTTACTGAAAATAGAAAAATTGTATGATCTTCTACTGGACCTCACCGAGCATTAGTCATGGCAACACCCAGACAGAGTAGGGCACAAAGAAATAAGCTTATGCTGGAAAGGATTGACTTCAGGTCAGCATTTGGTGAGTGGGTAGAACAGCTGTAAGAAACATATGTACACATGTTTATCAAAAGGCTTGATGCTATTAAGAAAAAGGAATGTATATGATATGTTGAGTATAAGACAGCATTTGTTACTATGCTTGCTTTTCTACAGCTAAACTTTCAAAACGTTGTTTGGAAGAGTTTTAACTGCTACTGTCACGAGAAATGATCCTGTGTCAAAACACGGAAGTTCAAAAGATCAGGATGTAGGTCTCTTACTCCATTGAGTGAAAATACTATGTGAGGGAGGCTTCTACAAACAGCTGGCAATGAGCATACAGTAAAAACAAATTATTTTTAAGCTTACTACATGTTAAATGAACATTTATATTTGATAATTCTGCCATCTCATTCAAGTACATTTACATTAAAACTCTATGTCTTTTAAGACTTCCCATTTATCCCATATTGCAGTAAAAGAAATTGGGAATTCCAGTCTCAGTTTCTTGATTTAATCACCAGTCCTACCAATTACCCAAGACTGCTTAAGAATTTAACATGAGCTCTTATCACTTATAGAAAGATATTACCTCACCAAAAGAACATTGGAGGCAGGTGTGTGATCTCAACTCACCACTCAGGTTCTCTGAGTAGTCAGTGGTGAGACACAGGCACTTCCAAAGAACAAGTCACTATTTTCCAAGGTAGGTGGGATGAGTCACCCCATGGAGATACCTCTCTCTAATTACAAAAATTATTTAGATGATTCCCTTAGTCCTGACGCTGCAGCTGGGCAAACTGGATCCCTCCTACAGTTGTGCTAGCTCAGGCAGGGGTGAGTTCCCTTTACTCAATGCACAGCCAAACAACAGGTGCTCTGATCCCTCACCTGAATGACATTACAACCCTATGATCACGTTTTTGATAAAAAACCAATGGAGGTAGCATTCTTACCAAATTAAAGGTAGTATTAAGAGATCACCAAATTAAAGGTAGTATTAAGAGATCACATCGTTTCCTTAGATGGTACCTATCCTTAGATGGATATTTCCCAAAGACTGGTACCACTCAGGCAGACAGCAATACCAAAGGCTGATGTAATTCATGTCGAGGCAACCTCTCCTGAAGTTGGCATGATTTATCTACACACAGCCTTTGGCTTTGCCCTTACTAAGACAGCAGACAGCAGATGTTGGCAAGTTGTGCAGCTTTGCACTTCATGAGACTTTGCTGCAAGCCCAGTTTTCAACAGAAACATGAGAAGCTGTTGTTGACCTCCAGTATTGGTAAAAGCCACATCCACAGTTCAGAAAAGGCTTCTGAGCCAGCCTCCCTTCTGTTACGTGAATATTTATTTGTCACTCTATTAGCACAAAAGCAAAGGACCTGAAGGAAGGGTCTTCACCTGATGCCACTTCTGCCCTGCTACCCTCAGACCTGCCAGTTAGCTGTGGAAAGCAAATGCCATGCTGCTCAGCTATGTGACCTTGTGTCTTCTGGGACTGAAACTTTGGGACGCTTGGTCTCATTCTGCTTGCAAGATCTCAAGCAAAAATTATCATCTCAGCTCCAGAAAAACCCCTGATGATTAGTTTGTACAACTACAAGCTAATATTTTCCTCATCTCACCAATTGATTTGGCAAAGTGCTTTGGTCTGTCCCCTTCTTGAAAAAAAAAATCTTCTACCAAACTACCCCTTGAAATAAACATGATATTAACAGGTGAGATTAGACTTTATTTCAGCCTAACATCTTCTTTTTTAACACTCCTTGCACAACTGCAGGAAACAGGATTTTTCTAATTCATACATCAATAAGCAGGAGAAAGAGGATACTCCAATTACTGACTGAATCAAAGTCTACTTTGAGACTGTACTTTTCTACAGCCATAGTGCTCTAGGTTTATGGCATTGGATCAGGTAAAGATGCACACCAAAGCAAAAAATGCATCAGCAGCGGAAGACTAAATGTTACTGATAGTTACATGAAGAGAATAATTGACAAAAAGGGGGAGTGTGACAGTTTCCTTAATGCTTTGAAAAAACCAAGCAACTGTAGATGTAATCCTACTGAAAGTTTACCATCATCTCCAAGAGAGCATGAAAAAGCAGTTGAGGGCTACTTGCTGAATTGCAACTGGTTTTAGAGTCTCAAGGCTCTCCAGACTGTAAGGACCATTCCCTGAACCTTACCAATTAGAGTTCTTGTTCCTGAAAAATCCATTTTGAAATATCAACAGAGCCAAATGAATTCTTCAAACAACATCTTCATAAATATATCTTCTCTAATTAAAAATGTTTTAACAATACACAAAATCATAAAAGTGAATATTGCCTGAAACGGTGTTTTGGATCTGCAGCATGGCCTGGTTTCCAACTATCATTCTATTAACCATATAAATATGGACAAAATAATGGAAAGGAAGAAATGCCTGATTATGCTAAGTTATGAATATGTTGCCTTTTGTGTAAGAGCACCATCTCTAGTATAACTAGCATGCAGGAAGTGTTTTATTATTTCAAAGATGATGCAAGGAACTTCATTAGCCATGCAAGGATCTGAGGTGAAGGTCTGGATCAACCCTATCCCTCACGGCTGCAGAGGCAGCCCAAGAGCAGAGCATCAGCTCAAAGGACAGCAGCTCCCAGCTAAACCCTGCTAAGACCTTCTCCAATTAAGAGTTATTTTCTTTACAGTCTGATAACCACTTCCCTCTTCTGTCTCATTTAAAGAGAGACTGAATGTCCTGAATCTCACACAGATCAAAACAGGAAAAGTCAAAGCCATGAATTTGGCACCTTGAGTCAGATCTTCCAGCCAAACTCACAGAGGCAGCAACACAGAGTATGTTTACTGCAGATCCATAGGTTGGCAACAGTTTCAGTCCATTCATTCCATGATCTAGGCCTTGGGAAGGCAGAAGAATGCAAGTGATGCCAGCATCCAATATGAACCTTTGCCTCCCACTGACATTACTTCCCCACAAAGACACACTTGGCTTTTGTCAGCTGCACAAATAGGCTGTATCACCCCTCTCAGTCTGCCTCTTAAGTCTAGGTTCCCCTCATAATCTGGTTAAATGTCCCCTTCTCCCACACACCAGAACCTTGATTAACAAAGACAAAAATATTAAGTTTGGCCTGAAGAATCTTCTTGTCACTGTCTGAAGCTCCCACGAGGATTCTGAGTAAGCCAGTAAATGCAGAAGAACAGGGAAAAGTCTTCCACAAGAAAATGAAATCAACGAATGCAAGATATAACAAATGTATTTGTGCAATGTGGAAATCCCTGAATTCAACCTTTCAGTGATATTTAGATAAAAGGACATTTCAGCACCAGGAAGTGGCTTGTTTTCTTTTTGCTTTCCTGTTCACAGATCCCACACAGTTGCAGATAAGTTTGTAAGTCACAAAATTTCTTCTTGATCCTTCCCCTCTATGAACTTATGTAAAGTCAAATAATCTAAAAACCCAATTTTACCTCTTTAATATATTTGAGTACTTTTAACAGTAAACTGCAATTTAGGCCACTTAGCTCTCTGTGCAAATTAAAACTATTTTTCTATATTCACAATGGAAATACAATTAGCATTCTTCTAAATGAGATTTTAATTTCACCTGTCATTGCAGTATTTTTATTCCTTTAGTGCTTCTAGGAGCACAAAAATACACACATCCAGAGGTGGAAGTGAGCATTTGTAACACACACATCTGTTAGGTAAAAAGGAAAAAGCACAGCTCTGTTTCACTTTGCAGAACAGCTTTTACCAAGCTGAACACAGCCCAGTGCCATGGAAAATGCTGAGTTTTGCTACAGGGAGGTTTGAAGTCCAACCCTATCAGCCTGCTCCATCACTTTACCAGCAGAAACTGAACCAGCTCACAAGAGGACTTTACCCCAAATTAACCTTTACCCTCTACACAAGAAATGTGCTGGGCACTTTGTGGCAAAGTTGCCTGTACACAGGAGGACTTCTCTCCTCATGACCTGGGGTTCTCACACTGCCTACACAGACTTGGAGAAGCCCATGAGAACAGGGGACATATTGTCTGTTGAGGGAGGAGTCTGGACTGGAAACAGTCCTCTGAATTTGATGGTCCTTTCAACACTCTCCCAACACCTGCCTCTCCTAGAGCAGCCTTAAATCATAACCATGAAGCTAACAATGCAGAAACACACTGATCTAGCTGGAAAAAACAAACTCCCTCTCTGAGCTCCTCCTGCTGCAATAAAGAGTGAGGCAGGGGAAAAAAGGCAGGGAAAAAACACAATGAAACAAAACAAACAAATAAGCCAACAAAAAACCCCCAAGCCCCCTCCCAAAACAAAAAAAAAAGAAGGAAAAAAAACCCAAATCAAACGACCCCAAAAAACACAAATAAACAAACAAAACAACCCCAAACAAAACAGAAAAAAAAAATCAAAACAAAACCCACAAAAAAACCCAAACCCCACCACTTTATTACCTGAAATGGAGATGAACCCCAACAAAACAAAAACCACAAACAAATCCAAACCCCAACACTTTATGACCTGAAATGGAGATGAACCAGACACGCATAACATTTGCTAAAGATTTCATACTGCTGTTGTTTACAGATTAATGGCATTTACATATTCTCCCTCATACAGGCAATGAGAGGGGACCACAGACAAGACAGAGGGATAAAAGCACTGAAACAAGACCTGTAATCAGAAGTTTTAGTCAAGTCTGGATTACAAGAAAATGTCTAGGGAACTATTTGATCTACTTGCCTATAATATTCATCCACTCCACAGACTAAGGTAGCACTAATTAAAGTTAGTGTATACTGGTCAAAACAACCCAGGAATCAGAGTGTACTGATAGCACTGTCCTCTATGTGTGTGATGGGATCTGACAGCCTGCTCTGAAATCGCTGAGCTTCACCTGGGCAACAGGACTGCACCTCAGAGGCACAGTGGAAACTTTATTTTCCTGACATAGAAGATCAGGAAAATTCCTACATTTTCCCACATGGAAGGAATGACCCATTAGGTCACAAGCACACCAGAAAAGTCTCTCAAGCACTCTTTATTTCCACATGGCATTATTCTGACTCACTGTGATTCTTACACTTACTATTTTAAATGTTTATATAAATGAAAAATACACAACAGCACCTAAAGACAAACAGCAATGCACGAATTCTTTCTCTAACATATGTGTTTTAAATAGAATGTAACTAATTGACTCAGAATTTGAAACAGTGTCAAGTATTTAGAAAATTAAAAATAAATGTTAGTGTAGGAGTAATATTCCACAAGGGTTATTACTAAGATTTAGGCAGCATAGCAAAACTGGAGTCTTAAGCTACTGATGCAAATATGCTGGTGCATATTTCTCCATCAACACTTGTTTTGTACTGAACTGTGCTTTGTTCATGTATTTCTGATCATGTAACTTTTTCCTTAGAGAGTACATGCCTACGCTATGCCTAATGGCCACAATACTAGATATATTTTCAATTTTTTTTTCTGTTGTTCCAGTATCTGATTCCTTTGTGCTGCCTTCATTTCTTCTTCCTGGAAAATAAAATTATTTGTTTGTTTACACTGACCTTTCTAAATCAATGGGAGAGAGGGTTGCTGCAGGCCAAGATCCTGACTGCCTGGCTCTTCCCTGCATTTCTTTCTGGAGTCATGTGCACAAGTGGTGGGATGCTGGCAGTTTGGAAGCATAAGCATCCAACTCCTCAGAGGCCAACATTGCCTATGCTTCCCACCACTGTTCCCATTGCAACGCCTCGGTGGAACAGCTGTCCCAGTGAAAGGAATCCCTTTTAATGCCAGTACTAGCCTGTGGGTAAACAGTAAGATCACCCTGGAACAAACAATGCAGGGAGTGTGCTGCTTTGGTTTCCTGCCAAGTTCTCAAAATTGTTTCCTTGACAAGTTTCAGCAGGCCTGGCACTAGTGGTGTCCCCCAAGGTTCATTTCTGGGCCCACTACTGTGTAACTTATTCATCAAGGACTTGGATGAAGGGGCCGATGCCTCTTCAGCAAGTTCTAGTGACACAAAGCTGGGAGAAGTGGCTGATACCACAGAGTGCTGTGCAGCCCTTTGGAAAGACCTGGACAGATTGGAGGGATGGGCAGAGAAGAACCAGTTGAAATTCAATGAAAGCAAATGCAGAGTCCTGCACCTTGTGAGGAACAAACCTGGGCACCAGCACAGGCTAGGGCTGACCTGCTGAAAGCAGCTCTGCAGGGAAGAACCTGAGGAGGGTCCTGGTGGACAACAAGCTGTCCATGAGAAAGCAGTGTGCCCTTGGGGCCAAGGCCAGTGGTGTCCTGGGGACCATCAGGAAGATCATTGGCAGCAGGTCAAGGGAAGTGATCCTGCCTCTCTGCTCAGCCCTGGCGAGGTCACATCTGGAGTGCTGTGCCCAGTTCTGGGCTCCTCAGTGCCCAGGGGCTCCTGGAGCAAGTCCAGGGAGGGCAATAAAGGTAATTGAGACTGGAGCACCTTTCTTATGAGGGAAAGCTGAGAAGGCTGGGCCTGTTCAGCCTTGAGAAGAGACTGAGAGGGGACCTCATCAACGCATACAAGTATCTGACAGGAGGGTGTGAAGAGGATGGATCCAGGCCCTTCTCATTGGGGCCAAGCAATACAAGACACAATGGATAGAAACTGATGCCCAGGAAGGTCCACGTGGATATGAGGAAGAACTTCTTTACTGTGCAGGTGACTGAGCACTGGAACAGATTGTCCAGAAAGATTGTGGAGTCGCCCTCCCTGGGGATATTCAAGAACTGTCTGGACACAATCCTGTGCCATGTGCTCTATGATGACACTGCTTGTGAGCAGGAGGTTGGACCAGATGTCCCACTGTGGGCCCTTCCAACCTGACCAACTCTGTGATTCTGTGATTAACTTGTAGCAGAGCAACTGAAACCCAACCATGTAGGAATTGTGATATGAATTGATGATCATCAATCACTTTAAAACATGATGGAATTATATTCAGAATATATTGAAACTGGCTGGTATTTGGCTGCTAAATTAAAAAAGCCCAAATCAGTAGCACAAAACTGGAATAAATAAAGAACACAAAGTATAAATAAAATAATAAGTGGCTTGACTTTCTTTGAAGTGTCATAAAAAGGAACAGGAAATCAGACCAAATGCCACTGACATATTTCTATGAATTTCATTACAAATCAGTATCTAAGATCAATAGCTTTCTGTTAAAATACCATATTTCAACAATTGTCCCCCATTTGTGAAAATTCCTGAGAGTTTCCCCAGTTTTGACTATCAACCTTACCAAAATGCTATATTCTTTGTCGAGGTGTGATTGAGCAAAAAAGCTATTAGAGAAAATAAATGTCATGTAGTAGATATTATGATGCTACCTCTGAGACAGAAACAACAAAAAGTAAAGTTTGCCAAGAGTAACAAAAGGTATTTTAGCTGCTCTGGCGGTTTCCATGTGTAAGATGAGCAAACATATGAACACCTGAGGATAAATAAAAATGTTGCAGGTACTTATTTCAAAGGTTCATGTCTCCTCACGCCAGCATATTACAGGTTAAAATGCTCCATTCAGACAGGGAAGGTAACAAGTACTTGTGTAGCTGCATTATATGTTGTGCAAAACTTTATTCTGCAATAACATTATTTTCTTTCACTCTCAGCTACTAACAGACCAGATGTAATAAACAATTCAGTCCAAAATTCCAAGAATTTGAAGAATATTAAGACTCCTATAGGGTATGGCCATGGATTTCTGGAGTACAGGGATTTCAAAAGCAATTTTCAAGTAACTGTAACTGCAACCTACTGGTTTGTTTTCAGCAGCTAGTACTGATCAATCTTTAGAACTGACACAGTTTAGTGGCCTTCAAAAATTGATTTAAAAAAATAACAACGGCTGCAGGGATGATAGCAACAATCACAAAAAAAGATATAAATGGTATGCAAAGACAAAGGGTGTATATTAATGCTGAGTTCCTTGCAGCACTCAGTACTCATAAATACGAACTTAAATGTCAGAGTTTTGTCAATTCTCCAAGCACTTACATGACTTTTAAAACTGTTATGTTACTACAGGCCAAGTTTACATGAATTTTACTTTTTTTAAAAAGCAAACTCTGCATGAATACAAAAAAGCCTTAAAATGTGAATGATGTATCCCAAATTACTTTCCTTTCTTAAGTTCATGACTAACTCACTCTCATGACTGATATATCTGACTCCCAATTTTTGCATGTTAAGGCAAGTCACGGTGACTTCTGCTAACTTCTGTTGCCTCCCACCACACTATCAGAAATTCATAAGCATGCTGCCTACCTCAGCACTCAAACCTCCACAGCAAGGTAGCAGAAATGATCATTTTGCCCACAGCTACCTGTCTTGCTCTTCAGCCCCAGATGAGAGCAGGTAGCTACATTTCAGCCACACTGCATTTACAGTCCAGCTGGAGAGGCAGTACCTTCTGGCCAAAGGGTGGGACCAAAGGCTGGATATAAAGACTGGGTCAGAAAAAAAGCTTAATCAAGCCTGGAGTCTTCTCTGAGAGCAGGCAATGCTCGAGACTGATAAAAACAGCATAATGAGCAGCACTGGTCTTCTGTGCGGCATCTCCATGTCTGCACTCCCATATTCAGCTGACAAGCGTCCTGAGAACTTCTGAGCTGGGCATCACACCCAGATGTCTGTACTTAAGGTCTGGAGATAACAGGACAGACAATGTTTTACCAGTGTCCCTGGCTGGCCCTTGCAGCTCTGTTACCCTGTAGCCCTGTAAATATCACTGCTATCACCAGTGACTGGCCTGAAGCCTTGCAGCGGGGCTTGCAAACATTAAGCATTTACATTTTTCAGACTTGCTTTGTTTGAACTTCTGTTGACCTGCCTGCAAATTTGTTTTAGCCTGCAATTAAACTTGGTTCAGCTGTGACAACATTTTTTTCCAGCTGCACAGATGTCTGTGGCTGATTTGTTTTGATTTTTGTTTACATTTGCATGGTACCATCATCATTTTACAACTCAACACAATGATTTAGCGTAGAAAAATAAAGGCCTGGTATGGTAGCAGAGGCCTTCAGACTTGGAGATACAGGATGGAGTAGAAGCATGGGATAAAAAGAGAGAGGGTACAGAGCTGGCACTTGGAGGGACTGTGGCTATAGCTCACCCATAGTCACTTAAAGAACTGCAGACTTAAGGCTGGGCAAAATTAGTTCTAGAGTGATCAGCTGTATGTATGGCATCACATACAGTAAATCTGGACGTAACTCAGAGCTGCAGACCAATCAAAAAAGAGTCAAGTTTAAAAGCTTGTCAGCAAATATAAAAATGACCCTAAATGGAACCTAGAGTGGAAAAGAAGAAACTACCAACATGAACATCATATTCCCCAGATATTCAGATCCTTCAGTATCTGAAGTCCTCTGGATGCTGACAACTGCTGAAGTGCTTCCACATACCCACCACCAGAATGAAACCACCTTAGAGTCCAGAGGGGGAGGCAAAAGGTGAGCATTACAGCATGACAGAGGTAGATGTTTTATGTGTTCAATGAATTTAACTGCATAGTCACTTATTGAGACTTTCCCCTATGTAGAAGCATTATTTCTTTTCCAGTAATGATTTGATCCAGCCAAGTAATGATTCCTGGATCAGGCTGTAATGAGTTTTAATTATGATAACAACAACTACTTGTCTTTAGATATAACGTGGGTTTCATCTTTGCACTTATATAAAAAAGATTCTGAGTATAACAGCATGTATGTGGAATTTTGTGCCATTCTTCACTGTTTACATGTACCAGCAGATGCTGTGGTTCCGTGCTTTATGAGATAATTTCTTCAACAGTTAGGAGCACTAATTTTACTGTTTCCAGCCTTTTCAGGTCCTTCAGATCTGCTCCCTACTCTACAGAGCTCATTTACAGAGTTTTTATGGACTAAAGATGCAAGAATGAGAGCTAGCCATGAGAGGCTAGTCAGGACAGTTTGTGATCATTTGGATAATTTCCAGGTTACAAGCACAATATATCTGCTTCCACTGAAAACATAATACAATTGTCTTCCCACAGAGATATCTGTGAATCACGGACATCACCGTAAAACATTTTTGTCAAATAATTTTTTGAAACAGCAAACACCGCAAAACTCAACTTTTAGAAGTGAAATAAGCTAGAACTGCAGGACAAAACTAAAGGGGACATTATTAAACTCAGTTATCAATAGCTTTCAATCTTTTCTGATTTGAAAACGCCCTGAAAATTTTCCAGTGGAAGAACAAGCTAATTTAAAGCTACTGATCGTGGGTTGTATTCCTCAGTCACTTCCCACCAACTTTATTTGCATAGTTCATGGACAATTTAAAACCATCAACTTAAACATTCTAAGAACTAAACAGCTGTTTTAATCTGCTCAGAACTACACAAAATATTCACCTAACATTCTAATTTTTTCCATGTTTGATCTCAATTTAGAAGCAAATTTGTATTTAGAAAATGTGAGCAAATGTCTTCCTGGGTATTTTCCAATTCTGAAAAGGGAAAGTCTATTAATAACTTTCTTTATGCAATTAAGAAAGGAAAAAAAGAAAGCAATCTTTTTTCAAGAACGCAATCTTTTTTCAACCAAGAAAACAAAAACAGAGTGTAACTGAAACCCTACAGGGCCAATAATTTGCACATTTGCTAATCCAATACAAAGTGAATTAGAAAAAAAATCATTCTGGCATTTCCTACGTGGAAGAAGTCAGGAACCACTGGTTGAAATGAAGGAGAGTAGCCTTGACCTTTTAATACTGAGGCAACAACAATGTCAAAGCCCTGTGAAAACCCAGCTACTAAAGGATGATGCAGAAATAGTGATATTAGTGTGCATCCAACAAGCACTTTGTTAATTTTTCCATTCTGAATATCTCTGTGGCTAAGTACCTCAGGAGGAATGGCTCTGGGGTAATACAGACAAGATTTTTAAGGAGCACTCTACAGACAACGAGCTACTAAATTGCATCCTTATTTTGGCTATGAAATTATTTAAGTGCTAGAGAACATCAGGTATGCAGCCTCAGTTCACAATAAAGACTGTAAAATTCACAGAAATACTGTCCTCTATCCTTTATTTACTATCTACAAGTTGTTCCATGACCTAAGCCCCATAAAATGTTTAGCTAATTTAAATGACTGGTACCGTAAATTACAATCTTGCAATTGGATGAGTGTTTTCAGAGATCCAGAGGGGTGAGAAGGTATAGAAGTTTGACTGAACAGTCAGGTAGAAGATGCAAAAGTTGACATATTTCTTAACATTTGCATAAAAGCATATGTCATGAAACTGCAGCTATATCTGCCTTTTACAACTGCAGATAAAATTAGATCACCTGGGACTGGACAACAGCAGCATCCAAATAATTAGAGTTCAAACATATTCAATTTTTCTCCCCAGTGAAAATCCCCAGGTCCATCCTACATAAGTAAGAATAGAATTTGCAAACACTTATCCATTAGGAAAATGGATTTTCCTAATGCATTCTGTCCTGTTATACAAGGACTCCTTAATGTGCCAAGATCACAACTCAGAATGCAGGATCCAACAGGGCCAAATATACTGTGAATTTCTCCTCAGTTCTAGGAAACCAGTGACTATGTGGTAATTGCTCTGTTTTCCAGGCACTTTTAGAAACCAAAATCCTTTCACTTCTCATGTTCAGATTTTCCTTTTTGGTCAGTAATATGAGAACTGACCTCAGGACAAGAGGTATCTTACTCCTTTTGTGCTGAATGACTTCAAAGCCAAAACATTTGAGTTACAATATGCCAGTGTCATCTCTGTAGTGAAGGATGCAGCTGGACATAGAAGAGATCTTTCCTGTTCTGCGAGGCTCCTATTTAGCAAACTGGATTAGTTTAGTCTAATGAAAGACGTTTTGTAATGGATGCCAAGTACTTATTGGTACTTAGTGGTGCTCCTGGGGAAGGGGAGGAAGTACAGTTTTTAAACAAGACCCACAGAGTGGCAGCAGATGACTGGAGCTGTGCTGGGACAGTTACAAGCTGCTTTAAGACTTGAAGAAAAACCATTACACATTTTTTGTCTGTACTTGCCTCTTTCCTTCACTGCATAGCAAGATATCCAAACTCTCAATTACACACAGCTAAGTGCATTTCTCCAACTCCTAAAGTTGAATAAATATCAACAAACACATAGTAAAACACAATCAACTGAAACCACTCATTCCCAGTGCTCTGGGCATCTGTTTTGTCCTTTGTGTCCATAACCACTGCCTCTCAGCTTGACTTTTGCTCCCAGCAGAGCTTCCTTAAAAAAACTGTCCTCAAAACCCTTTTCTTTTAATTTTTTTCTCCTTCCATATAAAATACAATTTGAAAGCATTTATCTCCCAGCCTTCCTTGTCAAAGAAACACAAGACCCTGTGTGGCAGAATTGACTTCATAACTATTACTTAACCCATCCAAGGAAATGGGTTAACCCAACATATAACCCATTGTCTGAGGATAAAATGCACCAACAGGCACCACAAAACAATGCTGATTTGTCATAATTTGAATCCGAAATAGAAAAAGCTTTTTTTCTGTAGTATATGTTTTTCAAAGCTGATTCATGGAGAAATACCAGGAAATTATTACAGTTTTTTTTTATTATTAAAGTAATTCAAAGAAACTAAGTGCTACTTGTCAAACAACTGATATGTGCCATGTCTTAAATATTCACCAAATACTTTCTTCAGAATTTATCTTTGACAGCCATTTAAGTACACAGTTAAAGAACTCGTCTTTGAACGAGCAAGGATGAGCAAAGAGCTCATCTATTTGATAGTGCATCATTGCTGACTTTGAAAATTTTGTATTAACCCCTAACTCATTATTAAAAATATGCAAAAGGTCCTTAAACTTGAATTTCTATTTTTACCTAGTTCATATTTCTTCAGCCTATACACTACAAAACAGCAACAAAATAAAGCAGTGATGGCTTTCTTTTTTCTCTCTTTGTTTTCAATAACAACAGAAACATCAAAATCACTATGCTGATAAATAGTTGCAATTCTACGCCAAGTTTAAACCTTGTTAGACTGGCATGTGAAGATGCTAATAACTCTTCTGCTAAAATGTTCAAAAAATACAATAAAAAATTTCAGAGTAGCAAACTAAACTATTCATACATTTATATAAACAATTAGAAAGTAAGATCCTTTTTTTCCCCAATAACAGTGGATGGTGGATGTTGCTGCAAAATATGGCATTGCACAAAACAGATTACAGTCTGATTGTTTACCATCTTTTCTGTATTTCCACTACCAACAGATTACTACCATGACATTTCAATCACTAATCTGACATCTTTCAACTTGTTTTTTACATCTTCTTTCCTAAAGCTGTTACTTTAGTTCTGTAAGGAAGATGTTAACATTTTTCCTTTCTTAAAGGTTATTAAATCTCCTTCATAGTAGAATTATAGAGTTTCTGTATTAACCTGGGCTCATGCATTTAAAAAAAACAAAATACATGGAGACTCCCAGTTATTTAAGAAATAAAGCAGTAGAAAAATATTTTTAAAGAGTGTTTTCCTTTAGTCTGTGTGGCAGTTTAGCTAGGGAGAAAGTTTCCTTCTCTCTGTACTGAAGACGAAGTCTTTACTCTGTACTTTAAACCAAAATGAAAGCCTTTAAAAAAGGAAAATCAAAGCTAGGTCACACTTGCTGCTTTGCCTCCCACCACCCATAAAAATAATAGTTGGTGCCTTAGGGGTTCAGTTTAAAAAGTCAGGTCTTGTTCATCTAGTACTAACAGTCTTCACTTAAGACTAAGGGACTTGTCATATTTATTAGGTTGAGTCTGGGTCATCTCATAGGATGGGATTAACAGGCTTTAAGAGTGCCAGCTGAATAACAAGAAAATACCTCAAGGTGGAGATCTACAAGTTTCTGAAAAATCACAGAATCATTGCAATAGGTTGGAGAAGACTACTAAGATCCAGTCCAACCACTAACCCAGCAGTGCCAAGTCCACTGCTGAACCATGGCCCCCAAGTGCCACATCTACAAGTCTTTTAAATACCTCCAGGGATGGTGACTCAACCACATCTCTGGGCTGTTTGTTCCAGTGTTTGACAACCCTTCTAGTTAAGAAATTTTTCCTAATATCCAATCTAAACCTCCCCTGGCAGAACTTGAGGCTGTTTGCTCTTGTTCTGTCACTTATTACTTGGGAGGAGAGGCTGACCCCCACCTCACCACAATCTCTTTTCAGGTGGTTGTAGAAAGTGAGAAGGTGTCCCCTGAGCCTCCTTTTCTCCAGGCTAAGCAGCCCCACCTCCCCTAGCTGCTTCTCACAGGACTTGTGCTCCACACCCCTCACCAGCTCCATTGCCCTTCTCTGGATGTGCTCCAGACCCTCAATGTTCCTCTTGAATTGAGGGGCCCAGAACTCAACACGGGACTCAAGGTGAGGCCTCACCAGTGCCCAGTACAGAGGGACAATCCCTGCCCTGCTCCTGCTGGCCACACTATTGCTGACAGAGGCCAGGTCACCATTGGCCTTCTTGGCCACCTGGGCACACACTGGCCCATGTTCAGCAGCTGTCACCAGCACCCCCAGGTCCTTTTCCACTGGGCAGCTTTCCAGCCCCTCTGCCCCCAGTCTGTATCACTGCCTGAGGTCATCATGACATAAGTGCAGGACCTGACACTTCACCTTATTAAACCTCAGACTTTTGGCCTTGGCCCACCAATCCCACTATCCCAAGATGCTTCCAGGACACCATACCAAACCTGCATATGTACACAACTGGAGTTTCCTCCACACAACTGTTCTTCTCTACACCTCCACTTTGAATGTTTGACAGTATTTAGCCACTGCCTGGGACAGCTCCAAAACCCTCCTTTTCTCAGATCACAGCAGATTTGACTGAAGGAAAGTCTCCAAAGTGAATGTGCACAACCACAAGTGAAAATGCCTCCACTTAGAAACACCAGATCAATGTTCAAAAGTCCCAGTAAAAATAGCTCAGTGTTAATAGCTGAGCAGCATTTTTAAAACTCTTTCTCTTTTGCTCATGTTAAAATGGAGAAAAGCCAAAAGTATCATTTCAGGCAGCTTATTATTAAAATGTTTTCAAAGACAGTATGCTCCTACAATGGTCTGCGCTATAATACATCTTTCAGGTTATCTTATCTTCACATTCTAGACATTTCTTGGGTTAAAATTTAGCAAGAACTGCATTAAGTGTAGGGGTTTTTTAATACAGAAATTACAGAACGATCTTGAACATAAATATTCTGCAAGGTATATATTCTTGTTTTAAAACAAAATCCACATAAACGCATTTCAAGAATAAATTATCTCTATCATGTTTGACTACAGACCCCAAAATACCTTGGCAAAATTTATTTTTAGTTTTCATAGCATATATTCTATCCTAACAGCAAACATGCTATTAAAAATACCATGACAGAATACCCAAATAAGTTGGAACAACCTTCTCTCTTGCACTGTGCACAGCTCAGCAGAGATAGAGTTCTCTAGTTCATGTAGTTCTGTTGTAGAAAAATATTTAGGCTTTTTTACTGTTTAAGAATCTGTGTGAACAAAGCATAAGGACAGTGTTTACCTAGATTAAACAACATGCTATGAAAAGGTTAAGCAAGGCGTACAGTCTTTGGATGGGATTCACTTCACTGAACTGTACTGAAGTTACACAAGAAAGGCAAGTAGATAGAATTGAGTAAGGAAGGATAGGAGTCTTCAAAAGGTCATTTTTTCTAACTTTCAAACAGCTATCTTAAGAGACTGTGAAACAAGATTAAATTTGCATTCCAGTATCTCATGTTTAGTAATGATCTACAACAGTAGAATGTGCACAGCTGATCCACCACCATCCTCCTCGCTGCCCATTCCCACACACAGAGAATCTGGGTTTGCTGGAAATTCTTCTGTTTCTTCTTGGTCCCCATTATGGCTGCAAGTTATCTTTTCCCTGAAATTTAGAGGTGGGTTCCCTCAGATCTTATAATTTTTTCTTTTCCAGGAACATCTTCAAGTGATGTTCTTCCAGTTTTTCTGGGCCCCTTTTTAAGTGACAGCCATGCAGACCTGAGATGCTCCAAGTGTTGTCTCTCAGGAAGAGGCTTAGACAGATTTTCAAAATAAACCCCCAGTTTACTAGCCAGAAAAACATGACTTGGAGCTAAATAAAACCTAGAATACAGGGGGAAAAAAGGCACATATAAACTGGGTCAGATTCTAAATCTAAGGTAGTTGACCATGACTCTAATAAAAAATAAACCTGAAAGAGCCCTGACACATCTTCACACTTATCTTCTCAATCTTTCCCTCCTTGTCATCCCTCCTCTTGGACTGTCATTCAAAGTACTCTGTTTCCAACAGAACAACCCCCTTCCAAACTACTGACAATTCGGTGCATAAACAGAGTTTTTCTTCACTGTGGCAACTTTCCAAGTAAGGATGGTGAGATCATCATACAATTGTTTTTACCACAGAACAATAACAACTTAGTACTACTATACAATCATTAATTACAAAGCAGAAGGAAAAAAAAAAAAGAAGCCATACTACTCTCTCTTGATATTCTTCTCAGCACTTAAAAACCTCTGAATCCCAGGCTGATCCCTTATTAATGAACAAATATCTAGAGAACTAAGCATAGTGCTACCAGAAGTACATTAAAAATGTTTCTTGCTGTGGTATTTTCCTCCTGCTATTTTATGAAGATTTCTGGTAAAGAGCAACCTGATCAATCTCTTAATAGCTGACAAAGCCAATTAGAGCAACTCAGGATTTGCAACACAGCAGAAAGTGCATTACTCACCCTTGCTCAAAGAATTCGACTCCTTTTCAAACCCAGTGTTGGGACAAACCAGCATGCAGGGGAAGGGCAGCTCTTCACTAAGACATAGTTTTAAGTTTCAGTATTTGTTAAACTAAGGAGGTATCTGGGGCAAGGGCTGTCACTGACTGTAAGTGCTGCACCCATCACTTGTCACTACAGGCACATCAGGGATCTACAACCACAGTTGTCACTTCAGACCAAGCTTTTCTCTCAGTGGTCATGAGTTTGCTATCCAGTAGTCAGCTTCTAAATGTATATTTGTCACAGGCTAAGCTTAACACACCTTTGTCCAGCCCTACAAATTCACTCAAAGACTGATTTATCACACAGCTTTCCATGTGCTGTGCATGGGAACTGCAGGGCAATACAGAAGGCAGTAAGCATCACACTCTGTAGGAGTTATCAAAAAGCACAAGCTGCCAAACAGCCTAAGTCCAAAGAATCCAAGCAATCACTGACCTTTATAAATCTTTAAGCTTGCCCCTAACTGTACATAAAGCATTCTCCTACTGACTACTGCCATGTATTATGCCATTATCACTGTGCATTCTGTGTTGGTTAAATATTTTATCCACGTGCTAGGTGAATGCACAAACTCAATCAGTAAGACATGCCGTATATTCAGTTCACATCACCTCTAAATCACACAAGTAGACACTTCTGTTTAAGTATCATAATCTTCCCACAATGCCATAATATTGCACATAGACCTGCAGTAGTCCTCTGATGGTCTGCAGACATCCTGCTTGTTTGCTGTCACCTAGCTGATATCAGCCACATTTCAAAGCTCCCCATAACTCCAGCAGCAGAGCTGTGGCAATTACATTTCCCATTTTACCAGTCTTCCTGGCATATCCAACAGAACTGTCTCAGACGCCTCTTGTAACACAAGTACTTTGATCATGCCTGAAGTTTTTCAAAGAGTGGTTTGGGCTGAAACAGACCTTAAAGACCAACTAAACCTGCCATGGGCAGGGGCACTTTCCACTAGACCAGGTTGTCCAGAGCCCCATCCAACCTGGCTTTGAACACTCCCAGGGATGAGGCATCTACAGCTTCTTTGGGCAACCTCTTGCAATGTCTCACCACTCACACTGTAAAAAGTTACTTCTTCATCTCTAATCTTAAATCTACCCTCTTTCAGCTTTCTCAGCCTCTACTGCAGACTGAGGTGAGGTTTCTCAGATACTGCAAGAAGTATTGCACACTTATGCTACATCAGGTCCCAGCCCAGATGCACCCAGCTGAGATTCCCCCCCCCCCCCTCAACTGGAAATACCTCTTTTTGACACTTGCCTGTACCCCATACATCATTTTCATGATGGTGTCAAGCTGACAGACTAAAGACAAACTTGAACCCACTTACCCTCATATAGGCCTTTTTCCTTCAAAATCTTCCATTGCTGAACTCCCTCTTCATAGGAAAAGTTGTTGCATTACTTCCTAAGCTGAGGCTGTAGCACCATCCAGTTTCAGGCATTCAGCACTGATGCCAGAGTCAGGTGCCCAGGCTCTGTTAACAGTCAAGACAGAAAGCAGGAGTTGGGTGCCTAATTAAAAATCTGCCTCTTTCCACTGATTACATAAGAGCTCAGACTGTCATACTGCTAATTTTGACACCAAGGTTAAACTGGGTAAGAGAATTCATGACAATGTGTGGCTTGACACATTGCTGGGTTGAATTCCATCCCTTTAGTATTATCTAATTGTCCAATTAATTGTATAGTCATCAAAAACTGTGCACTAGAAATTAATGTCCTCCTCCCATCCATAAGTTTCAACAGCCTGCTTTCATTACAGCATGCCAACAATATCAACTACAGGAAAAAAAAAAAAAACAAAACCAAAACAAACAAAAAAAAGCCTCAAGAAAACTAAATAAGCCAACTCCCAGAGACTAATTCATCATATATATCTACCTCTTTCTGCTTCTCCTGTGTCAGTTCCTTGGGTGCGTTTACAGTTCTTACACTAACCTAATCTTCCTCCACCTTGAACAGTATTTTTGATGCAACACCATGTTAAATGGCTCAGTAGAATCCAGAGAGACCAGATCTAGCCCATTTATTTTTCTAGAAAACCTACTTTCTTATTAAAAAAAGATACTGGGCCAGTTTGACATGACCTATCTTAGAAAAATAGATTGTGTTTCATACTCCCTCCACTCAACTCCCATGTCTTTAATTATTTATTCCTTAAAAAAATTTTCTAAGGTTATTAGGGTCAAATTAACAAGCCTGAAGTTGCCTAGATTGTATTTTCTATATATGTAAAATTCATTAGTATGAGTAATAAAAATCCACGAAAAAATCTTAGTAACAGATCTATATTTCAATCACACATTAAAAAAAGTACCTTTAAGAAATTCCCAAATTGGAAACTCCCAAAGGAGCAACTTAAAAAGCCATTCTGACAGCCAGAAAGTCTGATTGATTTTAAAATATGAGATATGCAAAAACTGGATGCTTCTTCTCAGAAATATAAAATCATGAGTAAAACACCCAAGACTTCTTGATACCTCCTGAGACCACAAAAAACACAGGATATAGCTAAAGCCCTTGTATAACTTTATATGTGTTGGACTAATGATCTTTGGGGTCTTGTCCAGTCTTAATGATTCTATGGGATATCCCAGTGCAAATTTGAAATATTTGTGGGATTCTGTTACACAAGCCTCTAAGAGTTGCACAGCACCTTAAATTCTCATTATTCAGTACAATTTCTTATATTCACAAACTGTTGAATACGTTCATGTAGGCTTTTCAATTACTTGGGTCACTCAAGCATGCTACATCTGGAAAAGTTTCTGTTAGAAGGCATGATGATTTTCTTGATAATATTAAAAAACTTTTTAAATGAATAAATACACTGTTCATTTCAAGAAAACTGTTAACATGCTGTGAGAATTTTTTTGTTTGTTTTTCTTCCTCTTTTTGTTGTTTTAATGTTTTGGTATCTCTACCAGCTTGACATAAAAATGCAAAAACCCCCTTAAAAGCACAAAACATTTCCTTAGTCTGCAATTTAAAACTTTTTCTGACCCACATTTGCATTTCTCTGCCTTGAGCTGCAAGTAATCATCTTGTTAAAAGGTAATATTTGTATATGTTGCCTCCTTCAGACAAATTTGGTCTTAATTTTAATACACTCACTTATTGATTCATTCTTGAAATAGCAAAAGTGTGAGTTGTTAATCTTGGTGCTTTAGAAGTAGCTTTGTAGCTGCCTGCACATATCCCACAATAGTCAAAATAGGCGAGCAGTTAAGATATCTTCTCAATATCATGGCTAAAAATGTCCAATTGTGCTAAATTAATAGCTATGGGGCATCCAATAGGAGGGGTAGAAGTGGGAGGACAGGCACCAATCTTTTCTTTTGGTGACCAGTGACAGAATTCCAAGGGAATGGCATGAAGCCATGTTGGTAAGGTTAGGTTAGATATTAGGAAAAGGTTTTTCACAAGGTGTTTGGGCACTGGAACAGCTCCCCAGGGTGGTCACAGCACCAAGTCTGACAGAGCTCAAGAAGCATTTGGACAATACCCTCAGGCACATGGTGGGATTCTCAGGGCTGTCCTGTGCAGGATCAAGAGTTTGACTTGATGATCCTTGTGGGTTCCTTCCAACTCTGGAGATTCTATGATCAAATAAATTCTGATTCACCAAGGCAACTCAGCTTAGGGGCAGCACATGAGCAGATGCATAACTATAAGCATCAGTTCCACTGCAGCAAGCAGAAACATTAAGATTTCTCCTGGTGTAGATTTTAAGACTGACCTGACTTTCTGGGAGATCTCAGATCACTGACAATTGGTGACTTTACCAAGGGCTGCAGATCCTACAGAGGACTTTTATTGAGAAGTCTGACTTCAGATTAAAGATATGAATTTAAATTCCCTGCCCTCCCCAAAGTTATGAAAAATCTTGCACCAAAGTTAAAAATAACTATGAGTCTATTCTGCTATTTATTCTTCAGAGAGTAGCATGCTAGCAATGCCTCAGTCTGAAGCAAACTAAAGATTTTTTGTCTTTGATTGCAGTGCTTCAAGCTATTGCAGTCCATGTGTATGGAGACCATACAGAGTGTTTACAAGTGTTTGTACTGCACAGTGCAGACCTTTTGATGCGGGGAAGTCTGTACCTGAGGACCCACATGGTCACTTTCTATCTTCCTAGCTAAAAGGAAAATATGAATGGAAGTAGGAAATTATCAATATGCAGAGTTTCCAAGGATGAAAGTAGCAAGGTAGGGAGCTGTTTTGAAGGTCGGTTTAGATGGTTCAGATTAAGTGTTAATTCTCTCAGTATGTTTTAGTGAAACAATTATTGCTGAAACCCTCCTTATTATTCGTTGGTAGTTCATCCATGTATCTCCCAAGGATAATACTGAGATTATTAACAATTAGGTACTGGATGTTCTGTAATTTAAACATTGTAACAGCTTTATAATTAAAATGCAAACACAGGAGTAAAATTAATGTTACTGAATTGAACGCAAGCTTGGACTGGATAAACCTCCGAAGACTTTAAAGGGCTTGATGTAAGAGTAGCATTTATTCCAGAAGAAGCTTGATTTTTGGTGCTTGCAGAGAACATAATATAGACAAAATATTTGTAAAAAGAGACAGGAGTCATAATAAAGAACCAAAGTAATAGCGCACAGATCTTCCAGACACTTAAAACATTTGAAATTCTGCCTCTGCCTTCTCCCTGTGTGCCGTCTTCAGCTGTTCTCATTAGCTGTGTGACATTTTGTCCTCTTACTCTTCTTTCTTTCCCTCTCCCCGCATTCAGGCTCTATTCAATACCATTATGCCTTCATGTAACATATTATTCAAATTCAGTTCTTCATCTTTCTCTCCACTGCTAAAAGCCATGGTTAGCTCTGTATACTAAAGCCAGACTACAGTAGTCAGAAAATCCTCTAATGGAATACAGAATATTACAGAAAGGCCAAATGCCACACATTATGCAATGACTGCACATGTAGTTATTGCAATTATACATGCCACATTGGCATGGGGCATGAATTGATCTAGCATTAACAAGAGGATGATGAACATTATGCTCTAAGAAACAAGATCACTGCACGTTTAACACAGCCATGCAGTCACACATGCCCTGCTCTGCATTTATACTTTACAAACTGGCAAGAAGGAAAAAGGAACAAACTAGCAAATGCTGGTGGTTTTTGCTAAAAACCACCCAAACTGTAAAAGCAGATAGTAAATCTGCAGTAAAAGCTAACAACAATAATCATAAAGCAGCTTGCTGTGCTTATATTAATGATCACCTCTCCTTATCATCATCTACACCAGTATATAGCAGGGCACATTTTCTAGAGATGTCACCCAGAGAACTGACTGAAGAGAAAGCTGTGACTTTTACTTAAAAAGAGTGACATAATTTGTCTTATACAAAATTAAGGAGGCTTAATAAAAAAAATTATGTGGAGCTTTACATACGTAACACGGAGTTTGACTCCTAATAAAGAAGCCACTAAACCTACATCAGTGCAAAGAAAGTATGCACCAAAATACCAAGCAAACATGCAAACAGAAATGATGGCATTCTCTTTTCCTCCTCTCCTATTTTCTCTCCAGACCCACTCTAACACAAAAGCTTCAAGCAGGTAGTGTAATCTGACAAAATATGGAGTGGGTTGCACGGCCAGGGCTGTATTTGAGAAACACTTAATTAGGATGATATGCTGTCCCTGTAGGGGAGCCCCAAATGCTGGCTTTTAGCTCTATTGTTATGGATTTCTTTGCAAGGGTGGAGACAGACCCCACAGGGGAGAAGTCATAGCTGTCTTGGGGTAGAATGACAATTCTTTTTTAATTTCTTCAGCAAGAAACAGCACTGCATTGGATGGAGATGAAGGATTGCCTCAGGCATTTCTTTTCCAATGCAGACAATGATTAATAAAAGAAAGAAAGATGGTATGAATTACTAGTATTACTGCAATTCCTTTTAAGTCACAATATAGCTACAGGATCTGGCAATGCTAATTTGCTGCTGGCAACTTTATCCTGGCCTTCTTGGCATGGAGAAAGACCTCTAAGTGCATGCCTGATTCCCAAGTTGTTCTTCACTGAGCAGTTCAAGGTGGTGAAAGGAAAAAAAATTATACATAAGCCCCTACAGCATCCTGTTGTGCACTCTATTCCATTCTGCCCCAATTAAATAAACATTTAATGAGTCCATGGTATCGACCATTTGCTTTAATTTCAGATGTAGGCACAGTCATGGCAGCACACCTCTCTAGACTCTTCAGTAATTGATTCTCAGTCTGCATTAAGACACACATTTAACACAAGAAAAGCAATGCTGCAGGAGAAAGTGCATCTGCTGACTTTGTCTGCTTGATCTTACAAACGGATTTGATCTCCCTTAGCAGGAGCAGGGGAACAACATCTCTGAGAAGTCAATACTGTTCACCATTGACTCTACTGCACCATTCACTATTTGCTGAACTCTGTAAAAGGGCACTGAGGGCACTACATCAGGGACAAGGACATTGAGGTCCATCCTCAATTTCTGCACGCAACCATAAGCATCACATTTGACCAAGAGCATCCCATTTCACCTGTCACTACCTCCTATTCCCACACCAGCAAAACTTCCAGCCTCTACCAGAAGACTCATTTTATTAGTCTGCTTCATACTGCCTTGCAGTTCAGGCCACATCCCCCATCTCATCAGCATATGTGGCCCAACTTCTCTTACTCTCTGGAATCCCAGAAGCAGCTGCTCAGCTCAAAACAGCTGCTCTGCACACAGGAAGCAAGAGGAGTCCTATGACTGAACTTTGCTTGGAAACAAGTGGCCAAGAGTCTTCTCACTTCTGCTAACAGGAGCCCCAGAAGATAGAGATGGCTCTCTCAGGACCTAGTAATGTCTGCACCCTGCCACACCACAGGACATAAAGAAGCTCTTTCACGGTGGAGAAGCAAATATTTGACAAATGTCTGTGAAGTGCCCAGCAGGGTTCAGTTCCCATCCTGAAGAACACTTCTGTATGCTACAGCAATGCTCAGTGACAGGCAGACCTGCCTTCTTCCATCCCTGGATGTTTAAGGAGAAAAACTAAAGAAAGACTGGTTTGTTCCTATGGTAGAAACAGACAACAAATACTGGCCCTTCAGCATAGGCTGTACTTTAAATCTCAAAGACTTCCAGAAACACAGAATTTGTCCAAATACAAACATATCATACTGTCATAGCTATTGAATTTCCTCACCTTCTGTGGCCAATGCACCCAAACAAGAACAGAAAACCCCTGGCCAATATAACAAACTACCCCCAATACAGACCATAGGGTAAAAGCACTCCATTGGTACCAGAACATCGGATATTGTCAGCACTTCATTATTTCCAAGGCTGAAAGTTCCTTTTAGATTTCTCTGCCTCTAACTTATGATGAATCTTTGAACCCTTGCCTTCAGTGTGAACAGATCATCACACATTACAGTAGTAATCACTAAAATTATCTTACCTCACTCCACCTTTCAGAAATTAAATTCAGCATGTGTATCCAGTTCTTTTTTTAATGAAGTCTGAAAGACACAAAAAGCACAATTTATTTTTGACTGTATCAATTCATATAAACAGGCTAGTAATACAGGACTTTTTTTTTGGGGGGGGGGGGACAGTAAGTAATAAATATAGGAACAAAACCCCACTAAAAACCTGTGAAAAAATTCTGACTGTCAACTTTTTATAGCATAGCTTCTCTATCATTTGAAACAAAATTGTTCATTCAGTTTCACACCTTCACCTCTTTATTTATGCTCAGAGTACAAAATCAGTATACCTGGGAGGTAGCAAATAACTCGATTGATCAAACTTTTTATCTTACAGTCAAAACATGGACTTTTCAAGTAGTATGTTTTCGGTATAATTTTTAACCTGAAATATCATCCGTTTTGCTTCAACAGAGCATGTTACAAATCTTTGACTGTGGTACCACAAAACAGGTTCCTATGTGGAGAAGATGCTTTTCTATTAAAATGTACAGATGGGGCAGCCATATAAATATATCCAGTAAGATTAAGAAAGGTAAATCCTTAATTCACAGAAAAAAGCAGTCATAAGCAAAGCACTCCCCAAAACATTAAATTCATGAAAGATTCATACATAAAGCAGTGTTCAAATGCGTGATGCAGTAATCAAGACGCAATTCATCAGTTTACAGCAAAACTAACAAAGGAGAACAAGGACAGAAGTAAAAGAATGAAGTTAAAAAGTACTAAGATAAAACAGCACACTGCAGACTAACAAGAACTTCTGCTACCAAGTGGGAGCTTATCAGTTGAAAAAAAACCAAGAAGAAAGAAGGCCTTCGAGTCAGATAACACAGACACAAAAAGGGAGATATTTTACTGGGGTGTACCAGCCAATGTGCTCCTGTTGCTACAAGAAGGAACAATGAAACTAAGTCAGGAACACTTGCTACAATAAGCTGAAAACCCCAGCTGAGTCTGCAACATGTAGAGGAAGGCTTGTGCGGACAAGGGAGAGCCACCTTCTGCAAAAACACTGTTAAACTCAGCAAAGTAGAAGCTAAGATGAGTTACAATTTGCTCTTCAGAGATACATAACAAGGGCTTTCACCACCGAGGTGAAAAAAAGTGTTTAGATAAACAGAATGTTAACAAAGTAACAAACCTAAACTGAAAAATAGCAACAAGCTATTATTCAAGCTTGACAGCAAGACAGTTTAGCCAAGGGTAATAACCTTGTTTTCCATATAATAGGAGAGTTAGCCAATGTTAAAAGCAGATGTAGCAACTCAGGAAACTGCGTCCAGCCCTGAGCTTTCATGGACTCATAACCAAAGCATCTAAAATCTCTTACAAAATGATACCTCTTCGTAGAAGTGGCCTGCAAAACAGCTTAGGTTTTGTTCTCTTTTCATCATCCAGGTGAAGGCAGAACAAACTCGAGGTACACATCTATGGCTATCAGTTCAGATGAGAAGTTACAAAGTGTTTAATTAACCCTGGCTTTTTGTCTTCCATGAGACAGAGACATCTAACATTATATGGAGCTCTTTTCAGGGTAAGTGTGATATACAAGTTATCAGAAAAAAAAAGTAATATACTATTCAAAATAATTTTTATATTGGCAAATTCAGTTGCCAAGTTCCAATTTAATATTCTTTATAACTTCAATTGTATTTATTTAGTATGGTTATGTTTTTCTTTTTCCACTGTAAAAGCAGGGCAAGTGCTGTGAAAGCTCCTAGATACCATGAAGGCTACTGCCAAGGCAAGTCATTGCCAGTCACAGTCCCAAGATCAAGGGCTGATACTGTGGACCCACTACATTAATATCCTGTAATATACTGTACCACCATTCACCTTCAGGACATCTAATATAAAACTTAAACCTGGTCAGTTATTATTTATTTAATTTAAAGGAAGAAATTAAAATGGCAGAGATGATAAAGGAATCTAAAAACTCTATTTACAACACTGTGACAAAAACCAGATTAATTCTGTGAAGACAGGCAAATCCTTTTCAACTTTGTGGTTTAAAATAGAGACAATGCAACCTAGTAACTACATCAAGCTTCTTTGCTGACAAGTCATATTCCTAACTTGTTCACTACCTTCAGCAAGTCACACCCATCTTGCAAAGCAACACTGAGATTAGTGATGTGTTTTAAAATCAGGCCATCAGTGAGATTTAAAAAAAAAAATACTTCAACTTCTGCAGAGAAGGAAGGACCTACCCCTACCAATCTCTCTGCAAGCTCTGACCTCCTGTAGATGCCCTCCGGCTCTGCATCCCCTTCTGAAAGCAACTTTGGGTTTTCAACTACATTTCTAGAGGCTGTCTTGAAGTCCTCCTCTTTAACACAACCACAGTTTTTAATTGCACTCCAGTCCTGTTGTACTGTGGTACCTGACTAAGAACTGTCGAAGTGCATCTTTAGCTGTAACAACTAAACTGAAGACCAACAGCATATGCCCAGGTATTCCATTCCCAGAGATGCCAATGGCACTTGCAGATGAACAATTCTAATTGGGCACCAATTCAAGCCACCCTTTTTCACCTTACATTGTAAAGTTTTTAAATTATATTGCCCTGTAATAGCAGTAAAACCATAGCAGAGTGTGGTAATGTACTACTGTAGACTGCACCAAAGGACCATCTTCTTTACATGTTCTGCCTTCTGCCTCTGGCCTTTTGGATTAAGACAGCTTCATTACAGAAAAAATATTCTATTAGAGACTGTAGAATGGTTTTGCTTAATTAAAACCATTCAGAAATTGTTTTGCAATTGGCTGATGATGGCAGTTCAAACTTCAGAGCTTGCTGCCAGATTTTAAAAGCCATTCAGATCCTTCACTGTAAGGAAATTATATATAGTGAGGCTTTTTTCCTTCCCAATAACTTATATTTGCATCCAGGGTTACCACACAAACTAAGGAGAACATAATTTCTCCATTAAATCTGCCACATCGTTATTCCAAAGTACTGTAGAAAGTGAAGTACATGACACTATTTTCTTGTAGAAAAACATCAGTGTGATAAAAACCAAACATAAAAATAACAGGGAGTATACATGCTTTCACTGGAAATTCCTCACTTTCTCTTCCATGTTCCCTTCTTTCTGACTCACTGGATAGCAGCTAAATCATTCCAGGAAGAAAGGCACAACTAACACTTCTCCTTTCCAATTAAATGTGGTGTCAACACCTCTGAAGGGTACCTGCAACCCATGACACCAGGTGTGATTTTCTCTATTAGTTAATCAGGGAAAAACAGAGTCACTTTGACTGGAGGTTAGCCTTGACAGCTTTTGTCCAGGTTCAGTCCAACAGATGTGCTATTCCCTCGAGAGCTGTGCCAACCTAAACTACTGCCTCCCATCACTTGTCCTCACTTTTCCCTTTCCTTCTGTCTGTCAGCAAAATGGCACATGTTGGTATAACCTAAATGTCTTACAAAAAGAATCCAAGCACACCACATTAAAAGCAAACAACAACAACAACAAAAAAAAAGACTCCACCACCCCACTTCTCCCCAGAATACTTGGACAGAAAAAAAGGGTGAAACAGAACACTTTGCAAAAGGTACAATGCAAAACCAAAATTCTCTAACAAGCTCAGGATAGGAAGGGCTATTTGCTGACAATACTGGCAAATTTGAGGAGCAAGAACCTCTGCAGTGAACAAGAAGCTGAGGATGAACCACATGACAGCACAGCTGCAAACTAATGCTCATTCAAAGCAAGTTGTCAGATGCAGCATAGCTCAGAAGATATTTCCTGTAAACATATTTTAAAGGCCCAAGTTTCCAAAAACCAGCCTACAAACGCAGGCAGCATGTTCTTTTTCTAGAAGGTAGAAAATGCTGTGTGTCCTGCTGTGCTCTGTCTGATCTCCTTTGCTTTGGGGCAAATAAAATACTGCATTGTCTAACCTCTCTTGCAACTATTTATGATTTCCTAGACTCTTAATTCCCCATTTTGAAATACTAGTTTTCAGGAAACATAAGAACATAAAGAAGATAAACTCACTTCATTCTGAGCAAATCATGATTGTGATCAATATGGCACCTCTTTTTGCAGTACTTACACAAGACGCTACCACCATTACACCAAAATATACTCTCCAGAAAGAGTAAACTTGCCTTGTGTTCATCTCACTTCCCCAGAATTATTTCAGATTCGCTCGCATTATATATGCAACATGTACTCTGCACATTATGTACACAACATTAAAATTTTATCTATTCTCAGCTCCTGGTTGTGAAGAAGTAAAACACGTCTGCAACTCTATCTATCACTTGGTTGCAGAAGTGCTTTAGCATTCCTAATGCTAGGAATGTGTACTTCTTGTAGGGCAGAAACACAGGTACAATTTACCTTGCTCTGCACCTGATTTTTATGAAAAGAAAATTATAGAACACAGCAATACTTTCCCAGGTTGAACACACAGAGTCAGAACCCAGAACATGACCCAACATTAGGTTCATTCCTCAACATTTGTCAAGTACACACCTCCACAAAGTCAGTCCAGATAAAGAGTGCAGTTCCGCAAAATGGGAAGCCAGGAAGAGAAGATTACAAAAGACAGTCTCAAGGTCAAAGTGGTTTGCACTAGTAGATCCTGTATTTCATATTCTATTTTACATACTAAAGAGAAGACATGGTTTGATTTCACAAGCATTACTGACCCAACCATCTGCTATGTGTTTATGCAAAAAAGATGAGGTGACACCCAGGACCATGGAACACCAACTGTGAACAATTTTGTAACAGGGTTGACAGTAAATTAATGGTGTCCAGTATCTAAAATTCTTACTCTCTTCTTTCATTTATTCTATCATTGTCACAGTAAGATACATTTTACTTAGCTACCAAATGCCCATGATGCCTCTCCCGTTTTTTTATCATGGGAGGCAATATCAAGCTAGATAATATTTCACTGTAAAACTAAACATCCAAGGAACAATGGCTGGAAATTATCTTCATGCAGTGTAAGCAACTGATAATTTTCTGACGATATTCAGTTTTACACAAATTCCCAAGATGTTGAGACATTAAGATGGGTTTTCCTTACTGTACCGACCTTGTAAAGTTCATTTTACGATCCCCCAAATGCAGCTTGAGAGCTCACGTAAATGGGAACATTGAGTACTCCAGCCATGAAACATACAGTACAATCTCACAGAAATGTGAATCACAAAGGAACAGGGGGGAAAATGCAAGTTCTAGGGAAGCTGGGAAAGATGTCATACTTTCAAAAAATAAATGCTGCACAATGTAACATTCTTCCTTCATCAATTACCACAGCCCTCCCAAATGCCTATTTGACACATTCCTCCTTAGCAATCTTTTAGATGTCTGCAAACGTGGCTAGTGACAATAAAGCACTGTGCTAGGAAGAAAAAGCTCTTCCCATTCATCCTGGATGCCTTGCTCATGACTGGAAAGGGGATCAAATCTTCACACAAATTGAGTCATATTACTAGAGTTCTTGTCTTCTACTTATCACAAATATAACTCCAGCTAAGCAGATCTTCACTGGTAAGTGTTATGTCCTCCATTTGTCTTTCTGCTAAATTTTACATAATATTGCTATTTAAAGACATCCCTCATTTTTAAAGAGACAATTCTTACCTGTGCCAATTCTTTTTCTAGCTCATAATAAAATCTTAACAGTGGCCTCTTTTGACATTTTGATTTTCCAAGAAATTAAAGACTGTGGTGATGCTTAGATATCTGAAATATAAATCCAACTAACAAGCACAGAAAAGAACACGCAGTCCTTCTTGAGGTATTAGGAAATATTTGTATCCCAAAAAAAAGGCAAAGCATTTACAAGTCAGAAGTCAGAATTGAGACAACATGGGTGTTGAAACCAAACCCCTCCCTTCCTCAGATCACATACATACACTGACACTGGCAGCCTTCACTCACTCCCACACATAAAAGGAGGTGTTTCCCTCATACTCCCACTGTGCAAATGGAAGTTTATTTTTCCATGTGCCCAACCAGCCCCCCTCTCACTGCTCTCTGTACCCTGAAGGTGTTCATCTCTTTCCACTATGCCCATGCACTCTGCCTCTCTTACTACATGCCAGCAAAATCTGCCTTTCTTACTACGTACCAGCAAAAGAATAGTCACTTTCCTGTGTAAAATCAGTTTTCTGTAGAAGTGTCAGCATTAGAATATCATGTTCTCATCAGGATCTACAAAGCTATGGGACAATGATGAGAAATCTTTCTTATGGAGGCAAAACCACAAAGGCCACATTCTTCCTATTACTCATTACCTCCTGTTTACCAAAACACAATTGAAAGTCATCTATTTCTCTCAGGAACAGAGAATAATTTCAGTAACTTCTTCCAGACACCCACACTTGACAGAGAGTTTATGACAGAAAGAGCTCACTCTATACTATCATACAGAGCTCAAAAGAGCTCTTCATCCAAGTTTTCCTGAAACAACAGAGGACACTGTCAACATGGCATTATTTATTTCATGTCCTTGTATGTGCATTATAGAAATCAGCATTTTATCAGCATTATAGAAATAGCATTTTGTTCCATATATCCTCAGAAGAAACCCTCCCATCTGCTTGACAGAAATAACACTGAACACTGGAAAAAAAAAAATCTTATCCTATAAAGTCAGACCACTTGTGTCTATTTCTGAAATGAGACAGAAGAAATCTTTTATAGCAGTTTGTATTTCAGGAATCTGGGACTTATAATACATTCACCTATCACACACAGGAAACTGGAGGAAGTTATTGGCATTTAGTGCAATCCAGAATATTGAAGTGCTGTCTTTATTTTTTTTAAACAGCAGACTTGCTGCCCAAATAACCCCCATGCTCTGTTTTTCATCTCTGCCTGTAGCTGCTTTGTCATCTGGCACCATCAAGTATTTCTCTAAAAGGTAAATTTGAATCAGGATCATGAACCCACTCCCTTTAAACTGTTTCACCTGAACACAGAAGGTCAATTCACAGTTATGTGAGACATCAAACCTATTAGGTGCTGTTTATTTAAGTTCATTCAGACAAGTCAGAGGCACTCTGCTGCTTTAAAGGAAAAGCATCAACTTGAAATGAAAACTGAGCTAATCCCAGATTTCTGCGTTCCTATAAAATACAAGGACAATTCTGCACAGAAATAACATTCTATCACAATCCAGGCCATAACCTCATTTAACCAGAGCAAAATGAACTGTCCTCATCCTTATATTGCCTCTGACTCTGGAGCAGGACAGGGGGACTACAGTGATGAAGTCAAGTGAAAACCCCAACCCTGAAGGCAAATGAAAGGAGCATCATTGTTATCCTCAGAGTATAGGCTGTACCACTCACTCTGTATTTAAACTAGCACAAGCTTCAAAATACACAAAGTTTAAACGAACAAAAAATGAGACTGTGACATTTTCTGCCTGATGCAAAAGCTTGTGCAACACAATGAGGTGGGAGCCCCTCTACGAGTTGAGGCCTTCCAGGACAAACAGGATGTGTTCACCCCCTCCCTCTGTGTCCCCCTGCTTGAACTGCTCCAGCATTAAGTGAAGAGCTTTTCAGGACACACTATAAACAAAGATTTATCAACTCTTTCCCCCTCCTCTTTAAAACCAGGCAACGAATCTAATCCCTGCAAGAAGACTTCTTCAGAAAACAGGAAAAGAGGCCAAGGAGATGCCCTCTAGATGCTTACACTTACACAAGACCCCAAAAATAACTCATGGAAAAATTGTCATCTCTAAAAATTACACAAATAAAAAAAAGAATTCTCCAGCAACAAGATGGTCCAGTACTGCAAATGGTGCTATTTATACTGCTCACATGCAAGGACTTTATTCCAATATTACTCCAGTTTACATGGGCTTATTTCAAACATGCAAAAAAAAGAAACAAAAACTTGTAAAAAAACCCCAACTCATACAATTATTTCCCTCCCTTCATTTAAAATTCCTATTTGAAAACAGAAATGCTGTGCTGTTCTCTGACAAGGATGTACTACACAAACACCAAGATCCTGCTTTTCCATATACTGCAGAGTCCTTTCTCAGGAAGTCTAATGTCAAACAGCATATGACCATAGAAAATATGGCAACCATTTTTTCTGGGGAAAAAATATAAATCCTTATTTAGTGCATGAGCCATCTTTCACTCTGTGTAAAACTCAGCTTCTGATACAGCAATGGTTCAGCTTGGGTTGATCATTAGTTAAAACTGTAATACAATAAAAAAAATCACTCATATTAAAGATGACTCACATAAATTAAATGAATTGCAATGACAGGATTGGATTTCCCCTAAGTTCTTCATCAGGCAAGGCTAGTTACAAATCATTGCTAATGTAGGTTTTGTGTAAAACAGGAGAGTAAATGCTTCCTCCCACTAAAGAATTTTGGAGAAATGCTTTATTTTCTGCAGAAATGCTTTTATTCTGTAAAATGCTTTTATTTTCTTCATTTCTCCACCTCTACCCACTGCAACAGCTCTGTTTCCTGCAGCCATTTCCTGCTGTCACAGCAGGGAAAGGTAGAACAACATGCCCAAGGATGATGCCACTGTCTGCTTTGAAACTTCTGCTCAAGGGCTGAGAGAGCAGAACACCAAAGAGATCAGGGTTAGTCCAGCAGCTGCTAGGAAGGCTGACAAAGGGCTCAGAGCAACACAGAGCACGGCTCCAAAGGAAGCCACCAGAAAAAAAGCAGGAGGTTTTCCAAAGGAAGAAACAAATAAAGGACAGCCTGAACACCCCACCTGTTGTTTGCAGCACAAGCAGCAAAAGGGAAGTGCTGAATTACATGAACTTTGTGGCATTCAAGGCTTTCCAAGGTGGAAAACCTACCAAGGGGAGAGAATCCACACCTGAGCAGCTGAAGTGAAAATCAAAAAGGGGGCTTAAATTTCAGCAGGAAGTTCACAAAAGCTTTAGAGAAGGCAAAAATAGCAGAGCATGGGTCTGTAGTAATGCAGAGATGAGAAAAACAGCCGTGATATCCTGTAGGTTAGGAACAGGAGGGGACAACAGAGAGCTGGGATCACCTGTTTGGGTTTACAGAAAAGAAAGGCCAAGGGGATCATGAACTCTCACAATTCAAGTCCTGCCAAAAGTACCAGAAAAATAATCAAAATACCTTCTGCCACTTGTTACCTTTGCAGCCTAATACAAAGCCATCCTAAGGTAACAAAGCCCAGCTTTCAGGGTGCCTAGAGAGCAGACTTTGACAAGCCCTGTTATACTTACTGCAAAATCCCTGCACAGAAGGATCAAATGCAGCTGGTTCCTTTGCACTTAACACAGATATGATCACTTCCCTGCACAAATCCCTTCTACCTTGGATATTTATGTTTTCAGCTGTAACTTGCTAATATATCCCAAAGAAGGCACATAATTACTGACATGGTATCACAACAATCACTACTAGAACTGCATTAGTTCTTCACAGAAGCTCTCCAACTCCCATAGAGCAAACTCTCTAGCTATCTTGCAAGACTGGACTTTTTGTTCTTTTTTCAGCTGACATTCTTCTTCCCTTAGTGGCATCCCAGCAGCAGAGGGACATGAGGACCACATGAATCAGAGGGAGCTCTGTCTGGTGGTCAGCTCTTACACAAAGTCTATGGACAAATAGATTGAGAGGATGTCTTTGGGTTTGTGTTGATTTAAGGGCTGTCACCCTGGTTTTTAGATGTCTCAGGGCCTGTCATCCTGTTTTCTAGATGTCAAGCATGTTCTTGAAATGTCTTTTGAAAACATTAACTATTTGTGTCCACAATGTGTTACAATAAAAAAATTATGTAAACGAAACTGAAGTTGAGTTTTATTATAATAAATTCTTTGTTCTGACATAATACAGAATTTGTACCTAAATGCATACTTAAAGGCACTTGTTTAAGCACAGTTCTGACACAATCTTAAATAACAGTAATTAAGATATAAATAAGTGGAAAAATTCAGACTGTAAAGAATATTTTATTTCTACTTGTTTGGATTTGGGAGGAGAAGGAGACTGTCACGTGCCAGAACTGTTTTAGTGAACAGTCCCAAAACCGACCCTAACATTGTTTCAACTAGTTTGCATTTATAATGCTGTAAAAAGTTAATATAAAGAGAAATATTTAATATCAGAAACATAAGTCACTAAAATTAGTCAACAAAATTCTCCTCTGGGAGTTGGGCATCCATGACAGACATTGTCTTAAAAGCTCTTCTCACACTGTAGTTCTCCAATTTGGATGTCACCAGAAGTATAAAGATACTACAAATGCACTAACAGACCTTACTTTCCATTTTATTAAGAAAACAAATCTATTTTAAAAGCTAGAGTAACACCAAATGTGGTTAATTCATACAAATGAAAACACTGTCCATCAGCAAATGCTAGCAAACAGCAGAACCTAAAGCATGCTGTCATTTTTAAATGCTATTACTATGGCACTGTATTTCTTCCAGGAAGATGACAGTTGTCCCTTTTATGTAAATTCTACATGAAAATGAGTGGTAATTGCAAGTACCTGAAAGTAACCTAGTAAATGATCAGTAAATGATTTTGAAAATACCCTCATTCCCTCATTCTGAAAACAAACATAGGTGATTTGGCTCCCTTATTACTGAAAGCAGCTTCCAACCTCAATGTACGATGCACTTTAAAAGGATACTGCTTTGCAAATCCAAAATAAATGAGGGATAAAAAAGAGGAGAAAATAAAAAAATAAATTAGGATAAATTCAGTACTGAGGTTCAGAACCCGAATTCCTAGCTTACAAAATCTCTTGCAGGGAATAAAGCAAATGCTCAAGTCCCAGTGGATTCTACATGAGCGTAATAGCTATACCAGTCTAACCTACATTAAAATTAGAGCACTAAAGTGAGTAAAATGGCAGTAAAGCCACTACAAACAAGTGTTATACCTACTCTGCAAGTGTCAACACTAACTAAAATATGTCTCTTTTTTTGCATGTTACTAACTGTCAGAACACGACATATGTGCTTTTAGTGGCACAAGATGAAAATCCCCAATATCTGGAAGTATCATTTATAGTATTTGAAGAAACTGTTTATATCCAGGCACTGCACGGATCACATGCACAGTCCCAGCCTGAATGCTGACAGCAAAACAACACAGTAACTCTAAAGGTAAACAATTATTTTGCTACTTCTAATCCAACTGCTTTTTTATTCTATTGACACAGAAATTCAGTAAGCAAGAACTGCAGCACTCCCCAAAGAACAGAGGTGCTGAAAAACTACTTGTTTTCCTTGCCCTACCATCTAGCAGCACTGTTTCTTCAAAAGAGGTCTTCTGTCCTTAACATGGCTGCCATGCCTTACATAACATCAATGAATGAGAAAGTAGTTATTTTGTTTCCTAGGACGCACACTGCCCATTAGCCATATGATTCTCCATATGGCACAGCAAACAGTCCAGACAAAGCTTTGCAGTAACGCAGCTCCAAAGATCAGCATCCTCTGAGAATAACAGCAGCAGTAATTCAGACTTTACAAGCTCCACATTCCCTTTGGTACAGATTTAAATAAACAGGCATTCTTACCTTAAGAAAGCAATACTAATAATAATAGCGGTGCTCAGTAGAGCCTCCTCTGTTTCATCTGTGCTCGCAAAAATAAATCTTGGTGCGACTGTCTGCTGCAGCAGGTAATCAATAATATAACCTGCTTCTTCTGCTGCCAGAGCTGCTCCATCTGAACGCTAGCTAACGTGAACACTGTCAGTGTGAGTCATAGCAGTGACTCAGAGCAGATGCAGAGCTGCAGGAGGAGTTTAAGTTTCAAGGCTCCCTGTCACACAGGCACTCACTGCCTGCCTGTGTCTCTGTGTGTGCCTGCAGACTGCCCCAGCTTGTTCTTGCAGCAGAAGTTGGATTTTACCCTCTGCATAATTTTGGAGAGTTGAATGGTTTTGGTTTGTTTGTTTGTTTTGGGGTTTGGGTTTTTCTTCCCAGAACAGCAATTCTGCTTCTTCACCGCAAATATATTTATTGGGAATGCAAAATCTTGCTCTGCAGAGCAAGTTAATACCATGGTATGTCAGGTGATACGGTACTACAAGATATATGTAGGCTCATGTATCTCATCAAGAATAGGGACAGAACTCAAAAAATCCCCAGGAAAGACTGTAAAATGAAAGTATTGAGTCTGGGCAATATCCATTTATTCATGACAATTTCATAGCAAAGTGTCTGATTTCATTAAGTACCCTGGGCACAGCAAATTTGGTCTCAAATGCAGCAACATGAGAGAACCATAGGAAGGACTGTAAGAAGGGATGCACGTGAGCAGAAATGCTGTGTGCCTGACTCCAGTTTAGCAGGGAAAACAGCCTATAGGAAAAGAGAATAGCTGCACTATAAACAGGAGCAGTGCATTCAGGTTTAGGGTTGAGTTCTGGCAGCCACCCCCACAGCTATCCATCTCACCAGGCACTGATAACCTAGTCAAAGAAGCATTTTGAACAGGTATTTATTTCCCAGGCCTGCCAGACTCCCCACCACGAACAAGTGAGAACAGGCATCATGAAACCAGCTCGGCACTTAATGTTGGACACTTGATATGCACTGCTATACTGATCCCACTTATTTCTGAAAGGCACATTATACATTATAAGCAGTTGCAGTATTTAACAGATTCAGCCTTCAAGAGAGGCAGATGAAGCCATCTAGTACTGAGCCATCAGGTTAAGTACATGGAAACAAATTACAGTGGGATGAATCAAGCAAGTATTGCCAAAAGAAGATGCTGCTGAAGAAACAATGACACTAAAATACGTAGACCTGCTTAAGAGCCACTCATATAAACATCCCAGAGAGTTTGAGGAAAAAACACTTGGTATATGTCAAAGCATTTACAGCTGAACGCTTTTCCTCATACTTAGCAAATGTCCAGTTGGCTATCACCCAGCTAAACAGATTTGTGTTGAGATTTCTCATGGAAAGGCTAATATCAAAGCATGACTTTCATGGATATGTGTGGTTTGTCATTTAAAAAATCCCTTATTTTTCAAAGCCCAGTAAAATGAAAGGTACCCCTGCCCATTCAATCCAAGTAGGTGTGCAGCACTCTTCAGGACTGTATCTGGCTGTTAAAACTGCTGAACAAACTTTGTACTCCTGATGGCAAATGTTTACTCCATGTATCTCAAAGCAGCCAAGAACACTGCCTTGGCAGGGATCAAGAGATGAGAAGGAATCAAGATGAGCAAAACAATCCTTGAAGCATGGTTATAGAGACAGCATAAACAAGAGGGACATAGAATAGCTGGTATCTATGAAGATACACTGAATTAAATTCTTTCCCCTAAAACCATTAGTATTCTATCACTTGGAAAATCTTCAGTTGAATCCCATCCTTTTCCCCAATTTACTAATGACAGTGAGTATTTGCTCCTGTTAAGCTTCCAAGGCTTTGTTTTCACGTTTTAAATGCTTGAATAGGCAAGAGAATGCTAAGAACCACAGCATGTCAGGGGAAAAAAACAAAACACAAACACCACAACAGCAGCAACAAAAAACCAAACCAAGACCCCTAGGATTTTAATCAGGAAAACTAACACAGTCCAAGTGGCATCTATGACACAGGCAGAGAAGAAGACAAAACTGGATGATACTTCACACATCTGGAGGTTTGAAGGATGGTAATTTGTTTTCTCTTGGGAGGTGAGGAGTTGTGTTTTTCATCTCCTTTAAAATATATGGCATGCAATTGTATATCTAAATTCAATTTTGTGCTGCTGTCCAGCTAGAGTGAAGATTTGGATCAAAGCTGACTCAAAGAAAAGAGCTGTTAAAGGCTCAAAGAGATAAAGCACACCAAGAGCAAGCACCCACTGTGTAAAATGCATATACTTGCCTCAGCTGCAAATGGCCTCATCTACAAATCAGATGTGATTTAGCTGCTGTAAGCTGCAGTTTCCTGTTGTTTAATTGATCAATCTTTTTTGCTGGACCTTCTGCAGTAGGAAGGGGTTGGGTCAAGGGTTAAAAAGTGGGAAAACCCGAAGTTTCTTACCCCAACAAAAGTGAACATACACAGATGTGGATGAACTCTTGACCAGAAATTTAGTAAAGCCTATTGAACTAAACACTGCTGCAAGAGATTCTGCATTAAGAGGCAGTGCAGACTATTATACACTCTTTACAGCCTACAGATAATGGCTTTTTCCTTCTTCACCTTTAGGTAACAAGCAAGCAAAGGTTTTTCTGTAGTACCCATTCAACATGGTACTAGGCTCAAGAATCTTGCTCCTCCTCATCACCTCCCTGTCTCTAGGAATTAGTCTGTTTAGAATTTTTTTTAAGTCATCATTAAACTATTTGGAAATTTTTAAGTCATCGTTTCCAGTGATGGTGGAAATGGTTTCCCACAGTCTATTCCAGACTGTCAGATTTCTTATTAACCTTTCTCATGAAAGCTCAGGTTGTCCTTACTGAGAACACAAACCTCTAATCCTGCTTCTGAGCCTTATTCTTCTTAGGTTATACTGTCTGGGGGTGGGGAGGGAATGGAAAAAATAAAGCATTCATTTTCTTCAAGGACAGACCTGGCTCCTGATGCAATAGGGCAACAGAAGCAGATTGAGGACCAGTGCCAATATCCACAGTGCCTCCTTCCACCCTCACCCTCCTAGCTTTCCAGTCATCTTTCCAACAGCTACACTCTCTGCTGCACCCTAATGTTTTGTGATCTTGTTTTTCTGAGCCCTGTGTAAAGGGAAGAGTTCAGATACACTAATTTTTGAGGAGCACTGACACACATTTTCAAGGGGAAAAGCAGAGCTAATTTCCTGAAGAGGCTTATACTCCTTTTATCACTGATATGGACATTACAATACTTTCTAAAGTACCAGTGAGCAGCCACACATGGAAGTGAGCAATATGCACACACACACAGTAGAAGACACCCACTGCAAAAGAAGCATGTATTTTGAAAATACATATAGGCAAAAAGTTGAGAGATAAATATTTTTTGCATTATCTTACAAACACAGCTGACTTGACACATGTCCACAGAAAAGCAAAATGCAGAAACTAGATCTCAGTGTCTTGCTCAGTAGACGATCACACTCCCCTTTCGATGCATCTCACTAGCAGGTTCCTTTCTTCCATCTAATTACCTTTCATGGGTATTTTGATATGCCATGACAAAAGCACTGTTTGCTTCTCAGGAAAATTAAGACCCCTGCTGGGAAAAGTGTCAGAACCAGAATCTTTACCCTGCACAGACAATGAACAGAGGAAGCCACACATGAAAGCAGATCTTTACTGATTGGGTATGGGGGGGAGGGAAGAGGATGATGCACTTACCACAGTTATCTCAAGGTTTCTGAAGATAAATAACAGGGCACACTGTAGCAGTTGAACTTTTTACCTTCACTACATCATCCACCACTCGGTAGCATCTTGCAGTCCTCTCTAAAAAGCAGTTAGCAAAGCAACCCACAAGAGGCTGTGCAAAACCATTTTCTCCACACAAGTAAATCACTTCATTGAGACCGCCTCCTCAAGCTACTGCTATAGCTATGACCCACGTAAAATGTATTTTTTATTACTCCCTAACAATCCAAAGCTATATAGATTGCAATGGGAAGAGACAACAAAGTGAAAAGCTGTCAGTAACACACTGCATGCCGATCTCGGAGGGAAGTGTTCTGCAAATCCAGTGAAAATGCAAAAGACAACCTAAATGCCCATTTCCTCTTAATTGTCTGTTCTCAGCAGATGAAACAACAAACTGCAGAGACTAAGATCAGAGAAATCAGCCAAAACAAGACAAGGACAATATATCTCATAGCAACAAAGATGTACTGACCAGATGGGAGACTGGTTTACAGACACTGCTGTGGTTCCTGCAATACAGACAATGGCACGTTGCAAAGGCTTGCTTGGGTAAGAAGGACTCTCCAGATTGCTCTTGATGTCAGCACAGTGTCAGCTGATCTTTTGGCAGCAGGCCTGCTCACATCTATCCACTTCTGCTCTCTTTTTCTCTCTAATGCTAACATCTGCCCATGTTTTGCATCCACAGAAAAGGTCAGCAAGACCCTAATGACATATTAAACCTGATAAACAAGTAATGCACCATTTGCACTTACTGTGTGCTCGCTGTCATTCCCCCTATATTCAGAACTCAGCTTTTTCCTAAAAAAATCCCAATATAGGACAAGTGCAGAAGAATCTGTAATCTCAAATCTTATACACATGCCATAGAGTTCAGTTTGGATAACAAAGTATGTCAGAAAACATCCAGTCTCCCCAGGTTTCCAAGAACATGAAAATTTGTTCTATCAATACAGATACAAATTCCTTATTCCAAACAATCTTTGTTTTTCTCTACAATGCACAACTACCCCTCTGTTGCAAATCAGCATGCTCATTTTCTGCACTCATACAATCATTTCAATTGAATATTGACCTGTGAATCCTAAGAAAAGAGACACCCAAACAAACCAAGGAAGAAATTAATTTTGAGGCAAACCTGTCTGACTTAAACATCACAGTTCTTCACATTTTCTAACAAAATTCTATACTTTGATGGATGTTCTCTAAATCCACTCATTTTGCTCATTCAATATACTCTAAACATTTTCAAAATGAAGCTTTTCCTGTTGTCTCCACAATGCAGGACTTGCAGATCTCATGCTGGTGACCTATGACTGGTAGGTTCTTCAAATGCCTCAGAAAGAAGAATTGTCAGTGCTGGAGAAAGTGGATGCAAGGACTCATTGTTTTCCCAGTACCATCTGCTGCACTGGGGAAAACAAATCAAAACCCTGTAAGACTGAATGCAGAGCTGGGCATTTTTGATGACTATTCATGCAGTATTTGTTACAAAATTTACTTCTCATTTCCACAAAGAAAGAGCAGCTGTAGTGTGAGATTTCTGTGGTTGCACGACAGATTTCTAACGCTTTGTGTTGTCTTCCCAACTCATCTGTAGTCTTTTGCAAATTAACCAGTCCCTATTTTCAGCAGAGAAATCATCTTTCGATAGGTTTCTAATTAGTAAGGCCATGAAAAGTAACTGCCTATCTAGATAGGTTTATGGGCCTCATTCTCTTATTTCTATTTTTGGCATTCTTTGCCTCCATTGTGACGAAACAAAAAAAAAAAGAAAGGTCCTGCTCTTAGTACAGTGTCATACAGCACTTCACAAAATGCTAAGAGGGCCCCCAAATGTAAGTTGATCAGCAGTAAAAAATTAAAGACCACGGAGTTAAACCATTTTTCTTCCTTCTCAAAATTCTTGATTTCTTCTTTTAAAAGAAGAAATTATTAGAAACATTAGAAAACAATCCAATCATGGAGAGTTATCTACAAGCTCACAACTTTTAAGTCATTATGTATTTGTGGTACACAGTAAATTATTCTCCAGATTAATGCCACCAAATAATCAATGGGACCACTCAAGGACTAAGGTACTGTACACATTGAGTTGTGCGGCCAGTGGGGAGCCCAAGGTGGAAAATCTTATTAAAAGTGTTGATAATGGAAGTGTTTCTTGCATGATTAATCTAAATTTTGACATTCAGAACTTAATTGATTTGAGATCATTTGGGATTTTTCCTAAAATTAGGTCACAGAAAAAGCTCACTAAAAGTAGCACTATGGTGTTCCTAATGGGATTTCAAAAAATCTTTATGTCAAAGGCTACATGTCTTATTCTAAGAACAGTCAACTCCAAACCAGCAAACCTACAGAGACAGTAAAAGTAGGCAAGCAATAATGATTAAAAAAAAATATAGATTCAGAACCTCCTTATTAAATAAACCATTTTTTTTTCTGGCAGGGACATAAAAATACAGACCCCAAAGAGACCCACCAGTTATGACATCTTTTTCCATGTATCCGTGGAAGAGCAGGTGAAATATCAGTGCTGTGATGGGTTTCTGCTTTTCTTTTCAGTGAGTTTCACTTGTTTATGTATAATCCATAAGCATGCATTAATATATTGCTGTATGTTTAGATTATTTTTACTTTCTAGTAGAGTAAAAGGTCTCTGACATAAGATGGCTTGGTGACTAAGGCGAGACCAGAGATTACAGATGTTTGCATCACACAGTGTTTTGGAAAAAGACCGAGTCCTTCAATTTTATTTTAACATACAACCTCTTGTTTATAGTTAAACTGCACCAATCTAAACTGGTAAGACTACTGGCATCATTTTTTATATTACAAAGACAATAAAAAAAGTATTTTCTATCAACCTTCTGTGATGTACTTCAGCTCTTTGGAATTAAAGGCTGCTCCTGCACCTGCCTGATGATGGTCACAGCCCACAGGTCCTGCCACTCTGCACCCCTGGGAGCTGCAGCTGTCCTTTCCAGCCTGGCTGGGCCACAGAACCAAGGATTCCTTCACACACAGATTAGTTTGGTGAAAAGTACAGGTCTGTTGGCATGCACTTTGCATCTGAAACAACTGAGGATAGAGAAAAAGCATGCACCTGGAGATGAGGTCACATTATCCTCATTACTTGTTCTCTAGATTACCTCACAGCTTTTAACCCAAACCAGAGAAAGGCTGGTTTTCCTTCCCCCAGCTCATTATAAGTTTTTCTGGGGGGCAAATTGTGGAATTGGATGGCTGTGTCTTGTTTTGGTTTTTTTAAATGGAAGAATGAAGCAGATTGAGTCTGAGGCTCAGAGGCACAAGTTTCTAGGGCCCACCTCACTGAGCTGGTACTGATTTTATTCATTATTTGCCTGACATTATGCAAAGAGTCTTGGGAACTGAATCTTAAACTCTAATTAGTGCATTTAATATTGGACAAACTTTCTTTAGGGTATTATTAAGTAATTCTGGGATAATACTTGGTTTTGGAAGGAAGATATCAATTTATCTTCCATCCAAATCTTGTGAAGTTGACTCTAGTCAACACAGAACACTTCAAAGAACTATTCAATAAATGACAGTCACATTCCTAGAAAGGCGCACTCCAAACTACATTCACTTTTGCAAGCTGAGGATTTCAAAAACTCATTAAATCATTTTAGAGACAAAGAAGACTAACAGAAAAAAAAACTGGCTATAAACACAAAACCACCAATACAAGTCAGCAAGAGTCACAAAGACAGGTAGTATGAAAATACTTCATCAATTGCTATATTCCCAAATAGCACTAATTCTCTGTTAATTTCTCTTGGGAAAAACAAGTCTAGTAACCCTCCATGGAAGGCCTTTTGAACCAGACTACAGTACATTAACATTTGCTGGTTATATGAACAGTGAAGAGAGACAGCAAGTTGAGCAAAGAGGAAGAACACAAAGCATGGAAACTATGGGATGCACACCCATAACTGTGGAAGGACTCTTAAAATACACAGGCAGTAATTCAATGTTACAGCTGTAGTTAAGATGGAAAAGGAAACAGAAACATTAAAATGAAAGACAAGTAAAAGCTATCCTCACATTAAACCAGTTTCAAAAGTATAGGTGTCTTTTTTTTTTTTACAGTGGGTCTAAAATAGGGTAGGATTTAAGCAGCACCTGTTTTGGGCAGAGTTTCTAAATAACCTGCCTTTTTTAGGAATTCATATAATAGGATGAAACCACACAAATACTGGCTAAAAACTATTTCAAAAGAACTTGATGCTTTGTCAGCTTCATATAAATAAGCTAAAATTTGTTTTTGTAGACTATAATAGGTAGTCAACACAAGCCTTTTTCTTCTACAAAAATGAGGCATATTTCTTCAACCTGCTCACTCCCAAGAGAGAAACTGAAGCAATCAGCATGAAACTGGTAGTAATCAGCACCTATATAAGAAAGTGAAAAGGAGGTAATAATTTTTTATTCGCATAGAAAAGAATTCCGCACAGGAAAGCAACCTATTTTTGGTATCTTACTTCTGACCTTTTAGTTTGCTTGCTTTTAAGAGAAGCCTTTTCAGATCTATTACTCCAATGTGCAAACTCCTGCAATTTAGGTATTAAAAAGATGAAATAGTTAGAGTCAAGTTTTTCATTTAAAAATGTCCCATTAAAGAAAAAAAAAAGGAAAAGAAAAAGTGGGAACTTAAAATACTTCATTAAAGGAACAAATCTATTTATTCCTCCTACAGATGCAGCCTGCTAAACAGGAATAAAGGAATATTTAAACACAGAAGCTAAAAAGTCACGCCTTAAAATTCTGCAATGCCTCTCGTCACTTCAATAGGTTGAAAATGACTACAATTCATGCTACCCCTTATATGCAATGTGGAGGATGAATAGAATACATTAACAAGAATGTCCAGGAGAGCCAGAAAATGCACTGTATTGTCTACTTTCTCAGCAAGAAGACAGGCAGAGTGCAATTCAGAGCACCTAAGCTAAGCAGGAGCTATGTTGCTAACTGCTAACTTAGATTCTGTCATGAATCACCTCTGTAAAGGCAATTGCTTCCCTCTAAAACCACAGAGGGGACGAAGACTGCTGGTGCTAATACGGCCCAATCAGACCTACCAACAAATCAAAAATTCCACACAAGATCTACAGAAATACTGCAGTGGCTTCAGTCAAATAGCTATCCAGTAGGAGCAGAGCTCAAAATAGAACAGAGATGGGAAGAATCTCTGGTGAGATTTTTTACACGATAATATAAGGAGCCGAGGAAATGTCAGAGCAGGGGAATCAAGACGCTCAGCAAGGCAAAGATCAGTGTTACCATCAACAGGATACAAGTTCCACTTAACACACCTACCTGAGAGCAGTTCTTAGTGTATGGTCTTGAAAGGAGAGAAGTCAGTACCATTCTGGTGGCTCACTAACTGGGCAACCTGGTTTAGAGAGCAGGAAATGGAGAAGTGATGGCAAAAGTGCACAGCAAGTCACCTTAGGGGAAAGTGTGGCAGGGCAGGAAAAACAGCACAGATAACTCTGATGGAGAAAGATGCAAAGAGGTGGATTCAGGACAGGAGGAACTCAGGCAGAGACAGGCACACATCTCCTCAGGCAAGAGTGAGCTGTCTGACTGACAGGCTGCTCAGAACAAAGAGAGATGCTTGGGGAAGGTGTGACAGTACAGGGAGAAAGAGGAGACAAAAGGACCTGCAAAGAGATCATCAGGAAAGATTCACAGAAGTATAATTTGGCAACAAAACCAATGTTTGCTAATTCTCTGTGGAAAAATACCCAAACTTTTTCAGGTCTGGCTCTTGTTTTGAATTTAGGCAGAAGAGTTTTAAGGCTGTACACAAAACTTTGCTGTAGTTAACTGTGCTCCTTGACAGCATCCAGGCCTCTTCCACCAACACAGCTGTCTGAAGAGCCATGAAGAGCTCTATAGGTTTCAGTCTGGAAAAAGGTCCAATCACATTTTCTGATGAACATAACACCCCCTGAAAGTTTGAGTCTGACTATCAGGAAATCAAGTGAGACACTAAACCAATAAAGCTTTATTTAGTCAGAGGCTTCAAAAGTAACTCCCTTCCTTGTTCAAGGGGACTAACCATTTACCATGAGGCAGCAACTTCTTACATCAAAGCAAGTGCTACTTCACATGAAGTATTTAAGGTCTGCTTAGCCTCTTTAATGCAATAAAGGCAATAATACTGAATAAAGGGAACGCAATACCATGCAAGTTTGCAGTGCTTCAGTCAGAAACTCCTGGCTTGGCATTAAGCAATCCTCAAAGGTTTGGCTCTCGAAGCTGCAATATGGAGTTATGCAAGGAAAAGAAATTTTTTCTGATTTCTGAGCGTGCTGAGCACAGTTACATAAAACACATGACAGGCTGAGCTTGGATGCTGTTTTGGACCACCCATCCCTGAAACTCCTGGCCTTTTGGCTCATGACAGAAACACTCCTTTATTGTCAGCACAGCCTTCTCCAAGTGTCGCTTTGCAGATTGGCACTAGTGCCATTTTTCAGACTGTTGTGTGGTACCAACAAAAAAGCCAACAAGAAGAAAAATATCAGTAACTCTAGAACTGCTGTGCAGAGCCTCCAAATTATATTCTACTGTGTGGGCATCAGGCCTGAAAAGATACTGGGGCAGGTGCAGCCTCTAATACTGCAGAAGCCACACAGAAAAAGGAAAAAATGTTTCTGCAAGTTTAACCTTTCTATGATTCTCTGTTATCAACACCCTGAAATCTATAACAAAGCAGCCTGTAGCAGCTACCTTTTATTGTCCTCCTTAAGTCCACACACTAGTTTTTGTACTTTGAGCAGCTAGTTAGTACAGGGTCTTCTTGAAGAGCTGGATGTCAAATACAGGAGGAAAGGGTAACTAACAGGATTGCTTTTTTATCTCTTGGAAGTTGTGAGGCTGCTCATCCTCTTTCCATCAAATCTGCTACTCATCAGTTTTCTCTAAGTACAAAACACTGAAAGAAGGTGTGAAAAAGATAGATAAATAGTAATATAGGCAGTACTATGGTACTCCAGTCTCAGCCTAGTTTCTAAAAACTAAAGTTATTAACAGCTGAACTACAGGACAAACCTGGCTTAAATGCAGCACTGTGGAGAATAACAGCACCAGCAGAATGAAATACTGTCTTTAGCTCACATAACACTTAACATACCCCAATCTGTGTACCAAAGCAGATCAACCCCAGTTTTTCAAAACAGCATAAAATTAAGCCCAGCAAGACATGGGAGATAGCATCCTTAGTATTCAATTTGGGAGAGCAACTAAGAGCAGCTTGTGCAGAGCAGCGTGTCTCCAAGCTAATCTCTAAACTGTTATCAAGTCCCAGAGTGCTCCTACTATCATCTGCAAGTGCTAAAATGAAACAATTCAGGAAATTACTGTTAGTCCTTTTTCTGTTCCCTCAGTCTTTCAAGCCTGAGAGCTAACAACTCTAATAAGAAAGAAAAAAGAAAAAAAAAGACAAAATAATTTTTCATATAAGTAATACAATTAGTAGGTCTTATTTTAGACAAAGATTACCCAGTTAAACATCCAAAAAATATTCCATATCCTAGGTGTTTTTTATCCCGTTGCCTGTTGGAACAAACACAATATAATCTGTTTTTGCACTATACAATTGCCATGGGTACTAAAGGATGAGACTTGTACACTTGGGGCTAATTAAAAGTAATGTCAACACTTATGCACACATGCACCATAATCAAGCACTTACCTTTCTTTGCAGGTGAAAACACGAAATTAGTCAGCTAGTTTTTGTAGTCATTTTGCTCCATTTCCTCATGTCTATCTGCTTTGTTACCCCTCAAATTATTAAAACAGTGCTGCCATAAAATCATTCAGAACAAATTATCTGCTTGAAAAATATCCCTATAGATAGCTGTAATTTTTAAAAGTTAAAGCAGGAACAGATTTCTCCTGGCATTCTTTTAAGCAATATAAAATTTGTACCAAAGAAGTAACTCTTGTATTTATGAGAAAACCTTTAATATATTTCTCAAAAAATGTCACTTAGAACACGAAGCTACACAGATAATAAAACTTGAATCTCTTTAGGATAAGTTCAGTAAATATTTTAAGAGGACTGTACAGAGCTGCAAGCCTACCCATCTTACTGCACATACTCATCCACATCTGGCTCAATACTGCATGGAGAGACTGAAGATCAAACCAAGGAAAGGTGTGTTTTGAAAAGAAAATTAAGGCAGAAAAACACCTTAGGATGAAACTACTGCAAGAAGCATAAGGAAGACAAGATACACCCTCTGTTATTATGTTGCCCCAAGGCTGGGGCAGAGTCAGAAGTTTTAAAGCATCTATGGATGTATACAGTGTATCAGGAATTATAAACTCTGTGACATTCAATGTTTTCCTCAAATGCCCAATAGTTAACATTGCAAGACTAGGCAAAAGTTTCAGCTCTGACTCTTAAAATTAAGTAACCATCACTGCAAATCCACTCTTTTGTGTTTTAGCAGAGGGAACTTTGAAGACCTGAACCACAAAAGTTCAAGTGTAAGAACACTATTAGAAGGACTTCCACCTCAGGGTTATTTGAAACCTCATCAATGTTTACAAGCAGCTTGAACAGTGAGTTTTGACTGCTGGCAGCAAGGTAGCTGCACCCAATTACAGTCACTTGGTCTGGAATACTGCAGAAATATTTAGACCAGGTTCAAGTGGCAAAAAGAAGGATGCATGTCAGCACAAAAGACAAAAAAAAGTAAGCTGGTTCCCTCCATATGGACAGCACTTTTCTCTCAAAAGAACAGCACCAATGTGAGACTTCCCTCTAAAAGACAAAGGCATCTTCTGTCCATTGCTACATTACAGGGTACTCTCTACTCAATTGTGCCTGCCCTATGCCTCTGTACCCATATATCCACAAGCAAAGCAGCAAAGCCACCTCCACTTCTCCCTCTAGTAACTCCTTTCAATTTGTTTTGTAAAAATGCTCAAGGGCAAAGTAGTTTTCCCTATGGTTATAGGTCATTTCTTTAACAGAAGTTATTTAAAACACCGACTCCAGTCAGATGACTAACGTCCTGTTCTGCAAGTAACTTCACCAATGCCAGTACAACTTACTCAGCACAAGAAAGACACCAAGGCTCGACTTTAGGCTGTTTTCAATCTGTAGGATTGGCGGACAAACAGGAAGAAGTCAGCTTCCCAAGGCGTGAGTTTTGTGCCTCTGAGCACAGGAAGAGCAGAAAGACAACACATTATCAGTCATGAGCGTCTCAGATGTCTTGTGCAAACCTGTCCCCTTCAGAACCAAAACTGCTAGGAAGCACTGATCAATAACTAGATGTAACTCTGAACTGCTTCCCTTTGTGTAAGGCTGAAGTAATCCATGTGCAGTGAATAAAAAAAAAGTCAGGGAATCTGTGGGGACATAAGCACATCCAAAGGAGAGAATAGCAAAACCTAACACATTTGTGATCCACGTTTCTGCAGGTTTTTGATAGATATGAGCAAAAGTGACAGCAAAACATCTACTCTAAAATGTAAACTACTTGAGAAATCCTTCTTAACAACTGTTTCCTTGTTTCATGCTTAATACAGAAAACTACTTATTCTAGTGATATCAATTAAAAGCACTAAGAAAACAGAAGTATTTAACTGTGCAGAGACCTCAGGTTCCTCTGACTAAACCTGTTGCCTTCTAATAGCAATCCCCAAGTGCCAAATGAAATCTGTTGGTACTTTAGACCTCATCTTGCCTCTGGCTCACAACTGTTATCCCCATAATCCTTCAGCAGAATGAACTAATAGATCATATAATTTTTCACCTCTTTGCTACATGCCAACCTGTAGAGGGCCCAGCAAGTCAGCTCAAGCTAGACTGGTGTTAGTTACAGCAGAAAATTCCATTAAAAAACCAATGTGAGCCAGCCCTTCACTCCCATCCTTCTTCCAACAGCAGGCTCACATCTCTCAGCATGCAGACAACTGGGCTAAGCCCAGACAAATACAAGTCACTTATAAAAGCCCTGATAAAACCACTAGAGCTGATGCAAACAAGCACGTCCTGTTTCAGCTCATTTCCAACAGTTACCTAGAAAACTCTTAATTTTGCTTAAACTATGTTTAATTACATTGATTAATAATTTCTCAGTTTCAAAGGTTTGCAAAGTAGAAAGGAGACAACAGTTAAAACTGTGCTTTTCTGTTCCTCAAAGCAGCAACAGGCTTCTGTGCTTTTCTGTTCTTCAAAGAAGCAACTTGAACTCGCACCTGTAAGAGTTAAAACTTTCACATTTTGTTGATGAACCAGAACATGACACCTTTCATCTAAAAGGAATTACTTTTTTCATCTAAAACTATTAGATGCTATTACAGCTATTAGTTCTAGTAGCACTTCTGTTTTCTGTATATTGCTTACTACCTTTCCTCATGTCAGCTTGTCCTATTTCTCATGCTACAAAAATGTACAGGTGTTTTTTTCTTTCTATGATTCTATGATCTATCTCCAGTCTGTATGACTTCCACAGAAGTAAAAGTTTGATCCAACACCCACTGATGTCAGAGGAAGAGACAAGTCAGACCATAAAGACAAGAAAATAGCCAGAATGTAAAAGGTCTGTTCTGACCAATTTAGTGTCTGGCTTTCACAGTTTTTAATGACACCAAGTGCCAAGAACAAAGACTCCCTCAGCTGGAGTCCTGGCAGGTATCATAAGCAGAGACGATGGGTTTGTGTAGTCTTCATTGTCTGTGTACTTATCATCATGAACTCTATTCTATCCTATTCCACTCCAATCTATTTATGCTCCTGCAACAGAACTTGAAATTATTTTTTTTAAAGGGGAAAAAAGCCCCAAACCTCAGAAAAATATGACATTCTTTTCATCCTATCTTCTGTTACGTACAAAAGTTTCTGTTGACCATAATTACTTGAATACACACCCTGTACAGCCAAATTTAAGAGTTTCTATATTTGCAAATATTTCTCACCTACAGATATGTAGGCCAATATGTCAAGAAGAAAAAAAACCCCATAATATTTTGATTGGCCTTTTCATTGTTTTTGAAGAGCTCCTGAATAACACACTATGTAAGAGACAGCTACCAATTGTATTCTATTTCTCTGAAATTAAAAGCCAATTTCAAGGGTAGCAACAACTCTGTCCAGCAAAATAATTTACCATCACAAGTTGTTTCTGTTTTTAGACTTTTGTTTTCCTTGAGCAATGAGAAAGCACTGATTTTAATCTGTCAAGCATTAACAAAATTCTCCATCTGAAAGCCTACATTCACTCTGCCTGGGAAAGAACACATACTTTTTTCCAAAGCAACATTATTGACTGCAGTGTAACAATCAGCAACTGCATTGCACTTCACATCTCTCTGGGCTCTGTCCACCCATGGCCGCTCACCCCTTCTGTCAGCGATTCCCGGGACAAAACCAGCGACAACAAAGGAAAGCCAAGCATGCAGATTCTAAACCAGGTGGTGACTTGTACCAAAACATAAACAAAACCACGCCAAAACCCAAAGAACTATTTGTGGAGTTTCTGCTTATACTGTTTCGTGGGATATTCTAAAAGGAGTGGAACTCTCAGGAGTCAACAGCCAAATTTAGTCTTCTATGTCACCCTCCTGTGAGTCGTGCTGCATTTTTCCCCCACGATGCAAGTAGCCATAAATAGATGTGGGAATCCAAAAATATGAAATTAGTTTTGTGGGGTTTGTTTTCTTTACTTAAAAAGGGATGATGGTTGAATGAAAGAAAGAAAAAAAAATCAATCCTACAGTGCAATACATTTAATTACATTTAGAACTGTCTAGGGAAAAGAAAGATCTGAGCAAATTCACCATCTGAAATGAAACCCAGAGTTTTACAGCACACCAAAATAAAAACACACAGAAGTACAGAACTTGCCCAAAGTCAGAGTACAGGATGTATGTTTACTTTATGCAGAAGCCATCATCTGATTAATAGATATCATAGCATTGTAGCAGATTCCAGCTACAAAGTACTATGGGGAGCAAAATATATGAGAAGTCTTTTTTCTCCTACATGTCCAAAAGCATAAAAATGGCTGTACCTAAGCTACACCACAGCAGCTCCTTTATTGCCCTGCTCTGGCCCATTTGTGTTGGTAAAAACTCCTTTGCAATCACATCTAGATAACCACTGCTGATGACTCACAGAAGCACATTAGTAATCTGGGATTTATGCCATCTTTTTTTTCAGTCAAGACTAATTAAAGTGATTTGGCAATACTTCAAACATAATTCAGCATCTCTGGCACTGTTTAGAAAACTATGATCACAGCTTCACGTGCATTAAGACAGGTGGTCATCTGCAAAATGCCATGCTGATGCATCCAAAGAACAGATATTCATCCAGCCATTTGAACTATGGGTAAAAAAGATGGGTGGGGAAAGAAGATGACAAGATCCAAGAGGGTATGATTAAGTAAATACCCTGTACCTGAGAGGATAAAACTCCAGCATTAAAAATAGACACTCTGTGCAATGCCATCTCAAGTGTTGCATTTTACATTAACAACAAATTAAAAACTAAGACTTCTATAGAAGTCTATAGAAGAATATAGAAGACAAGTGATTTTAATACAAAATGCCTCCTTAAAATAATTATTTAAATATGTTAGCAAACTGCAACGATGTTTCTCCCCCAAACCTCCTCTTTCCTTTTAACTTTGCCTGAAATAAGTTCTCCAATGACAGGAGCAAATCCACTTTGCTTCAAGCATTCTTCTGGCACCAAGAAATGGAAGTAGGGTATCAAGTTAATTAGGAGCATGATATTAAAAGCTGTGTTATCAGCAAAGTGAAGGTGCAGACAGCAGCAGATTTTCTGTGACTCTTTGTGAGTGAACTTGTCTCCACTTCCATCTGAAAGTCAACATCTAGTGCTCTGAATATGGAAATTCAGTTAAAGCCTGGAGGTCAAACAGCAAGAGATTTCAGATTCAAGCAGTTATAAGAGAGAAATTCCAGCTCCAACATGTAGACCATTGCTGCTACATGGGGCTATGCCTTAATTTGTAAGATTTTCACACAGTTGTTAGCAAATCCAGAGGAAAAATAGGCCAGTCAGCCTGACAGTGCAAAGGAATGACAGTATCAGATTTCCAAAGCCTTCCAATGTGTTGCATGTCCCTCTCATCACCCATGTTTTCCAGTAAAAATCATCTTCATGGGGACATCACAGAGCTCCCACTCCAGCTGAATGCCCCTCCTGTTCAGAGAGGAGACTGCTTCCCTACTACTCATCCTACCAGGTTTACTCATATGTCTGTCATTTCAAGGATTTCCACACTGATCATTACTGCCAGAACACCCCTCTTGAGCCTAAACTCTGCCTTCATTTCCACCCCTGCTGGCACCCAATGCTGAGTGTTGCAGAGGAATTCAGTATCTGATAAATGCAATGTCACACACACTCATCAGTACCAAAATATTACGTTCAAATGTGAATGTGACAGGATGTCTCTGGGAAGGGACTTTTTTTAGCATTTGAACCACACAGACACAGAATAACAGGTCTGAACAGCATATGGTAGAGTTTCTTTGTGTAAAAATCAGACAGAAAAGAGCAGGACATGCCTGAAAGGCAACATGGAAAATGGCTTTAGCTGGGCTGCCAGAAAAAGAGATATCAACTGTGCTGGCATTTTGGTAAATATAAGCACATTCTATATACACATAGAGGTGCAGTTGCTTTTTCTCCCAGAAAACATCACTAAATCTCATTGAAGAATATTCAAATGAATTCCCAAAAACATGTAAAACAACCCAACAAAACTATGCCATGATAACAAGGAAACATGTAGCTTTATCTTCCTTTTCAACCTTCCTTTCAACCTACCCCTCATTACCTTACTCACAGTTCCTGCTCTCAGCCATGTGCAACACATCATTTATGAGAAAAACCAGGTCTACACCCATATTATTTCCAGACACACACAGCACAAATATAGGAGAGCACAAATATATCCTGCACTGTTTTATCATTCCAGTCTTATCAGCAAACAATAATTTCAGACAAATGCAAGACTTCATTACAAACTACCTCCACTAAACAAAGCAAACTAAAAAAAAAGTTATCCACCTGCACTGTTAACCAAACCCTTCCTACACTCACACCCATTCACCTTGTGAAAGGGTACAACAGCTGTTCAAAGGCAAACAGGGAGGCAGGTGATGGGATGGGGAGGGGACTGACTTCCATTGACAGCTTGGGAAGGCTTAGCCTTTGGGCAGGTCAGGAAGCAGCTTTTGGAGACAGAGGCTGACTAGAACCACATCTCGTGATGCCCAGCCTCCAGGAGGATGGAGCTGTTTATTTCCTGTGGGATGTTACTCAACTTTGGTTCAATAGGAAACAAAAAAACTCCTTTATATCCCACATGCTACTCAGAGCTACCTGACAGGAAGGATTACAAGCCAACATTTGAGTAATGCATCAAACTTCCAACTTCAACACAAACTTCCAGCCACAAGTGTTTCACCTTGACAAACAGCCTAACAAAGCACCCTGTCAGAAGTAAAATGCTGTTCATTCAGACCAAAAAATTAGAAAGTGGTATGTATCTTGCAGCTGATGGAAACAGGAAAGATGAGATCCAGAATGCAGAGTTACTGACAATATAACAAACCATTTCCTTGGTGTCAATGCCTTGTTGAAGACATAGTCAATTATCAACCACAGTTTTATTTTTAAGTCATCTTTCTTCCTCTCTGGAAATTAATTACATTTGCATACTTCTTTCTACCCACAGGGCAGCCATTAAAGAAGTTTTCATATTAGTAATCATCGCCACTGAAATCAAAGTAGCTGAGAATATTTTTGGATAACCATGCAAACTGAAATATTATTTTTATATGCATCAGCTAAAATTAATGGTTTTCTTTGATTTAGGTATCTATAGTAGTCAGCATGGGAACCTCATGCTTCACTTCTAAGTTTTCTTTCTTCCTTTTATGCTTTAGCACGCTGTTTTTGAAAGTACAGCAAATTCTTATCACTTAAAAATTCTACACAGCCTCTGTACTGGATCTTCTAATTCACACAGTACCTTGAAGGTACTCCTATAAAGCATTGTTTCAGTATTTTTAAAATTTATTGTGCAGAGGGCTGCTTCTCCTTTCATTTTCTTTCTGAGAAATGCAAATCTCCCAACTTCTAAACTTCTGCGTGCTTTCACTTTCTGACTGCTAATTCTGTTAATTCACTAGTACCAAAATTCTCTCAGAGTTCATAGTTCCCCTTTCTTTTTCTTTTTTTAATTTTTTTTAGAGGGTTGGTTTGGTTATTTTTTTTTTACTTTTTCAAGTCTTCCTTCTTGCAGCTCTTTATGCTCTCCTGTTCTTCAATAACAATTCTAGAGTGTCTTCCATTATCTCCTTCCCAGCAATATCATCAAAATGACAGATAAATTATAGTTTCCCTATATTATCCATAAACTAACATCAAGGTCTTTTAAAGTCTGTTTGCCTAGAACTCCTATATAATCCTGCCAAACTTTCACAGGCAGACCATGCCTCTCAGCTTGTGCTCTGCAAGTACCCTTTCTCTTCAGGTATATAGCTCTTCACAGCTTCCCTGTTTTAACTGATCCAAATTCTAGTCAAATCCCAGTGTGGAATCGTAACTGTAGCAATGACAAAAAAGGGGTCATTGAAAAAAAAAATCCCCTTTTCCTTCTACTTATAGAAGTAAAACTTTTTCCTTCTACTTATAGAAGTAACACTTATGTTTTCTTTTTTTTTTTTTATTCCCAAGCTCTTGCAACATTTTAGGCAAACTGAAGCTCTCTTTCTTCCTGAGCCAGACAACATTACCCTCCCTAGAGGAATGTATGTTCAAGGGCTCTATAACTGGGATGCTAAACAATAAACAAGCAAACAAACTAACAAAAAAGTCAAGAAAATAGATGGATTTTTAGCTCTTCTTGGTTCCTCCAATCCTCAGATTTCACAGTTTAAATTATACCAGCTGTTCACAAGCTCTGATTTATAAATCTCAGCAGCAAGTCTCAGATGGAAAGTATCAGACCCACGCGAGCACAGCACTGCCACAACATTGCTCCCTGCACACCTTGATCCTTGGCACCACCCATGTGCTGGGAACCTTAGTCTCAGTAAAAGGCTGCATTTACTGCTCCACTTAGGGTTAGGGTTACCCTTAGGGTTATGGTTGAGAAAATCACAAAGCCTATAGCTCCAGGAACACTGGAATTACAGAAGGCATGCCAAGTGCAGCTCTCCATTAAAAACAGTAAAATAGCATGCTGTGTGTCACCTGAAATTCTGCTATTCCTGAAATCCCTCTTGACTGACTGTATTTTGCTGTGTTTTCTTTCTATAGAGTATATAATCTTCTGGTCATAAAAGATTGCTTGCTCCAAGCTTGAAAGCCTTTTGGGAACAAAGAACTGTAACCTGCCATTCATATATTAAGTACAGAACATTTCAAAACACCATGACACAGCAGTCACAAAGTGAGGACCTGACATAGAATTAACAAGGCTTTTTTCCATATCCATCTATAGACCAAGTGAAGCTGTAGATCCATAGCTCATGCTGGATGTCTGTGTCTCTACCTCTGCTACCAGAGCCACTAGTATTTCTAGCAGAAATACAGTTCTTATTGATACTTCTTGGAAAGGGTAATTTCACTAAAATATAGACTGGGTCAAACTAACAGGACATGTATTCTTGGGTAATCTGTTCTTCCCCAAAGAAACATATTGTAGAAAAGCTTCAATCAGAACATATGTAGTTTTCTCAAGTCTTATAAACTTTGTAAGATGAAGTCTGTCTATTACTTGAATTAAAATACCCTAAGTAATGCTGACAACTTAGATGGCAGCAACCATGCATTTTGGGTTATTGCTCAACAAATGTTTCCTCACAGTTGTTTGAGAAAAAGTAGATTGCTTGGGAAGAGAAAGGGTTTTGCTAGACACCAAAGCAAAGATGCACTTCGACATTTCCACTATTCTTACCTAAAGGGGAAAAGAAGGAAAATCTCTGTTTATGGTGAAAGCAGTTCCTTGTTAACACAAGATTTCCCCTATTTTTCCAATGGCCAAGTCATTTAAATTCCATCACTAGTCCCACAGTATTTTAAAAACCTCTTATATACTACTGCATGTCAAACATTACACTGCCATGCCACTGAACAACAGCTGAGATACACAGGCTCCCATGAAGTAAATGAAGATTTTCTAAAGCACTTTCTAATTGTCCAGCACATGAGGAGCAATCAGAAAGTGGGAGCAGTAGCATCTGTGCCTGTAACTATGCCTGCTCAACACCACTTCTTAAAAGACTATTCTTTTCACTTGCTTACATTTTTCCCAAGTGTGTGCCCAGAAATTTTTCATGCTGAGTGTTTGCCTCAGATTGGTTTTTAAAGCACAAGCATCAGTTTCAGTTCAAACAGTTCAGCTGCTACCAAGAGCAAGGTCTAAAGAAAAAATGCTTTGCATAATATGGAAAAAAAAAACCAACAAAAACAACCAATTGTCAGTCTTTCCTTTCTATTCTAATCCTTTAAAACATCACAGTAAACACAGATCCAGTTGAGGTTAATTTATAACTAAAATCTCCAAAGATGCCAGAAGAATGAGTACTTCTGATTTCCACAGGTAACACAGCTGCACAAGCACTGCCTTACAGACACCCCAAGTGGTTCAGAAGATAGTTCCTTATAATAATCATTCAACAGTTTGGCTAAATATTGAACTTGGCCAACAGAACCTGTATTTCTATGCCCGGCTTTCAGGGATAAGAAAGAAATATCAAATTCAAAAACACAGGTAAAAATGGCCAAACCAAAGGAGCAGAAAAAGTAACTGAAGAGCAATACTGGCGAGTTGTCAGAAGACCAGGACTGATGTTTGGAGGTAGAAATAATGTCAGAAACAACTTGGCTGAGAGGAATCATTGCAGTAAAGAGCTGGGAAACTGCCAAAAATGAGCAGACCAAAGAGATGGGACAAGCAGCAAAAGGAGGAAAACCAAAGGTAGCAGTCTAAACTAGTGCATGGAGGCTGGGAGAACAAGCCAGCTTCTGCAGAAAGAATATAGTACCAACTAGCTTGGGTGTCCAACTCAAGACATCCATGATTCAATATTGGAAGTATACTGTCTTTTACATAATATATGCAGTAATAGATGGGTGGGCTTAGATGTTCTATGAAACACAAACAGCATCTGAAACCAGATCTTAAATCAGGCACACAAAATCTGAGAAATATTGTACTGACCAATGGCAAAAGGAAAATTTTCAAAGATATGCTTTGCACCACACAAACTCTGAGGAGCGGTATGGTTGTGTCACAGGCCTCCAGAAGGCTGCAGCTCTCAATTAAAAAAACAATTTTGTCCTCTTCCTTTAATCTCCTGCTTTGATGGCTGTACAAATTCCAATTTCTGCAACAAATAACGCTGTTAAACTCACTGATGGTCATTGAACAGTTTATCCCCAGATTAGACCCCTCCTGTGCACTAAATACTACAAGAGAAAAGTAGATCATCTAACTAAAGATTTAGCATAATTGGAATCCACGAGGCCAAACTGTGGTTACATAGATTGCTCTTTTAAGACAGTTATTTTGACAGCAGTGTGGGTCATTTGCAGTTTAAAATGCTGCATTCATGCCTCTGAACTGTCACGTTTATATGGAGCAGCGTTGCTTTCCATTTGGCAGGGAACCAGTTCCAAACACTTCTCCCAGTCTCAGAAATAATCATGGATGGTCCACCCACACCTTGGGAGTAGAAATTATGATCACTGGAAAACCTCGTGGACCACGTTCATTCATGTTCACAGAAATATGGGACTGGACAACAAAGCAAGTTCCTCAGTCCACTGGGAGTTAAGTGTCACAGGCCAAAAGCTTCTAGTGGTGACACCAGCTTTTAAACATACATATATATACATACATACATACATACATACATATACATACATATATATATATATATATATATATATATGGCTTTTCTACTGACATGATCATCTACTGGTATCTTATTAATTGTTGCTGTAACTGTTTGCGTGCTACTGTACAATTTTGAACTTTAAAAAGTGACCCATAAAACCTGGAAGGTAGCAGATAGCCATGAGATAATTCTCTTGTGCAGATAATGTACGTTTTCAAAAATGGAAATGCTGAGAAATGCTCTACAGACTTCTGGACTTGGACAGGAAGACTTATCCCAGATTTTACATTTTATGTGTAGCATCTTCTACAAGACAACATGTGATTGTAGTCAGTCAAGAAATTATGCAATGCACAGTAAGTTTTAATATTTACAGAACTGTTATCAAAATTAACAGTGCACTAGCACTTAGCACTTTATGGTAAAAAATAGAACAGAAAAATGGCACTAAGAGCTCGGCAAGTAGCTCTGGTGACTGAAGATATCACCACACTGCTGTTCAAGTTTATGGCCTCCCAAGCAAAGTCAATGGACCAGATCAAGTGAACACTTCAAAAATGTCAAGCCGACAGTTTAAATTAACTGAACTTTGCACTAAAGTTGATGAAGCGTAGGGACACATTTCATTCCACCTGCCCTGCTGTGGGAGGCAGTAGTTTCCAGCCTACTGAATGTAAAAAGTAGCTACGTGATTGAAAGAATTGTTAGTGGCAAGACGAAAATGTAGGTGGGTAAGGGGAAAAACTTTTAAAAATTAAAATATTTAGAGATTTTTAGAGATCAGTACCTACTGTATTCAGTGCAAGACAAACACCCCCCACCAAGTTTGTTTTTGAAAGAGGACTGTGAAAAATTAGAGGCTTAGCAAACTATGAAAAATTATTCTCTTAACACTGGTCATCACAGAGAAAATGGAGAGAAAGAGCTGGAAAAAGAACAGAAGAGACTCCAAGCAGGCCAAATATTTTTAAAATACCCGATACAAAGCCATTTCATTCTGAGGTCTTATTATATAACTCTTAAAGACTGGACAATTGTTTAAAAATTCTTCTTAAGTCTGAATCCAAGCTTCAGACTGCCAACAGTTAAGACTGGAAGCAAACACAAACCGGAATTATGGAAATATCCAAGGCCTAACTTTAGCAGTAAACCCAGCACTGTATTTCAACATAATAGATTAACAACAGAGAATGAGTGGAAGAACAAATTCTCAGCAAATCTCTGATTCTCCCCTCCTAGCTGTAATTTCCACCTTAGGGACTTGTTCTATTCATGGCAAGGTATGAGTAATTCCAGGTATCAAATTCTTTCTGATCGCATTGCATTTTCCTGGAAGATAGTTAGAGAAAACTCAGTGATACAATGGGGTAAAGCCAGGTAAAGCAGTTTTTCAAGCGCAGAGTTAATCTGGGCTTCTTAGGCTTGCATAAAAGGAGGGAACTGAGCATGTGCAGAGGCATTCACAGGAACTGGTTATAGTTGCAGGATTCTGCACAGTTTGCAACATTGCAGTAAGGGTACCTTAACTATAAACTGCCCCAAGGAATTGAAGGATGCTGTTTCCAAAGATTTGCAACATCTGTACATATATGCCTCCTATTATTAGTCATATGTGGGAAGAATAATTATTCTTCTAAAAGTTTAGATGCATGATAACACATATTATTTTGTTAAAGAAGACTAAAACACCCAGGCTTAACCATGCTTGTGGGAGCTGATGACCCCAACAGCTCTAAAACATCTTACCTAGCAATGGGAGTTAGCAGCATGCAAACCTTGTACCAGGCCTCTGTCTGCAGGTTCTCACGCAGAGTGACACAGCCCCACTTGCTTCCCATATGCTCAGATTCAGGATGTGTCTGCCAGGCAAGTCCAGCTATAAAGCCCAGCCCCTGCTGTTGCATACCCCCCAAGCACATCCCAGCTAGAACTACATGTTAGGAATACTTGCAGATTTTTTTCAGAAATTGCAACTCCACTGGAAAATGCTACAAAACCTTGATAAGAAGCATACTGGATGAATTTTTGCTACCACTATCTGTCCTCCTTCCTATACTGTCTTGTCCTCTGCACTCATTTCCCTTCACATCCCTCCTCTATATCCACACTCCTTTCCTCCTATGCTATTCCCTTTCACCTCACTTGGTTACCTCCTTCACAAGATCTGCTCTCTCTGCAACAAGCTGTAAGAACACAGCTGTATTCAGAGAGAAGCAGCTCACACAAAACAGGCTTCTCTGTCAGCACACCACAGCAGCAGACACACAAACAAGATGCAGGCATTCCTGAGATACACAAGAACATCCACGGGCACAAGTGGGCCAGGTCCAAATGTAACTGCTCAAGAATGTCAATGTCTTTTTCAAAATATCATGCTGGTTTCATACAAGGTCTTAGCAGTATCTCACTGCTGTACATAATGAGTACTTTTAGTGAATACCGACGCACATTTACAAACCTCTGCTGCAGAGAAATCCTTGGTCACGTACCACAAGCTGGACAGAAAGTCTCCTTCACCTACGGTCAAGATCTCAACTTGCCTGGAAATCTGGGGGAAAACTATGTTACTCTCTTATGTATGATCAAGATGGTTTTAGCTAAGTTAGGAGGTACTTTGATACTTCAATTTCCTAGTTCACTATTTATTGCATGTTTGGTAAAATTATCATAAATTCATAATAATAATTTTATAATAATATAGTAATAATAATAATTAAAATTGAGTGTGATTATTACAATTATTAAAAATAATAATTTCACATTCAGTGGAAGTCCAGAAACAGCCTTCTTGCTGAGTGAATATACTTTACTGAAAGCTTCAAATGCTGTTTTCAGGAGTGCTAACATATTTCTGTAGTACTGGCACCTGCCTTTCCTCTGCGAGACACAAAAGTAGCCGGATCAATGGGCTGACAGAAGCACAATGTCCACCTGTGCTGGCTCACAGAACATCACTAACTCCAGTTTATGGTACGGGGAGAACCCGTAAGAGCAGCAATTGCCAGGAAAGCCTGGAGTGTTTGCCTTATCTCCTGGATACCTCCCTTACTGTGTACGACACAAACCACAAAGACTATGACCCTACCACTCCCCTGTGCAGTGAACACACACGCCCTCCTCTCAGTCATGTCCTGAATTTACCATGTTCCTGTTATTTTCTGTACTTCACTTGATTTGCTCTTCATTGTCAACCTGCTTTGTCTTGATTGTCGCTTGGTTTTGCCTCACGTGCCGCCACTCTGTGGCAACACTGCCCGCAGTAAGCAAAGCACTACAGAGGACAGAACACGGGAAGCAAAGGAAGGAGGGCTGTGGTAGCAGGAGGTGCCTGTGAAGCAGAAAAGGGAAATGCCTCCTTCTGTCTGGGAGCCAGAAGAATCAACTTCATCTGTAGGAAAGAGCTTATTGTATTAGATAAAGCAGCAATAGGTGTGATTTAAATACATTTGAGGCTATGCCTATCCGTCTGACAGATGTGCATGAAGTAGATACACCCTAAAGCTTTCTTCTTCCAAGGTCAACAACATTTTCTAACAATGTTTCTGCAAAGGATGTCTGTTTGAGATTTAGGTAGATAATCCAACAATGGAGAGGAAATTCAGTTTGTCAGACAAGAAACAGGAAGGGAAGTGGCAAGCAGAAGCAAAGAACATGTAAAACAGCTCTGAGCTGTGCTGCCTGTATGATTTGATCTCCCATCTCTCTTCAAATACAACAGGTAGAGGTTTCAAACTTCATCCCCAAGCAAGGCAATTGCTCTTCATATCCAGTCAAGAAATGGGGGGGTTTCCAATAGAGATATCTACAAAAGGGGTCCTAAAGGTATTCTATTCTAATGGTGCATCTTACACACTAGCAACTGGGTAATTAAAATTTGCTGTAGCAGAGAACAGCCCAGAAGCCTGAATTAAATCTTAACAAGGAAACATGAAGTGAAAGGGGATCCTTGGCCTTCTCATTTTCCTTCCTAATTCTAGTGGAATAATACAGAGACTGAGGAACCAGAACATATAGGAAACAAAGCAGTCATTTCTCCTAGCAGTCAGTTCACTCCACAGGGAGAACTTTCATTTAATACAGCATCAGTACAATTAGACTGGTCTTGAACAGGCCTAAGAGATGATTAATGATGTCCAACCCTTAATATCTGAGATCTTAAGACTGAAAATTCTGCTACCTGAGGAGGGGTACAGCATTCAGTCTTAGCTGACAGCAAGTGAGACAGATGTAAAATAAGCAAGTTTCTGCAAAGGTGTCATCACCATCTTCAGTAAGGGAGCCCAACACCCTCTGAGGATCACATGGTTCTTTGCCATACTTTGGCAGGTTCTATGTTTCTCCATGGCTCCCTGCAAGCTACCACCCAATAAATATTAACTTAAAATCACTCATTAAAAATAAATTAAATCAGAGGCAAAGTTGTCATGTATCTAGCAAAATACATACAGCCTAGAAAACAGCCCTGAAATCATGATTTGCTATCAACGTAGTACTGCAGCAGGGAACACTGAGTAAAAGAGGTCACATCAACCTCAAAGTTTGAAAGTGCCAGAACTTCTAAATTTAAGAACACTGAATGTCGATTTCCTGCCAAAAATACATATGCCCCACCCCCATTTGCTCCCACCTAACATTTGCATAGTCAGAGAGACTTGTGAAAAAATTGGCAAGATAGTGCATTTTCTGAGTTCCTAGAAGCCAGGCAGTCCGCTGAATTAAGATCTTCAGAAGCAGGAAGAAAAACTTAATAAGCTTTTAATTAAGAGCTTCTTTGAAAAGCATTGGCAAACAGTTATTCTGCAATGGGAAACTGCAAAGTAATCTTGTTTTCAACACAACGGGGTTTTCTAGAGTTTGAGGGCAGGAACAAACACGAGTCTCTGCCTCTGTTGATAAAGAAGTAACCCAGTAAGACCCTCCCAGCTGGGTCTCTACTGCCAGCCCAGACAAGCTCAACAGCAGAGGCTTCTGCAGAAGGATGATATCGGCCTGCGGATGGAGAGCTGCTGTCAACACCGTGCTGGACACCCAGGCAAAAACCCCTGTAGTGTCTCTGCCGTCCAAACTGGGCTCTTATCAGCATATATTGACTTTACTCCTGGTATGGGGGGGATGTATGCCACTGGGATAAAGCCTCAAGTTCATTCTTAACGCTGCTCCGCCAAACCCACATAAGACGGATGATGGTGCATCAGTACTGCAAAGGCATTTCTACCATATTTCACAACCATATTCCAGCTCAATAAACGGGCAAAAATCTGAAATATGCACCAAACTAAACACACAATCTGCTTCCTTTTAAGGCTTCTCAACATGGGAAAGGAATCATGAAACCCGGCCTGTAATAAATTAGGGGAGGTTAAACATCATCCCTATGTTCGGTGTCTCGCTCCCGCGCTGCCCCCGGCGGCGGCTGTTTCCGCGCTGTACCTTCCACACGCGCTGTTTACGCGCACCGCCGCGGCCCGGCCGGCTCGGGACAGGGCCGGCAGGGACAGAGCCGGCAGCGCTGCCGGTGACAGCGCTGGCGACCGAACCCGGCNGCTTCGGGCTGCCCCCGCCGGCCGCCCGAGCCAGGGTGTCATCTCCGGCTCCGGAGGAGCCAAAAATATAGAAACTAGGATTCTCTCGTATTTTCATCTGCAGTTAAACATTGGAAGTAGAAGAAATTCTTCCTATGGTCCAAACTAAATTTCCCCTAGCCCAGCTTATCATTAGGTCCTTTTGTCGTTGTCTGCGGGTAGAGGCGGACCCCACCCAGCTACAGCCTCCTTTCAGGTGGTAGTAGAGAGCACTAAGGTCCTCCCTGAGTCCACTTTTCTCCAGGCTAAACAGCCTCAGCTCCCTCAGCTCCTCCTCATAGGACTTGTACTCTGGACCCTTCCAGCTCCATTGCCCTTCTCTGAACATGCTCCAGCACCTCATTGTTCTTCTTGAATTGAGGGGCCCAAAACTGGACACAGCACTCAAGGTGTGGCCTCACCTGTGTGGAGTACAAGGGGAGAATTACTTCCCTAGTCCTGCTGCTCACACTCATACATTTTAGCATGTTTCATCCATCCATCCCTCATCCTCCACACTTGAAGTTCTTCAATAGCTGTCTCACCCACATGCATGTGTTGAAATTGCTGTGTAGCTGGAGGCTGGGCTCCAATTCTTAACCAATTTCTGTACCCTGCTGCTATCAGTGAGGGATTTATCATGCTCAAGAAATGTTAAGTGTCACTTGAAAGAATGCAGGAAAATGTCACAGTCCAGCTCTGGATCATTCTATTATTTTTACATGGTGCACAAAAGCCAAGGAAAACACAGGTTTCTAACAAATTACCTTGCGGGAACTCCCAGGAGGGAGGTGAGGGGCTCCGGCACGGAGGAAAGACGCTGAAACAGGGATTCTGAGACACAGACACACTTGCCTGGATGCCTCCAGCCAACTGTGCACGACCTGCAGAGGACTGCTGCCAAGAACCAGCTGAGTCAGTCCCAACACCGCTTAGTGTAAGAATTTTAATTTGCCTGTTGCAGCTCCCTTGTGCTGGAAGCTGCCAGCTGAAGTCCCCAGTACAGTCTGAACTGGGATACAGAAGCCAGGAGAGGCAGCTTGAATTTTTCATTTTTCTTTCTGCATGTCACTGGTAAAATTCCATTAAGGACTACCTGCTTCAAAATCACACAGAACTCTCAGAGAAGAGATGTTTTCAATACACAGTCAAACACGCATAATTTTTCACATTTACCTTTGCCCATCGTTTAGCATAAAGCTAATGAACCCTGCCACATTTTTTAACAAAGTGACAGAAAATAAGAGTTCCTCTGCATACCATGCAAATTTAAAACCATCCTCACATAAAAATATTAAATATACTTGGTGAGAACAAGCTGGAAAGCAAGTAGACATTGTCACTAGCACCTTTCAAATTAAATACAGACCTTGACAGAAAAAAAATCATAGTTTATTTGCAGCTGATGACATTATTAATCATCATCAACCAAAATACAACCTTTGTAAACAGCAGACTTGGACAGCTCCCCACCAAGGACTCCAGAAGAACAATGTTTAATATTGATATTCATTTAGTATTAGGGAATTGAAACAGCACTAAAGCCCAAGGGACCAGAAGGGCCTTACGTTGCACCAGTGTTGGAGGACGTGGAGAATCACCATGCTATTTCTAGGCAGAGCAATCTGAATCACCAGCGGCAAAATACAAGAAAACCCAGCAGGGTAGGAATGGATAGGCTAGAGAGGTTTTCCATTTACCTAATTTTTTTGTAAGATTACGTTCTCCTAATCTATATGTAACAAAACCTCACAAATACAGGGGAGTTGTATTTCAGTAGAGTACTTAGAGAGCTGCTCTGGGACCATTACCAGGTTTAAGATTATTTCACATTTTCTTCAAAGGTGTGTCCATATGTATAAACTCACTGCCAGTTGTATTTGTGGACAACCCAACAGCTGACACCGGTGAACAAAAGAACTGGGCCATCACACAGAAGTTCTGGAACAGATAATAAAGCATACTGTTCAAAACTTCTATTATTCTTCAACAGCCATATCTCAATACGTCCAGGAAAAGAACACAAAGCTATACCCTGGGAAAACAAGCCATATACTGGGAAAACATCAGAGTGAAAAACTACTTACTCTGAAAAAGGCATCAGGGTCATAAAGGACAGGGAATTGAACACGAGATCTCAACACGTTGTGTTAAGTGACAAAATGTCACACTCACCTTGGAAGCACAATCAATAGTGTAAAAAGAAAGCAGGGATTTTACCTGTACATAGATCAATGAAAAAATCAGTAATAGAGGTTTATCTCCTTCCTAAAAGAAGATTGCAATCCCCCCTCCCTGTGATGGAACTAAGGAAAGCAGGTATAACACAAGATTTTAGGAAGTCAATCCATGCATTTCATTGCATCTTTTCTTTTTTTTTTTTTTAACTTTCAAATGCATTCCAGTAGGAAAACCTAAGATACCATTAACCTTTTTGCAGAGCCATCCCCTCTCCTTCTTCCAGAAGTGAAAACTGAAGTCAAATTCTAATCACAAGACAGACATGCTCTTTCTACAGAGGGATTGCTGGCTATTGAAATATTCTATCAAGAGAAAAAATAATCAGATTTTATGCCATTTTCAAGAGCTGATGCCTTTCTCTGGCATAAAAAGCTTCACAGAAGGTCAGACTAGATGAAAGATGTCAAACTCTTAACTAATGATATAAAGTAGGAAGGGACCTGAATGTCCAGTCTCAGCTGATAGAGAGCTTTATGGAGTTTCTGCCCATAAATTTAGCAATACTAATTTTTACACATCTGATAATCAATCCCTTCAATGAACTATTTACTCTCATCTTCCTCACTGTGCCAACAATCCAACAACCTGTAACAGATTTCTTCCCACTCAGAATCCCAGAAATCATCCTGCTATGACCGTTAGAGAGGTACAGCTGCTACAGAACCAAAAGCCTGAGAAAACAGCTAATAAATACTAGACCTTTGTGACCTCAGAAAAACTTCAAAACTTTCCCCACCAAGAAGGCCTCAAAAGTCCTGTCACAAATTAACTAGGAAAAGTTCAGATTCCTCTTCCTTTGAGTGGTAATGAAAGACAACGCAGTTTTATAATAGCACAGTTTATCAGTAGAACTTATGAATTATGGGTCAATTTCTGCTTTGCTATTTTTCTGTAGTTCCTTTTAAAGCAATAGGAGCAATACTGCAGATTTTTAAAATCTCGTTTTAGGTCACAGAGATTTACTTGTAGCATTTCCTCTGTTACTAAAAAAATCTTTAGGGAAATTGTTCCGTTCCATTTCACTGCAGCCCATTAGTATCTACAGGCCAGCCAAATAAGACTATTTCATGTGAAAGCCTCCATGAGGACACACCAACCTCAGCTTGACATAAAAATATATTTCCAATGTTTAGCTACTAAAATACATTATTACCTGAAATACATCACCTTCTACTGACCTAATTAAGCAACTCTTAAAATGCTAATCTTGTTGCTTCTTCCACTTTCAGTGTTCAAGAACATTATAAGTGAACCTACTGTAAATCCTGAAAATAAAGCATAGTCACTTCAAGAAGCTGCTCTCTATGTTTACAGAATTTTCTTCTTACACACTGTCAACCAAGTCATTGTGGAGTGCACCATTTACAGAATTAACTGGTTAATGATTTTCTGAAGATGTCTGCAATAAAACCATGCCAGAGACAGAAAATTCAGCAGGCAGATTTGGAAAAAGAAAAATGATAAAGGATCTTAAGGTTTCTGGTTATTATTCTGCCAACTACAACTTATGACTAGAATTAAGCTGTTGTGCTCTTTAGCTTTAGACAAGACACGCATTTACAATAAATACACGTATTCAAAATGACCACACATCAAGGCAGTGTAAAATGAATCATGTTAACAAAGCTGCTATGGTTCTGTATTTGTAAATTTTCTAACCACAAGCTTAAACAACAGATACTGCTTACCACCTACATTCTGTGGCTACATTTTTAGATGATGACTTCATTTAATGCTGCTCTTATGAATGTTTAGTTTAGTTTGTTCCAGACTTTCACTGAAAACATAAAACTTTAAACGTCTTCTTTGAAAAAAAGCATCTCATCCAACCTGCTACTTTTCAGAAACTTTAAGAAGTAAAGAGAGACTGGACAACCAATTCCTTATGCCACCCAGTGAATAACAAAGATCTTTAATACAAATGCACCCATTCTGGAAGCAGAAAATATTTCAAAAGTTAGGGTTTTTTAAAGATGCTTTGTCTTTCCTTCTGAGATGCACATCTTAAATACTCAATGTGTGATACTTTTTAAACACCAACCCTTTTCTCTCACTATTCAACATATGAACATATGTACATATGGGCCTTCATTAAACAGACTCATATGCTTATTGCTCTGTACTAACTTGAAAGAACAGTTAACAGCTCAAAGAATTTTCAGAGTAAATGACCACGGCCTATATTTATCATTATAAACATGTGAGCAATTTTGCAGTATGTGTTTACAGCTCTGTAAATACAACTGTGTTTGCAGGATGGGACCACAGAGAGAACATTTTAATTGCTGGAACAGATGCTGTAACACAGACAGCCCCTAACACTGAGAGAGCCACAGCCTGCGACGTCAGTCTCGACAGCATTTAGCACCCTCTGACTCTCCATCATGGGAAATAAATGAGAGGAACAAAAGCAGCAGTGAGGTCTTTGCAGACTCTATTCTTTACTTATTCAATACAAATTATTAGCACTGTTTATATTTGTGATTCTGAAACTAGCATGAGCGTTTTGGTGCCATGCCAACCATTGGTCCTCAACAACTCAATTTCACAGATCCCATCCTGCAAAATCTACCAAAGAATAGAATCATAAACTTTTTTAGTAAAAGTCAGTAATGTAGCACAAGGCACAAGACATAAACATCAAGATATTTAAATGAAAACATTTTGTGCATTAGGGAAAAAGCTGTAATCAAGTGCATACGACTTTGGGCATTAATGAAATGAATTATTTTTCCCAAAGGAGCATTAATATGTCTCAAGTAGGACAGTGCTCAAAGTCCCAAGACAATTATATAATTACTTATCTTTAGACAGAGTATTATGTTCCACAATATTGGAATTGAACAAGTCTCTTGAGCAAATCAGTATTTTGACACCTATTACAGTATTTTCATACTGTCCTAGGTAGTTTAGTGAACCATTAGGAAGTTTTGACACTAACATTCTATTGGATTAAATAATACATGTGTTCTGTAAATTATTAAATCCATAAATATCGAATAGAGTTGATTTTAACACTTGATCTCCACTAGATCAAGCTGATTACTAAAAGTAACTATGTGTCTGTCTGTGATGTAGCAATGTTTCTGCTCCCTTCCAAATGAGTTGCTGCAGCACCATTAGGTGAGGCTTAGTGGTTATGGCTGAGAAAGGAATAAAGATCACTTGAACAATCAACCTACGAACCCATGCAGTAGGGCATACTACGGAAGAGTCCTTGACTACCAAACTCACATACCATTCCCACTCCTCTTTCTAACTGACATTTAAATACCTCCCATATGGCTTTCTATTTATTTTTAGTACCTTTTTTATGTTTTTCCCTATGGAAAAGGCTTGTGAGTAATACTTTGGAATTAGAGTGTTAAGTTAAAAATATTCTTATAATTATCATTTTAGTGTTTGTAAAGAGAAAATACAGTAAGTAGGCTGCAGAAAACAAAGGATGCTTACAGCACTTGAACAAATGAGCTAGCTTCCACATGATCAGCTGAACACAAAAATGTGAAATCAGAGTTGATTTAGGTGGCAAAAATAAAGTCCTACACATACAAGGAATATAAACATTCTCTGACTCATTACAGAACAGTTGCTTGAGACAGACAGAATTAGTCAACTTGTGCTCATTCACTGAAGTCATCAATTTTAGAAACAATAGGTGTTGCATGCATCTGTTCAGACCGAATATGTATCAGATACTTGACTATAAACTTCAGCCAAGAAAAGAAGTTACTGTGGCTCTCTCCCCTCTTACTATTTCCTCATCTTGCTTCTCATCGGCTCGTCTGACGTTATTTGAGTTTCCACATATAAGAGTTACAGCAGCATTTATTTCTTAAAGGCTTGTACAGGCGAGGACACTGAAGGAAGAAAAAGGAAATGTTCCTCTGGAAAAGCAGGTCTTATACAGAACCAGTTAACACTGACCACAGTCATGGTTTAAGCACTATTTAATGCTTCTTACTCCCATAAATCCCACTTCCTTAACAGTGTGGGACTGAAAATCAGCACCTCTCCCATCTATTACAGGTTTACTGGGTAGCAAATCTACTGGAGAGGAAGCAGCTTGCACACACATTTTACAACCTCCATCAACTCCTCATCTCTGAAAATTGGTCTTTTCTGAGATACCCTCTGAGATACTAATTTACTAAGGAAACTCTTCCTCAACACATCAAGTGAACTCCCAGTTCCATACCTTGTATTATTTCTAATAGTAAAAGATTATCAGAATTTACAATAAAGTCACAAAAGACAACTTCACTTCAAAACAGAATTATAACTTCTACAACTTGTTCTGGATTTCACATTTTTATTGCAAATACACGACAGGTACCCATTTTGGCCAGAACATGCAGCTTTATGCTTGCCTTCTTTTTAACATATAAATGCACATCCAGGTCGATCTGTTGGAATACTCAGGAGCAGATACCTTCCATGAAAACACTGCATGAAAGGATGCAGCAAGTACCATCTTCTTATTTTAGTCTCTGTTTTGTGTAGAGTGCTGATGAACCCCAAATTTCCATGGCTAGGTCTCTTGACGAGGACTTCAGTATCCCTTCCTTCCTCTGAATCTTGCCCTGGTATCCAACTGAAAATTGATGACAATATATTAAGAGCAGGTATTTTCCCCAAAAGAAGTATTGTAGAGTGTGCTACCTTGGCACTTTGCAACATCAGAACAAAGGCCAGAAAAAAGCAGAAGAAAACTAGTGATGTAGCCAACAAGCCACTGGGGATTCTGATGACAGAGGCATTAGATGATCTTAAACCTCACACAAAACTAAAATCATGTGATAAGCACTCTGTGTATTTTGAAATAACATAAATGAGACAACAGCATAGCAGGATGGCAAGGAACCCATGAAAAACAAGGTAGAGTAAATCTGCATAGATCAGTTTTGCAAATGTAACTGATAAACTGAAAGAGGAAAATTCAGATCTGGTTGAAGTAGGAGTCACTACAAATGTCTGTGAGGAGAGGGATAACTTAAATACACAAATTCCTGGAAAAAATATAAATAAATCAGTAAAAACAGAAACAATTCTCAGCTTGTAAAATCTACAAGTTTATTCTTGCCAATTGCAGAAAAAGCATTTAATGAAAGGCTAAAAATGATGGTAAAGCTAAAATAAAAGCCACAGTGCAGTACTTACAGAAGCTAAACTGCAAGCTCTTTCCCAATGCAGCAGAAAAAGATTCTTTTGACCTTGGGAGAATTCTTCTCAACTTAGATAGCCAGTCTTGAAGATGGCAGTGACAGATCACAACTCAGCCATATTCTGATATTATACTGAGGAGGTTTCTTTTACCACCATTAACCAACCTTCTTCCAGAATTGAGAACTGCAGCAAAATTTTTAAAGAGCTAGACTCATGATGACACAGCTTGTCCAATAACCAAGCAGCTTTCAATTTAAACCTCAGCTCTACTTCAACATCTAAAATGTACTCAAGTTACTCCTCCTCTTTCCTTGAAAAAAAAAAAAACCCAGCATCTATGCAAAACCCCTGATGATTTTAGCATACTGTAAATGATATCTATATTTAGAGTCTAACTTGGTTTTGGACACTCTAAGTTTCACTATTATAACAAATAACAAGTTTGACTGAGCATGATTATTGAAATTTACAGAATTAACAGGACAAGAAAAACTTCACTCATCAGCCTTAAAATTTGGGAGAGTTAAATAAAATCATTTAAGAGCCAGGCCTCTTCCTGCATGACTGGAGGCATTTAGCTAGAAATTTAGTTTCATCAGGCTCCCCTAACAATCCACAGGCAGTAAAATACAGGCACATCACCTGGATATACATATGTTGCTACTGCAGCTTTACATAGATATTTCAAACTTTCAATATACCACATCTTTCCAGACACAGAAATAATAATTTGTCACTTCATGGATTAATATAGAAGAGGTAAAAAAAGCTGCTACAGCTAATACAAAATGGAAGAAAAATTTGAAGTACCATTGCAGCTGTACACTCCTCATCAGATAAAAATAAAAATGAGCCCTGCACTTCTCATGTTTGGCAAGTTTTAATACCACCTTTACCACATCATAAATATGTTTTAAATGTTATGGAAACAAAAGCAAAAAAATTCTGGATAAGAACTTCTATCAAAATTCGGAAAACTTGATCTAACTACATTTTTCAAAAAATTACTTGTCATTTCCATATGGGATAGTTCATTATATAATGAACCAAACTGTTACTTATCATGAATTCTAGTACTCCAAGAAAATGAATGACTCAACGTGAATCCAATGCAAAATCCTGCTTCAACAGTGAAAGTCTCTCTTCATTTAAATGTTCTCTATATAGATGTTTTTCAAAGACCTTACAGGCAAAAGATAGCTTGTCAATATTTTATCTTAAAATTACCTGCTCTACTAATATTTTTAACCCAAAACTTTACTAAAAACAATAGTGAAAATACCTACCTCACTTACCTGTGACACTCTAAGCCTAAACCAATTTAAATGTGTGTTTTTCCAATTTTTCCTACTCTACAGCTTCATTAGAACTGAGTACAGCACCTATGGTTTAATCAGGATTCAAAGGCAAGAGCTGTTTTACTTAATGACACCCACCTTATGTATGAAATAGCGTGTTTTTCTTAAAAAGAGGGGGAAAAGGACAGGAAACTTTCAGGCCAGTAGCAGAAGACACACCACACTTACCATTGATCTTTTGCATGCAAAGAATGTCACTTGCAAGCTCCTACAGTGTCCTTCCCTCAAGCATTGTTTAGGGCTTTTGTTTTCCTAGTAGATGAAAAAAGAAAGATTAAAAATTTGATTTCTACAGCTCGCCAAAGAAACCTCAAAACACTTGACGGAATCACGGAATATTCTGAGTTGGAAAGCACCCAAAGGATCATCCAGTCTCTTAAGGGAAGGCCAACACAGGCATGGAACCCACGACCCTGGCGTTATTAGCACCACGCTCTGGCCAGCTGAGTAACTTGGGGTGGAAGGGGCCTTTGAGGATCATGTACTTCCAACTTCACAGAAGTTCACTGGGGATTTCACTTCGGTACGGTAACCTGCGCTCTGCTCTGGAGCTGCAACTCCTTAAACTGCTACAAACAAGAGGTAGGAGGCCGTAAAAGGGCGACCTGCGGGTCTCTGGCCCGGAAGGAGAGCCGCGCTCACCTGCAGGACGCAGGGGCTCTCCAGCAGGCACTGCCGCAGGTCCTCCCTCACGCCGCTGCAGGCGCGCCCGTCCTCCTCCTTATCCTCGTAGTACTTGGGCATGGCGGCGAGCCCGGCGCTACGCCCCGCGGCCGCCGCCGACCGCCGCCGCCATCCCGGGCGCTGCAGCCGCTTCCGGTGGGGGCAGGAAGGGACGGGGCGGCTCCGGGAAGGATCCCGAGCGCCTGCGCTGCGGACGGTGCCGGAAGGCTGCGGGACGCGGCCGTGGTGGCGGTACCGGGAGGGGCGGGGGTCGCGTCGGGGCCCGGAGCAGCAGGTGAGACCCTCAGCGCGGGGCGGGGCTCGGGGGTGCGGCGTTGCCCGGCCCGGAGCTCAGCGCGGGCCCGGTGAGGGAGGGCTGGTGTTTGTCAGCAGCTGCCGGGCCGCTCCTAAGTAATGGAATCGTACACTCTTAAGAGCTGGAAGAGACCGTAAAAATCATATGGTTGCAACCCCGCCGCCGTGGGCGGGGATACCTCCCACTAGACCAGGTTGTTCTAAGCCCCATCCAACCTGGCCTTGAACGCTGCCAGGGTTGGGGCGTCCACAACCTCCCCGGGCAGCCTGTGCCAGTGCCTCACCCCCTCCACAGTAAAGAATTTCTTCCTTGTATCTAACCTAAATTTCCCCTGTTTCACTTTGTACCTGTTACTCCTTGCCCTATCATTGTAGCTCCTTATAAAGTGTCCCAACTTCCCTGTTTTCCCCCTTCAGATATTGGGAGGTGCTAAGTGAGGGTTGGGGCGTCCACAACCTCCCCGGGCAGCCTGTGCCAGTGCCTCACCCCCTCCACAGTAAAGAATTTCTTCCTTCTATCTAACCTAAATTTCCCGTGTTTCACTTTGTACCTGTTACTCCTTGCCCTATCATTGTAGCTCCTTATAAAGTGTCCCAACTTCCCTGTTTTCCCCCTTCAGATATTGGGAGGTGCTAAGTGGTCTCCACACAACTAGGTGGTGTCCACACAACCTTCTCTTCTTCAGGCTGAACGGCCCCAGCTTTCTCGGCCTGCCTTCATAAGGGAGGTTCTCCAGCCTCCCCAACTCCATGGCCTCCTCTGGACTTGCTCCAACCAATGCCATTGTGTACGCTCGTGCTCAGTTTTTGTCACTTCAGCGTTGCAGCCGTGGCTTGCATCACGTTATTTTATTTGTACCCCATATTGCATGCAAAATCAAATACATCTTTTGAAATTCTTTCTTTAGCAAGATGCTGCCAACCACGTTGGTTAATTCTGGGAGCCAGGGCAATGGTGTGCTGAGCCGCAGAGATGCTGCGAGGCACACGGCCGGAGCAAAACGCTACAAGTACCTCCGGAGGCTCTTCCACTTCCGACAGATGGACTTCGAGTTTGCGCTTTGGCAGATGCTTTACCTGTTCACTTCACCACAGAGGGTTTACAGGAACTTTCACTACAGAAAACAGACAAAGGACCAATGGGCAAGAGATGATCCTGCTTTCCTTGTGCTACTCAGTATCTGGCTCTGCGGTGAGTGCGGGAGACCAGACAGCATAAGGAAGAGGGAGGGAAAGTTTAGGGATGAACGTTCATTTTCCTTCTAATAACATACACACACAAAAGGACCAATCTCTATGGATGATCTTTTAATCAAAGTAGAACAGAAGAAAAAGGCCTAGCCTTTTTGAAGTTAAGGTGGGAAGTAGAGTAGGCTTAAGTAGTAGTAGCCTTACAGAGTAGGCTTAAGTAGTACTCCTTAGTCTTGAACTAATTAACTCCATTGCCACTCATTTTCTGTTGCATTTTGAACTGCACAGTTCACTGTAACTGTACAGACAGTAAGAATACTGTATGCCACACGGCAGTGTTTTTGTTAAAAAATACTGAATATTTGGTTTACCTGAATATTATGGATAAAACACTGTTTTTACCATAAAGGCCCTGGTGAGATTCTGTATATTTCAGAATTAAGCTATAAAAAAAGTGACTAATATAAATGACTGAACTGCAAATTCACTATTGTCTCAGTTGCCTTCTACTAAATAGTGTATTGCTGTTCGTAATAGAAAAACTCTTAACTGAGATAGAATTACACATGTTGTTTGGGTTAACAAGGAGCTTTTATAAAACAAAGAATGTTCTATTGTAGCATTGTCTGAATTTTTTAGAAAATGGTTTGGGAGGAGCATTACAATAGACCCAAGTACAGATGAGTGTTCATATTATGAATAAATGGCATTATATCTAGTTTTTGGTGGAAAAAACCTGAGCTGTTGGACTGAAAATCTTGGGGGAAAAATAAAAAGGAGATTTCATAACAGGATACATAAAAAACCCCCGTCAGTTTAGGATCTCATGCTTTCATTTCCACAGCTGACTTTAATGATTTTTCTCTGCTTTCAGTGTCTACTGTAGGATTTGGATTTGTGTTGGACATGGGTTTTGTTGAAACAATAAAACTGCTACTTTGGGTTGTATTCATAGACTGCGTAGGCGTCGGGCTCCTGATTGCAACTTTGATGTGGTGAGTAGTGATTTCTGAAGCCAAGTTCAATATTGCTGTTCAGACACAGAAAGTCCTCTGCTGTTTGTGAGACACTTGGTTCTTTGTTTGGAGTAAACTTACACTCAAGTATTGACTATAGGTTTTATGCTGTTGTAGTAATCGTTTCAAAATGATACCTTAAAAAAGAATACATTTCTTTCTTTACGATTTCCTACAAAGTTAAATGGTCAGAAGGTCTGTGTTATGATGAACATTCCAGCTTTTTTTCTTTCTTGAGCTGGTTAATGTTCAGCAGTAATGCCAAATTAAAAAAAAAAAGCCACATCTGTTCTGTCTGGTGCTTGGCACCTTTTTGCTTTGTTGGTAGGTGCTTCCAGCTTTATCCTCTACTGTCCAGAGCCTTGCAGAAGTAGAGAGGCAGGAGCAGATCATTTTACAATCCAGGCCTCATCAGCACCATAGATGTGTTCTGCAGCAGTGAGGGAACCATGAAATGACAGGAGGCCACTGTTTCTGTGCTGCAGCAAAGGGAGGGCACCAAAGAAAGAATTTTTATTTTACAAGCAGCTTAAGAAAGCAAGGGTATTTAAGAGTTCTTAGGGATGGAGCTGACATCTTAAAGTGATGATGATTGGAAAAGGGATAAATCCTGACAGTGGCCTAGGAACTCCTCATTGTAATTGCAAAATTGAGAATGAGGTACATAAAAGAAACATTGCTGATAGATGAAAGGTCCACCTGACCTATGCTCCTGTCTGGGACAGCAACCCATAAATTGCTTGGGGAAGAGCTTTTAGTAATGCTCCCTGCCCCCATCCTCCAGCAATTTGTGCTTCAGGATGCAGTCCCCTAAGCCAAGAAGACTTCAGCATCTGCTGGTTTTCCTCTGTCTTTTAGACAGCTTCCTGCAGGCCTCAATACTGGCTCAAGTTTGGTTCAAGTCCCTTCTTCCAGTGCAAGCTCACCTTTTTTCCCAAAAGCTCCCCCCATTCCTGATGAGTCTAAACTCCTTCTTGCCTTACCTCTTCTCACCTTGCACCCAGGCTCTGTCTCTTTGCAACTCCATCCTTGGCACAAAGAGTAGGTCAGAGGAAGCTTCCATGAAAGATCTAGTCTCTTATTTCTGAGCATGTATTGACTTCATGTTCCTCTTCTATATGAGATAAATATTTTGATGTCAGCAGAACTTAAGCTGAAGGAAAGAGCCTTGAGGCTCATTCAATAACCTGTAATACCGGGCAGTGCACATTGCATTTGCACATCTTTTCAGTAATAATAGGCACATGTTATGAGCACTCTCCTGCCCTCCTCCTGTCCTTGCAGTGCATCACTTCTGAGAGATGAAATAAACCATCTCTGTGTGAGGTGTGCTGATCCTGTACTTCACTGAAGTCATCTCTCTGTGTGTACAGAGAGAAATGGCAGCTTGTGACTGCACTGATAAATTGTAGCACTGATCTTTTCTTTATAAAGAAGTTTTGTTTCTGTATTACCTGCAGGGTATTTCAGCTGCCTGTAGTATGCAAGGGATGTGATGATAGTTTTAACAAAACCATTTTAACAATAGTCTCGTCTGCATGATTCTTGCACGTTTTTATTCCCAGATAGCAGAAACTTTGTGGTGGAGAGTTGGGACTACATATGACTTACTACATCAAACCTATGTTTTTTCAGTCAGCTTTATAGATCCATATTAACAAGTCTCAAACCTCTTTTCATGTAGGTTCATTTCAAATAAGTACTTAGTGAAGCAACAGAACAGAGATTATGATGTGGAGTGGGGATATGCCTTTGATGTACATCTGAATGCTTTCTACCCTCTTCTCGTCATCCTGCATTTCATCCAGCTGTTCTTCATCAACTGTAAGTAGAATACTTTGACCTCTCTGCTTCTGTTTTGCACCATCAAAACAGCTGAGAGCAGTTATCCCTTGCAGATGTCATCATATCTGATTCTGTCATTGGGTATTTTGTTGGGAATACGTTATGGCTGATTGCAATCGGCTATTACATCTACGTGACATTCCTAGGATACAGTGGTGAGTAACATCAACTTCTTTTGTATTTGTTTGACTAAAAAGAGGAGCATGTTTTCAGGCTATTCATTTGATCTTAGCATATTATTTGTAAAGCAGAGGCTTAGCTGCATGTTGAAGTAATTCTTTGTGGTAAATGAAGTTTGATAGAAATGTACCAATCCACGTTTTCAGCTGGGTGGACATCTTAACCAAAGAATTTATATTCTCCACCTCACCAAATTCCCTTTTTGTATTAGTCCTGTAGCACCATAACTTAGTTTTCTTGTTCCTCTGTAAGTCCACTTGAAGATGTTTGCATTAGATAAAAATTCTGCAATGAGTTTAAGACCACAGTTTTAGGTAAAACAGTTCCCTGAGGCATGTTGAGATAACTGTAGAACAGAGATGTCTGAGGAGGACAGCAGAGCAGAGCTATTTTTTATTGCTGCCTTGCCCCAAGGCTACTCTAGTTGAAGCACCTTTTTTAAAGAGCACTACTTTATACTTGCTTCAATATTGCTTCTGTTTCAGCATTGCCCTTTTTGAAGAACACAGCTATTCTTTTGTATCCATTTGCACTTCTCATCATGCTCTATTTGATCTCATTAGCATGTGGATGGAACTTCACCAAGATGCTTTGTTCCTTTTATAAATACAGAGTGAAATAAAACCAGGACTTCATGTATCTAATGCTTATTTTGTTTCTACCTTAGCCATTTTGACAGTAAAGAAAAAATTAAGAACATTTTGTAAATGGTTGTAAATTTCTCTTTATTGTAGATAACTGTGTAAAAAAGTTTGAAGTGTCCTTTTTTATTAAAATATTTACAACAGTAAACATGTTAGCAATTTTGTTCAAATACTTTCGCAGTACATTCCTAAAAACAAGTTACTTGTACATTTCTGTAGCTTAAATTTAACTGCAACAAGTCTATGTAGCATAACTCTTACTGCAGATACTATGCACATACCGGCATAAGCTCTACATTGTGAGGGGTTTAAGTGACACCAAAAAGCAGTTTTATTGAAGAGTAATGTTGGAATACCTTGCCTTGGGACTGTGTGAAAGTCTACAGATCAATAGTGTTGCGATGGTAAAGCAACAACTGTTTCTAGACACAGATCTGTCCTCTCCTTCTATGAAAGATTGTGAGAACAGATTTACTTTAGTGACTACTTCAAATATACATGGACAGCTCTGGCACAGAGAAGAAACAGTGATGAAAGGCACAATTAACATGACCCATATCAGGTTTCCAAAGATAGCAGCAAGTTTTAAACCCAATCTCTAGCAGTCCAGTGGGTATTACTACATCCACCATTCTGAGTGGCAGGTCAATCAATGAACATGGAAGGAAAGTACAAGTTGGTTTGGCTACAGGGGTGGGATCATGGCAATGCCTGCAGCTGTGAAGTCCACAAGGCAGAAGTAGAACTGACCATCACAAACAATACTTTTATGGAAAGTGAAGGTGGCAGCTTTCCAATGCAGTGTTCAGCATGAAACATGAGCACTAGGATTCAGGTTCCAAAACAACACAAGAGTAAACTGGTTACAGTAAGACAATTTCAATACTAGAATTTGATCTCTAAGGAAAAACTATAATTTATCTTAAAATACCAAATATGCTGGCAGTGCATCTTACAGTACTGTGTGTTTCAGCCACTGTTAAGGCTTGAAGAGATTCATGTTTCCCTCTCAGCAGATGCTGAGCAATGTTCTCCTTTAAACAAAGAAAGCAGTGAACTGCTGATCCATAGAAGGTGAAGGATTCCAGTCAGGATCTGCTCCCTTCCTGGCTAATAGCACAAGCTCCCGTCCTGCAGGCAGCTGAAGCCTAACTACACCTTTTCCCTAACAGTAATCGTAGCATCACTGATCATCCACTTCAGTTCAACAGTAAAAATACTTCATATTTAGTGCCCTGTGGTGCAATTCCATTGAAGGACTCGGGGCCTGTGTACTCCCTTTAGAGATACCAATGTTTTTCCCCTTGAAAGAAGGCTTCATCATTCTCAAAACTAAGCTACTTCAACTTCTAGCAGTTCACTGTTTACAGCAGAACTTAGCAAAACCCTATAGAGACCACTAAGGTCAGAAAGATGACATTCAAGGACTAATTTACCAGGTCTCCATGGGCTGTGTGTTTTACATCAGCAATCAATGCTAGCCTGAAAACACCAGTTGTTTAATAGCTTTTCAGCCTTATGCTGGTGATTGTAAAGATTATTTAAAAACACGAGGACTTTTTTTTTCCCCTTTCTAGCTAATTACTTGTTCTGGCTTTTTCAGAATATGTCCTTCCTAGTAAGAACAAACATAGAACCTTGGGTTCATGTATTTTAGGGGAGCAAAGTTTGAGAAGATTTCATTTTTCTTTTCCCCTACAATACTTTGCAAGTTCAAGGCAAACTACAAATTACTATGATACTTCATCTGGAGCAAGTACTTCCAACAAAATACAGAGATTACTGAAATTATAATATATCAGGGGGGAAAAAAAAGGAAACTGGTACACAATTTCCAAATTTTTCCAAAGACTAATCACACTTCACCTCATTTAAGGAACTGCATTTCACACAGGCATATATGTAAATTGCTTTGCTCTAAACTGACTCAAGGTATTTAAAAACTGCTTTGAAACAGCTAGACAAGCAGCAATATGACAGAAGACTCCAGTCTTTCCTTGGTCCATGAATCACATCTATCTGAATTTTTCTAAGCCATTTTTAAGTACAAAAAAAATTAACATATCCATAGAAATTTTTTCCATCAATGAAAACACACGGTTGACATGCCTGCAAAAGCTCAAAGCCTTATACAGTGCTTTAGAAACACTCTAATTATCACATCCTGTTCACATTATTTACAAAGTGTTCAGTAGGATGACCCACTGAGCAAAGCAAGATTATACTGACAGTCTTGTGTTTCCTTGGTCCCAAGCAATCCTGATCAGCTCACAAAAGCAAATGTTCACATCAGCCAGTCTGTTTGGCATCCAGCAAAAGAAGTTCATTTGCCCAGGTAATGAAGGTTTCTGGCTATGCCTTTGGTTTCACAAAAGTTTGCTTTTCTGAAGCTTTAACAGCATCAGAAGGAGCTAATAGGAGCATAGGATAGTGCAGTTTTTTTTAAACACCTTCTGTTATTGGATAACTCCAAGATTCAGTGGCCTCAAGGGGATTTTTAAGGTCACAACAAAAGTAACTTGAAATTGAATACATTTAGGGGAAAACTCCCTCAAAACAGGTAATAGGTTTAAGATGCTGTTTAAGATCTCTTATGGTAATACTGTTCCTTACAATGGAGATGTGCAGGAGACACCAGCCCACTGGTGTAGACCCCATTACAAACAGTACCTTAGCTAAAGGCTGATGAGCCAAATAGCCCAGGTGTTCCTACTTCACCATACTTCCAGGAAGGAGACTTGCACCACTTTAGCCTGACTTGGGATTGGCATTTAAAGGTACAAAGCCCAAAATAGCTGTCTGCAGAAATAATCTGCCTGATTACACCAACTCTGAATTTACTTGGATCTATGAAATATTATTTATATTCATGTGGCACATTTATCTAGAGAGCCTACAAGCTCAGGAATATTGAAAGTATTGAAGCAGACAGTATTTTCAACTCCTGCTACTATAATGCAATAAAAATGCATCAACCTTTAGAAAACAACCCACATTTTACCACACACTAGTTTAATTTGTTGTCTTGGATAAATTTCTTAACATTTTTGAAAACTAAATATACTACTAACCAATCTTGCAATCAATGTGGTACGGGTTCTATGTATTTAAATATATTAGCAGTGATTCATCTTAACTACTGTGAAATGTCAGGAACAGTGATGCTTTTAGAATAAGCACACAGCTTTCTTACATAAATGGTACCAGTAAACTTCTGGACTCATGGAAAAATGGAAAAGGTCACTGGCAGCAAAACTAATTATATTAAGAAACCGCAATATCTAATGTATTTCTGTAGTCTGGATTGTAATAAATAACCCTGGTTTAAATAACTTGCATCATTCATTCACAGACACAGCTGAGAAGAAAACCTAAATACTTTCTCAGACCTTTGCTAGCTGATGTGTGATAAAAAGCCATTGCATGTGGGTAATTTCATGGCAGGGCATTATACAGGGAACAAACAGGGCTACAGCACCACAATAGGCTAGAGTCACACAGGATTCAGAGCCTAGTCACCCACATTCCCAAATCCAAGGATAAACTCCATTTATGTGACCAGGGCTTAACTTATGCCCACAGCATCTATGGGCAACATAAGCTTTCCAAGTAACATTTTATTTACACCACCTGATGCAATCAGAAAAAGTAAACAAGGTCCACTTGGTATCTAATTTTTCTTCAACTTACACCAGTCAGTCTAAACAGAAGGTCTTACTCTGCATACAATTCTTCTCTTCCCTGTGTCCCCAGACTACATAGCTAAACCAAAACCACAACAGTCTGTAGAGGTAAAGCTCTTCAACTTGAATATTGCTGAATTGTCAAAGCTATGGCACAATTCTCCAACAAGGCAGAAGAGAAGACAGGTTGACACTATAATCCAGTGGTGAGGGCTTGCAGTGCTAGCAAGGCAGCTTTAGGCTCCTGCTCCTTACAAAACTATCACGAAAGGGAGCCCAAATCTGTCAGCTGAACTTCATTGGGGAAGTACAAATTCAAGACCTCTGCTCTAGATCAGGGATCCTGCAACAGGTTTTGTGCCCTGATCACAAAGACAATAAAGGTCTTTTCCAACTCAAGTGATTCTATGATTCTGTGTTGGGGGTAGCAGAGTGTGGTTTTTTCCACAGGGAAAGCTGGCCAGCTTTTGAGATGTCAGTTCCAGGAGGCTGGTTCACAGCACAACTGACAATACCCAAGCCAGCATGGATGCCTCCCTCCATTGTCAATCAGGCACTTCATTCCTATTCAAGGGAGGAATTCCTGCCTCTCTTTCTCCTGGTCATTTCTGACTAACTGAATTTTTCCCATGCCTGAGTCCTTACACTTAAGCACCTAAGCAGAAGGACTCTTAAGAAAAGCAGCAGTATTAGTACTGCAACAACTCCACTCTGATTGTAATCCAGACCACGTTCTGTTCCTGACCGAATTTCTGATTCCTTTAAGATCACTGTTGTCTCCCTTGAAATGAAAAGGCAGGCTACTGACTTGAGGCCAAATTCAGTTCCTACTATAAAGTTAGTGTGAGTTACCATACTGATCCATAAAGGAGTCAAACTAAGACCTTGCTCTTAAACAAAGGAAGAAAATATACTGTAACTACTCACTGATGTATCCAAAATAAACACTGCAGTAACAGAACTTGTTAAAAGGAGACCTCTGTAAATCACATGTATCTACTGTTCATTCTTTTGATAAAAGGTAACTTCTTGTCACTCCAAAGCAAAGCTGGAGAATGATTTTCTTCAGTACAGAAAATGAATTTGTTCAGCCTAGGAAATGTTTACAAATATTTTTAGAAAGAATTGGTTTGGAGTAAAACAAAAATTCCTCTAAAATGCAATGGATTAAATCTAAAATCAATGCAGATTTAGTACATAATATGAAACAAGACATTTCAACATGCTTTTTATGTGGCTACAAACTGTACATAGTGGAATATCATAGCCCCAAAGAATAATGCTCTTCAGAACTCTGTTTATGCCTCTGAACATCATTCAGATTCTGTGTATAAAACTACATAATTTAGAAACTTAATCTTGTTTTTTAAACATGGCAGTATATTTGAAATATGGTATTAATTTATGTTTGCATCTCCAAAGAAAAATGTAGAAAGATAACTTAAACTAGAGAATTCATAAAAAAACTATATCAATTTAAAATTTTACTGCATAAAAATATGTACTTTTCAAATTATTTTAATAAATTAAATATCCCTAGCATTTTTAATATATATCCCTGACAGTCTATAAAAGAGGGTTCTTGTTATAGAAAATAAATGGAACTCCGAAAGCACCCCCTTCATAAAACTTATTTAACAATAATTATATTCTTTTTTCTTCAAGGAATGTAACAATATGTACAACTCTATATTACTATACTTATCAAAATAGTACAGGTTAAGCGTAGCAGGGTTCTGCAACCATAAGATGGTAAAGTCACATTACAGTGGAGGACAACTTGGGCCTCAGACGAACGTTATCAGTGTGGAGCATCAGTTTCTGGATGGATCAGATAAGAAGGGGTAAATACAATCTTCTCATCTACAGTAGATTTCACAAGAGGTAGAGTTCAAGTGAAAAAGAATGACATTTGGAATAAGGTGCATGCTCAATATTTTCTATTCGTGACTTGCTAAGGATGTCAGATTTTATAGGAAGAATTTGCAAGGATTCTTTCTTTTCCTCTAAAGCAGATTTCCATGATCAGTTTGTAATCTTTTTAATATGAATCTGAAACAGAGAATCAGAAAAAAATAAGTCATGGTTTAGTGTATTGCATTTCTCAGTAATAAGAGGTGACTATTCTTAGTGTTAGCCAAAAGTCTAAGCTTCAAAGCAGAATGAAGAAGTCTGCCATTCACCGGTAATGTTTTTCAATGTTCTACCACCTCTTACCTCATTCAGAATTGCCCAAACAGCTGAATTTTGTATCACTGAGAGCCGGAATGATGAAATCGGATTTAGGCTGGGGTCAACTGTTCCTTCAGCTACACCGTTTTCAAACTTCCCTGCAAAAGTACATACTCAGTTAAGTCCTGTTCAACAAACTGAAGTACAAAATCCAGAAAACGTATCTGCAGTATCACAATTCACAGTATCATTGTGACAGAATCACAGTGAAACCAGTATCATTCCCAAAATAAAAGGCAGTGAGTCATTTTGACATCAGATCCAGTTTTGCAGCAGCAAACAATATGGGGCAGATCATCAGTGCACACCAATCTGAACAGGATTACACATAAGAATAAAAGCTTTGAAACTGTCTAAAGGCATTAATTAACACCTCGAACTCTGTGAAGATTTTGGCACAGGTACTCATTTAATATCACAGAACTAATATGATGCCTTTGGCTTATGTCTTTTCAAATAGGATTAAGGAAAATGTTATGCATTCATGCATAACATATTCCTATTTAAAGCATCTTCAATTATATTAGGATGAGTAAGAATTAAATTTAAAAGCCCAGTTAGACTTTACAGTTAAACCATATAGACAACAACTGTAATTTATTATGACAAAAAAATGTGTTTCCATTGTAACAGGATTGTCCAAACTGTGTCCAACAACTAATTAAAATCCATGTGTAAAATGTCTCTTCCTTGACAACATGTATCCAGGCACCTTTCCCAACAGCCACTTGACTGTTGAAATGCCAATCTCATCATGTGATGAGACAGCTGATTGTCTGTAGGGTGGGTTCAAATCCAGGCCAAGCACACAACTCACACCAAAGCACTTGTGCAGTCACAGGACAGAGGCAATCTTACAAAACCTGGAAATGCCTCTATTATAATCTAGTTGATCAATCCTGGCAGGAAAGTTGGATGTAGCTGCACTACAACTGAATGTCACAAGAGATCTCTGTTTAGTACATTGGTCTCTGAAAAGAATTAGTGGACACAATATTAAGTAAAGCCTATGGGGTCATGTACCCAAAAGTAAATGACAGAAACCCAGGTTTAGGTCCGGTTTGGTTTTAATAAAGGTGTCTTTAAGAGTTGCAATAGTAAGAATACACTTTTTTTTTCCTACTGTTACATACCTATCCTGAAGTAACCATCCTCTAAGCGTTTGTCTTTGGTTTCTTTGCTTAATACCAGTTCCTCACTCTGGAACAACAAACATAAATGAGGTAATTTATTTTAACATATGACTTTGCCAGAGAAAGACAAATGGGTGTGCACTCTTGGTATATATTCAGCATCCATTTTTTCCAAATAATTAAAAACAAGCCTGGAATATAGTTATTTATAGCCTTAGACAAGCCAACACACACACACAAAAAAAAAAAAAAAAAAAAGAGCAGCAGTGTTCCAGAATGGAACAATACTTGGCTTCCAAGGAGAAAAATCAAGTACTCTAAGTGCCCCATGAAGCTCTCATGGTAATTGCCACGTGAACAGAATACTTAGCACATACTGGCATACACAGCAGGAGACAAGCAAAAGCAGGACCTGCCTTCTTTTTCTATGGCTTAACAAGAGCTTTCTCTCTTGGACAAATGAAAACTTACAGCTTACTTTTTGATCTAAGACTTTGGGTGAGATGGAAAGCTATCAGATCAGAGAGGGAAGCACCATAATTATCACTGCCTCACTATATGGATGGGGATCAGTAAGATTTTTAATAAGCACAAAAAAAATTGTAGAGCAGATCTTTAAAAACAGCTTGAAAATCACAACCATGATCCAATACCAAAAGACCCGCTCTAAGAATTTCCTGGGAATTATTAAAAATGCTTGGCAAAATGGAGATTAAATTAATCAGCTTTTTTTTTTTTAATTCCTATTTTGAGCTAAGGCTGTTGAAAAAGTGGTGGGAACGTTTTTTGGTATTTATTTGGGGGGCAGGTGTTTTGGTTTTATTTGTTGTTGTTGTTGTTTGGGTGTTTGGGGCAGGTTTTTGTTAAAGGTTGTCTAGAGGGTTTTTTAGTATGCTCCTTGAATCCCAGACAAATCCAGCCTGGGGGTACTCTGGTTTCTAAGGGTTTTTTTATTTGGTTTGGGTTTTTTTGAATTCTACTTAAGGAAGATCAGAGTTAAAATACTTGAATTGAGTTTCTAGCTCTACTGAAGTCCAGGCTGGAGAAACAGGGCCCTCAGTAGCTGCTGACAGCAGTGGCTTAGGAACAGGCCAGATGCAGAATTTCCTGTTTACCTTTTCCACAAATTGCATCAGTAGCAAAGAATTCTGTAAAAGTCTGTAGCATTACTTCCTTAAGGGATACTCCAGTGAGGGACATTCCACAGCCAAGCAAAGACAAAAAAGAGATGCCTGATGCACATTTTTGCTCGTTATCTTGTGCATTCTTGTATCTTGGGCTTAGATGAAGTGACAGCTACTGCTGTTTTTGTGGTTGAATGTATTTCCACAGGTCTGGAGAAACAAACCCCTCAGATCTTATGAGATAATATCCCACATGTCATGCTGTATAATTAGAACCAAACTAACAATTTTCTTTTTAAGGACGGGAATAGTAAGAATTTCCTATTTTTGCCTGCTCCAAGGAAGGCAGACTGAGAAAATGGAAATGTGAATTCCTCCATGATTACTTACTTAAAAAAAAAATAGATTAAAAAAAAAACTCCACAACATATGGCAATTTCAGTATAGATTTCAGGATTCCTACACCAAGTATGTGGGGGAAAGTAGAGATACTTTGCCATTTTAATACTAAATAATATAAATTTGTCTGAAGTAATATCTTAATCCTCTCAGTTTTTGTGATATGTTAGCTGTAATATCTAGTTGAAGAAAAAGAACCCATACCATCTGACTTCAAACAAAAATATACTTTAGATAGTGTAGTACTCTCCTGTGGTAAAACTGGCTCATTTATGGGGGGAAAAAAATCAGAAATCAGGAGAAAGATACACATTCTGTTTAAAAATCTATATATTTCGGTATCTAATGGGTTTGGATGTGTGTCAATCCCTGAACTAAGACTTTTTTACTAAGTCAAATAGCAGATTGACTTAGGTTTCCCATTTCCCAAAATACACAGGAGAAGGAAGGCTGTTTATTTGTTTTGTTTTAAATAGCAGCAATGAACTGGAAGAAAATGACTTTGTTCACCTCAAAATTATCAACAGCACTTGTAGCAGACTGCACCCTGAATGAATATCTGAATAGTTATAACAGTCTTCTGTGAACATATCCAGTTAAAAGAAGGAAAATTATGAGAACAAGTATGAACAAAGTTCAAACAGTTAAAAGAAGCATTCATGTCTCCTCATCCTGTTAAAAAAGTCAATAAAGAGACTTTGCTTTTATCCTGTAATGGAGAAGATACAAATCAAAAAATTCATACCTGAAAAGGTAAAACCTCTACAGTTGTGTTTAGAAGTATGTCTCCTGGGTGCTCTGGATTGCCACTGTGAAACAAGTACCTATAAATGAAAAGGAAAACAAAAGACATTCTGCATACATCAGTCAGAAACAGCTGTGTTACTGTCTTACATGTTAATTGCCACATACAGATATTACAAGGATAAACATCAGTTATACTAAGCCTACATCAGATGGGGATAAGATGGTTTCACATATTACTGTAATTAGAAGGGGTCAAGTTTTTCAGTTGCTAAAGAGCAGTTGGGCAATATTTTACAGAGGAAGGGAGTTTGCATCATGTGCTGCTGCCAGATTGCATTACACAAAGCTGTAGTCATTGCTGCCTGGCACACACTGGTATCACCTCCAGAAGCAGGAGCCCTGCCTTTCTTCAGCCTCTCCCCAGCACACATCACCCTCTCCCAGTGCCCACAGGATGAACTCTGCAGACCCATTCTGAAACAGTTCTGGGAACTTAGCCAAGTCAGTATTTTGCCAGCTGAGTGTTCCCCAAGTCCATCTCTCCACCGTGGTTCATTGCAAAATCTCCTTGATGATTGTGCCAGGAATTCCCAACCCAAATCCCCACCCTTCACGTTACCTGAATTCAAACTTCTATTCCAAGGACAGATTTATTTAAGGAAAAAAAAAAAAAGCCCTCAAAAAAACCACCAAACCATAAAAGCCTGGTTTTGACATGTATAAACACATAAAAAGGACTTTTTAAAACCTGTACAAATTCCCCATTACTCTCACTCAGTTGAGCAATTAACTTTTTTTTTTAAAATTGGACAGAGTAAATATGTTTGAAACATTATCCAAACCATCCCTATCAGTGTCAATCAGTGAAGTGTTCAAATTCTAGCTGCCTACCCTGAACAGTTTTGCAGTACTGCACGTGTAGATTATTACAACAGATATTACAACAGAGACAGTTTAATTCTGCTTTCTTTATATATAACAGGAACTTCATGTTATTCTAAATATGTTTTATGGAAACTGGTAATAATATTTTTTTACCACTAGGTGGAATCAATGCTTGAAAATTGTTCACTACTTGCCATTTTTTCTAGCGGACCAGAGTTAATTCAGATTACTGTCATAAACTAATTAGATCCTACACCTACTCAGATGCCACTTTTAGGAAGACTATTTTACTTTTATTAGGTTTAAATGAATATGTAAAAATCTATCAACACATTTCAAACCTTTCTTCAATTGGAACTTAGATGGTACTTACTGTTAGTTTCTCTTCAACATTAAATGTATCACCAACCAGAGACAAAATCAGTTCAGAAATTATCACTTGATTAAAATTAAAAACATTAGCTCAATTTGCAGTTTATTAAGATGCAGTTAGAAATGTAAATTCCAGCTTGTCTTTATCCAATAGATCTGAAGCCAGGTTGAATACCTGCCATTAATCCATACTCCACAGCTACAAGAAAAGTAGAGCAGCGCTCTGACCCTGACTCAGAAATGTCTGTGACCCCAAAATGACACAAATATTTTAAGAAAATGTACACACATGCTGAACATTTCTCTTATCAAGGCTCAGAAAAGGAGTAACACCTCCCATTGTGATACAAGAAAGCCACACTGATTCCTATTGCATTTGTTTCAGCAGAACAGCACAGTTGTACTGGAAAACAGAACTGGACTACATAAGCCTCACTACTGTGTTTCAAGAAAAATAATTTCCACACTATACTTTAATGTAAATGTTAGTCAATTCCAAAGTGTACAAGCTACCTAAAACATCCACAGTTCTTCCAAAACAAATCTTGTGACTTTTTCTAGACATTAATGACAACCCAAAAACCTCAACGAAGAATAATAATTATTTCTAGGAAGATGCCTTCATTCTTCATCTCAATAATAAGCAAAACATAACTTTCAGGAAAGCTGACCAGAAAACTAAAAGTACCTCTGCTGTCTTTTGACCTAATAGATCCAATTAGTCATTTCTTAGTCTATCAGATATCCTAAGTAGTACTCGCCATTTTTTCTCTTGAAAACACTGAAAATTCTAAGGAGGCTTAATTTAAAATGGAAGTAATCAAACACTCGCTATCTAAGGGATTCCCATCAAATGCTCCACCCAAACCACAGACATGCTGCTTTTCCTTAGCACTTAGTTCTGAGCAGACACACCTAAAAATCCACAAAGAAACCCCCTGTGCTCTGGGATCACTGTGCTCTCCATGAACAGCAATTGGCTTCGGAGGTTTGGATGGGTTTTGGGGGAAAGCTGTAGCAGGGAGGGCTTTGTTTGTTTGTGAGGGCTTGTCATTTATTTATTTGGGTTTGTTTGCTTGTTTTTAAAAACAACCCTGCAAGCACACAGCCACAGCCAACCATTTCTCCTACTGTGCCATCAGCTTGGAGACTGAGATGCAGCTTCCTCCCCTCAGCAGTTGTCACTCCATTAGAGCAATGCACTCCCGAGTTGGCACAGCGCCAGAACAATTTAGAGCAGTAATTAATCAATTCTGATTTTCATGTAATCAAACCTGCTATTTTAGTATATTTTCTATAACTATCTGTTAATCCATATGCACACACTAATGTAACACATGCTCATGTCACATTTTAAATTATGTTTAGAAAGGAAGGGATATTTTTATATCTGAGCCTTGCTTCAACACTTGACAGATAACACCTACTTAGACATTAAAAGTTACACAGATTGAAAACAGAAGCCTAAATACACATACACAGTCAATTCATATCTATGATAAATATTTTGTTTAGAACTAAAATTTACCAATTAGAAAAATTTTATTTGAAATTAAATTTAATTTACGAACAAACAGATATTCTAAAGCTCCTAAAATAAGTGTCATTAGCTATTCTTTTGTAAAACTTGCTTTTCTGACAGGGGAGAATTTCCAATGGAGATTCTTTGGAAATGGGTTGAGAGAGTAAAACTCATGTCAAAACAAAGGTCAGTTAAACTTCCCTTTCAAAAATCCTTGAAATGGCTTTTAAGGAACTTGTCTTTACCTCCCCAAACCTTTTGGGTTTGCGGTCTATATATGCCAAGACCTTTTTTACAAACTTGCTGTTATGCTAGATATTTGGCTAGATGAGTAAGTATTATGGGTTTCTCCCTCCCAGGTGGAGAGAAGATTCTTGTCCCCTAACTAATGAACTTACTTATTCATCTGATATTTCTTAACTAAAACAGACATTTCTCAAATCCACAGAGACATTTGCAGGACATTTAGGTTCCTCATTAAATCACTACTGTAGAGTAATCCAGCTGATAGCCATAGGATTATGAGGTTGTTTCCTTTTATTTAATTTCTGCACCAGTAGTAAGATGAACCTGCCAGTCATTTTTTCTTTATATAAACCAGGAGAAACACTGGTTTATAACTGGACTAAATGACCTTAAATGTCTTTTCCAACCAAATGTCTTTTCCAATAAATGATTCTATGGTTTTCAGACTATGATAGTTATTTCTCAATACAGATAGTGAAGGATCTGGGAATAGCTTTGCTTTCACTTGCTAAATTATTTTGACACCTGTCCTGGGATTTACCCGTGACAGTCCATGTAAACAGTAAAAACATGGGCATTTTTTCCTAATTACTTAACATTTTTCTTAGGGTAGAATCACTAAGATTTCCTTGTCTACCTGCTGCTTAAACCTAACACCTTCTGAACCTTTCCTTCAAATAAAAATTCTGAAAGCAATAGATCTGTAAATATAATAATCCCAACCAAATACAAATTCACCTAAAGTTAAAACAAACACTACTACTGCCTTATGGAATATTACTCCACTACTTTCTTAATTCCAAAATACAAACATTAACACAATTGAACATTTTTGATCAAAGGCATCAGAGAAAAGTAACTCTAACTTAAAATTGCTAAGTATAATACTAATGTATCTGAATTTAAGAAAACCTTTTCTGCTGGCAGTGCCTTTTTAAAGAGTCACAGGTCAAAGATAATAACCAGCTACTCTAGATATTCAAACAGAGACAAAACTCCTCTCTGCCAGAAATAATTAAATGTATGAACTCACATCTATTCTGCTCATGACCTCAATGTGGTATGAGAGTAAGAGGAGGCTAAGTGTTAACATTTTGTGTAGCATTAAAAAATTTCAAGAGCACTGAAGGTTTAAAAACAAACACACAAACAGAAAAAACCAACACCAATCACCAAACTAAATGGAGCAAAGTCAAAGCTGCAAAAAAAAAATTTTGTTTTCATACTCAGTGACTTTGGTATTTACCCAGGTTGAGGGGTTGAGTTGTTGCCATGGAGCTAGATACACATATAAAATCAAGACAAATAGAGGGGAAAAAGCCCCCAGCCAATAAGCTGAAACAAATATTCATACACATCCTAACAACAAATATTCATAAACATCATACACAAAGGCAGGGGAAGGCAAAAGTGTGATTATCATTTGTACACTGACAAAAGATACCATTAGTTTGCCAATGCAGTTAATTAGCAGGGTACTTTAAAAGCCCACACTCAGGTTCAAAACCCCTCCAATAGTGAGCACCCAGGAAGAGTCTCCCTTTTTGTAGCAACCCCCATAAGATGGATAAATCAATATTACTAATCTGAACTGCTGACATTAATATTATTTTAATAGCTAAATTTTTTCATCATTTTTTCATTTTGGGGTTTCAAAAAAAATCCCAAAACAACCATGCACGCCTCTACCCACCCTGTCTTGCTTATGAAGTGATGAACCTCTCTTCTTTCTCTCACATCCAAGCATATTTATGCCCAAAAAATTATTATTCTCTCTATTACCCAGTTTGATTTCTTTTAGGTGTTAAAAAAATCTTATACATTTTATTTAAATAAAGTGACAATTATTTCTTCATCTGTAGAAAATGTTCTAATTAAAATAGAACTGAATACACAACAATTTTATTAGTAAATTATGGCAGTTTTGTAAAAGGAAGCAGTATACAAAAATATTTTAAACAGCACAATTCACATCCACTGTCAATTTATCTGGGTTTTGTTTTGAAGGAAACAAGTTATCTGACCTGATACTAAACCTGATTCTAAGAATATAAAAATGCAGGCCTTTGTGCTCTGTAAACATCAGGAATCAAATGCTTTCATTCGCATATCCTCCTTCTGTCTCTTTTTAGCAACATGATGTATTTTATATCCCATTTTCAGAAAAGGAAAATAGGCAGGAAGGCAGAGAGGAAATGTTTCCTTCCATGTTTGAACAAATTATCCATAGCAACATGCAGCCGTAGAGTTTTTAATTCTGCACAACATGAATTTCTGTAAAAGCAATGTTCAGTCAGCAATTTTTTGGCTCTCTACAGATGCCATCATCCACTGCAAGAGTCATTATTCACCAGTTCTATCCAGCATTTTTGATCACTGGATGGAAATGTGGTAAAAGAAAACTAATCTACCTCCTTTGTGTCACTTTTGCAGAATCCTAATTAGGAAGTGTTATTCTACTGTCACTGGAAGCCAGTATTAACCATGCACTACTTCCTCATGCAAAACACAAACAGAAGATGAATAATTTCTTTTCCTTCTCTCAAGCTCAATTTATTCTCCTGTTCTTCATGCCTTTTACTAAATAATTTCAAAAAATTGCTTATACTTCCAAAAAAAGTGTAATTGCTCCAGTCTATATATATATGCATCTGCCAAGTACTCACAATAGGTAAGTAAAGTAGTGGAAGCTTTTGTTATATGATATATTTTTTGTTATATATATATATATATATACACCATCTTGTTGTTATAATTCCATATTTGGAAAAAAACTCCCCACAAACAAACAAAGAAGAAATCTCCTGGCCTCCCCAAACAACACAAATCAAAAATACCCCCACCCTATTACCTTGCAAAATGCCAGGTAAGATTTCACTTCCTCTGAGAAAATGAGCCCATCTAAGTGTCTTTATATAAATTGGTCTGCATGGTTCAGAGCTGCAAGGGTTGAATTTCCCATTTTCACAGAAGTGTTCACCCAGTGCACCAAAAGGACTGAACTTTCTCATGTTTGTCAATGGACCACAAAGTAGCTTGACTGAAGAGGTGATGGAAGGATTTTGGGGAGTGGTCTGTTTTATCCATCACAGGCCTAAGAAATTAATTTTCTCACACCACTTCAAAACTCAATCTGAATCAATGAAACCTGTACCATTTCCTAACCCTCTTCACTTGTGCAGTATGTGCAGAAGGTATTTAGCTGTGTAAGAAAATCTCATGCTCTGGTCTACTTCTGTTTCCCAGACAGGACTATGACATCCACTTTCTAAAGCTGCACTGTCTCTCTGGAGAAGGCTCACATCAACTGTAATAAAGTCAGGCATTAAATTAATCTTAAATTTTCCATTTTGGAGGTGGTTTGGGGTTTTTTTTCTATTTCATGGATACGGTTTTTGTTTGTTTTCATTTTTTGCTGGGGGTGATTGATTGTCCTTTTACAATGTTATTTCTGCTGAATTTTTAATCCAGTGAGATGTAGAAAGGCTTTGTTGGGGTTTTGAGTTTAGTATATGTGTGTGTGTATATATGTGGGTGTATGCACATAAATATTTTTTAGCCCTCCAGCTTGGCTGGAGAAGCACAGATAATTCCCTTCAGTTTTCTTGTACACAGACATTTGCCACTGTTTGAGATTGCACTTGGGTATGTGACCTCACCACAGGCTGGAAAGATGCAATTATGACATCTCAGAGACTCCAGTCCTTCTGGAAATCACGTGAAGTATTTTAGAGTATCTCAAGTGGCATTAGACATCTAACATTTTGGCAACAGCATTAAGCCTCCAAGATTTCTGACTAAGAACTATAAATCCAGGAACACTGCCAAGTACACAAATCTTGGATATTAGTACCATTAAGGAAGAAGCAGCATGTCCTTGGCTTAGGCAGCTCTTTTCTTCTGTCTCTGATCCATACTTTGAGGTTTTTTTCCCTTTTCATATGAAGTCCTTGCCTCATTGTTATGGGCAGAATTCCATGCCCAGAGCAAACAGCATCAGTGTCTGGAAGCCTGCCTGCCAAATCCCTGCTGTCAGTGCATCCATTTGAGGATGTTCTACTCATTAGTACAGAAGCTTATGCAAACAGAAGAACCAAAGACCTCAAATTCTCTTTTATGCACACTAAAAGTATTATCCCACCTGAAATGTACTGACAAACATCAAAACATTTAAAATAATACATTCAGAGATTTTCAAATATTTCCTATCAGCTGGCATGACCATTACAAGCTTCATAAAATGGTGTTGCACTTTAATAGCATACATCTTTAGAATCAGAATTAAAGATTACTTTAAATTATACACTTTATGTTGATGGACTTACATGATTCTTGAGCTAAAACTGCCCATAAAAGGTTTAATGTGTTGGGCTGAAGGGGAGGTTCTACACTGAACAGTGATTATGAACAAAGAACAGCTTATACATCAGGCAAGTCCCTGCTGTACTCTTTTAAAACTGAAAATATTTTGTAGGTCCCTAGGTTTTGAGTGGTTGTTACTGCAAAAGCAAATGAGAAGGAAGTTCCATTTCCAGTTTTGGAAAGCTGTTTTGGAAGTTTTGGAAGTTTTTTCTCCTGTTGTAATGCATTTGATCTTGTATCTCTCTAGCCATAGGAGGACTTGCATCCCATAGGATGGATAATTAATTACATTTTGGATACACACAAGACTGACTGCTATGATACCTTTTGGTAACTTTTTTGTACTTAAAAAAAAGGTTCATTTTATTTTTCACTGCTAGAGAACCTGTTTTAAAAGCTGCCTGTATTTTCTTTTACAAAATATCACAAACCCATCTGTCACTTTTTATGCAGGTATTTTTAAGCACTGTCACAATAATTTCAAAGCAGACAAAATAATGGATATGTTTAGTTACCAGGAGCCCAACAAAATACTACTCACACTCAATACATTGATTTTCTAGCTTAAATAGTCAAATACGTCTTTTCTTGCATGGCAAATATAAGTGAGGTTAACATCATGTGTTCCCTGTGATTCCAGTGCCCAGAATACAGAAAATCAGATTAGTAGTCTCCAATACTGCACATCCAGTATCTATCCAGTATCAGAGCACAAGCTAGTAAATGTAATCTACAAGGTGGTTTGTCAAGGTATTAAGATTCCACTTTAAAACTGAAATTCCAGTCAGCAAGTTGTACCTTACAAAATCACTTTATAAATAGTCAGTGTCACATTAGGATGACTACTCAGTAACTTGCTAAAAGGAGAGGCCAACCAGCTATGGGGCAACTACAGAGTTCAGACAATGATGGGGGGAAAGGGAAGGGAAAAAACCCAACACTACAAGCAAAAACACATTACCCTTCCCTTAAAAAAAGTAAACAGCTAATCCTTTTGAAAATATTCCAAGTGACACTACAAAGCAGTATTGCAGCAGAGTCTGCAGCACAAGTCCTGTGGTTGGAGCCAGGTGAGGGTCAGTCTCTTTTACCATGAAGAGACAGTGGAAAGGGCAATAAGAAATGGCCTTAAGCTGCATCAGGAGAGGTTCAGATTAGATACTAGAAATATTTTCTTCACTGAAAGAGCAGTCAGGCATTGGAATAATCTCTAGGGAGGTGATGCAGTCACCATCCCAAGAAGTTTCCAAGAGGCAACTGTACGTGGCACTTAGGGATAGGGGTGCTGGGTTGATGGTCAGACTAGATGACCTTGAAGGTCTCTTTTAACCTTGATGATTCTGTGAAGCAGTTACCTACAAGAAACAATGAGCCTCATATTTTAAAAATATAAAGCAAATTTATATATGTATACTAGTGAGACTGGGGTGAGTTTTGGTTTTCAGTGTTTCTTTTTTTTCCACAGTATAAAATACATGCTTGTCTTTTCCTGCAGCTTTTTTCTTTTAAAATAAAGGTCAGCATTTAAAATGCATTTATACTGAAGCAAACCTGAAGAAAAATATCCATTCTAAATTCCTATTGCAGAACAGCCATAAGTTATGCACTTTCAAGGGCTTTCTCAAAGTAATTAGTGCATATGTTCTTTGAAAACAACATCTGATTTGTGTCAATCACACCTATAGGCAGGACTCTGAAACTTAGTCAAAAAATAAATGGTTGTGATAATGATGGACACCAGCATCACCTAAGAACTGCAATGGAATATCTTTCTCAGATGTGTTTTGACTGGTTCATAAAGAAACTCTTAAATACAACTGTCAGTTTTAATAATTAAATCTGTGCTTGGAACAGCAATGTACACACCAAAGCAGCAAAGTGGATTTCAATAATTATGTAAAAACCTGAGAGAACAGAAATTCAATATTATTTATCTTTACAATGTAGGCTGCTTTGAGCATTTAGAGAACAGTCCATCCCTTTCTTTAAAAAAAAAAAAAAACAAACCAAACCAACTAAAATCAAACAGATCTTCAACACTGTTATGCAATTTGTTTTTAAGAGGAACCTCCTTCAATCTACTTTCCTTCTCAAGGATTTTCTACTGAAAGAAATGTATATATTTTCTTTTTGCAAAGGATGAGACCCTAGATTACTATTAAGGAACTTCAGTGTTTTGGCTGGAGAACTTTTGCTTGGAAACAACCTAGAAAGCTTCAGTACAAGAGCTGTCACTAAAGTAAGCATTAGAATATTTCAATTTACATGTCCCTGTTCTCCAGGTGTGGTTTAGAACAAGCACCATCTATTTGACTGCTCAATATTCAGCAGGAATCTGCCAGTCAGGTCTTGCACAAAATAGGCACAAATGCTACTTTCTGCCCAGTGAAGTGAGCTCAGTTCTCACTTTAGGTTAAGAGATCCTTGATAGTGTTATCCCTGACAATATTCTCAGATCTCAAAAAGTTAAATATTTAAAGACTTAAAGAAAGCTAATTACTGAACTGCAAAAAGCTCAAATTCAGTTGAGCAAAACATTTGGTGTGGAAAAATAAACTACAGGAACAAGTCAGTGCTCTGTCGCAGTGCAATAGATGTGCCATTTATTCAGTCAGAGCTGTGGTCAGTATTTCCATTAAAAAACTTCTTCATCACAAATTTATTATGGCAGTTACTAAGCAGTTACCTCAAACTGACTTGGCAGACAAAATTTCCTTTAAATTCAAAGAGCTCTTCTAACACTTAAAAGAGAAAAAGAAAAAAAGAAAAAGCCTGTTGCATCTTTTCACAGACACAAGATTGCTATCAAAAGTGTGTTTTCTACTCTTAATTTCCCACCATCAGATGCATTTCTCCACAAAGTAAGTCTTCCTAATGTTTGGTCCATTTTCCCTTTTCTGTGTCTCTACTAGACCTGCACTTGCCAAATTCTGCAGCTGCTGCTGAAGTTACACAGACAAACAGAAACAAGTCCCCAGTAATTTGAAATTACAACATCTGTAAATCTAATTATTTACTGACTTCAGAAAGGTAAAATACTGTATTTTTGAGGACACTATGGCGATAGAAGCTAGAAGTCATAGCAAACTTTGAAATGGCTTACAATGATAGCTGATAGCATCATTCAAACTTGTGGACTTCCTTTGAGGAAGCAACAGAATGCAAAATGTTTCCTTTCTTCTAAAACTAAAATGCATTTCTTCAATAAATAAAAAAGAAAACAAAGTGGGAAAAACCAAAAACAACCCCCAAATCAAACAACCAAACAAAAAACCAAACCAACCAAAACAACGACAAAGAAAACCAAAAAAAAAAAAAAAAACAAAGGGGGAAAAACCAAAAACAACCCCCAAATCAAACAACCAAACAAAAAACCAAACCAACCAAAACAACGACAAAGAAAACCAAAAAAAAAAAAAAAAACAAAACCCCAAACCAAACAAAACAAGACCCTGAAAAAAACCCCACTTCTTTCCCCCCAAAAACAACCAAAACATATAATCCTCTACAGCTAACACTGTACTTAACCCAGCAGGTGGACAAACTACCTTAGACCTGGCTACAATTTTCCAGGGCACAACAATGAACATTATTTTCCCACCTTTTACACAGATAATTAGTACTTTCTCGTTCCCCTAGTTCCCTTCAGCATTAAGGCAGCAGGTATAAAAAAAATGTATTTTTTCAAATGTTGGCACAGAAAAAATATTTTGCCTTTAATCCATGGAGGTATGGCAGTTACATTCCTCCCCACATGCACCTTGGAAAGCTAACCAGGGAAGTCTTTTAAAGCATAGCAATCAACTGAGAATAATTTGACATCTCAAACAACAACCTTGAGTTTCTTAGGTCAGACTAGCTTGGAACAACATAGTCACAAGGAAGCTACTGATCTTCACTGTTGTGCTAAGCCAAGGTGAAGACTTAGCCTTTGATTATGTACAAAGGTACACAAGTTGACTAATTAGATTCAGTTCAGGACAGCAAAAACATCTCCTTCACAAGAAAAACATCCAGTCAAATTGATTCAAAGGAACTTTGTTCTACCAGGCTATAGGTATTGGTCTAAAAACCACATAAGGTATGTGAAGTAAGGAGAAAAGGAATCCATGAACATAGCAATACTTAACTGGACATTAAATAAACCATCTATTTTATAAATCTTGAATTACTGTGTTGGTGAGATAGCAGCCAACAAAGCAGCAAATGAATCTCAAGAAATCTAAGGGATGACTAATCTCTACACTGCTAACTTGATTACCATTAATTAACCTGACCAGTAGCTGAAAATAAGTCACTTTTAGTCCTCCAACAAATCTCAGATGTTTGTATTTTGAAAGCACACACCTTCTTTCTTTTTTATTGCATTTTAATATTTCTTAAATAGGTCAACCTGGAATCTTAGCACAGTGACTTTTTTCAAGCCCTAAAGCTACATCTCAAAAATCTTGCTCTTCAGAGTCCCCAGCTTTCAGGTCTGGGGACATCCTTATACGCTCCAGCAGGATCTCAGATCTGGACAACAAGGGACCAAGGCCACAGGGCACAACACACTGTACCACATACCATGCTGTACAATTGCTCTGCAATTAGAAACAGACTAACCAAATACAAATAGGACCGAATTGGCTTCTTTTAAATTCTCTGCATCAGAGAAGCACTGGTTTTGCACTGCATTTTTCAAAAAGGCTCCAGATTAAATGAAAAGAAAAATTAAAAGCAAGACAAAATTTACCATTGTGAAAGAATTAGAGGGCCCAAATTCCACCTCAAAGCGTTCTTGTCACAAGCAACTTCATATATGAGACCAGCAGCAAATAATTACTAACCTTTCTACATTGACTGGCTTGTCAAATTTAAAGAGAATATAATCTCCAGCAACTGGTGTGACAGCCCAGAAAAAATCTTCCCCTACGTAGGTTTTTTCTAGCGTATGTCCCTGGTAGACTTTTAAAGATGTCGAAACCTCTGCAGGTGGATTCACGTGGATTTTATGCAGTAATGGTTTCAGGAAGTCTTTATCCTAATTGAAAGATAGACAAACATCATGCTGGTCAGACAATCTTGTTTATTATGTTCCTTTCCCAAGTAGTTACACTTAAAACAAACATTGGCATAAAATGGAAAATGCAGCATTCATTTTGGGTGCATTAGATCTTGTACTGCTCAGAAATATGGACATGCCATTAAAGTAAAAAAATTAGAAAAAATATGCCCTAGCAAAAATCCACATAAATAAATAAATAAAATCTTCAACTTTATAGTAACCAGCTTGTATCAGATTTAATTCCAGCTGGAGCAATATACATCATGCTTAAAAATGCAAGACAACCAGAAAATACTTGTTTTCTCCATTGCCACAATGTTTTTCATTTAATCAGCCTGCTCTGTAAAGGAAGGGAAATATTGTCTACTAACTGTGAGTTTCTGAATCTTCCCTGCTAGAGAAGAGTGGAGGCCAACATGCTGGAAAAGAGAAGGCCTGAAGCGTATCCGTAGATTAGATTTCTGTCGATCACAATGTTTCTGAAACGGTGGGGGGAAAAGGTAAGGGTGGGATAAAAAACAAACACAAAACAACACATTAGTAAAAACCAACACAAGGTAAGAACTAGGCCTATTTATCCAGTTTTTCTTGTTTTCATTCCAGAAATCTAACAAGACTGCTGTGCAAATGTAATACTCTTCAAGGTCCTTTCACAGAACCTGTTTATTCAGCAGCTCTGTCTCTTGAGAAATGAAGGACCAAAATATGAAGTTTATGCCCCACTTGGAACTTTCTCCAAGACTGCTATCCAAGCAATGACTTCCTGCAGAGCTTCTCTGATGGTTACATGTATAAGTTTATTTTAGGTCTGTTGCACATAGAATCTAACCAGACTTTTGCTTTTTATCCTTACTGCGCCCATCTCCAAAATCTGAAGCAATAACAGCTACGATGCCCCTGAGAACTGTCCCTCTAAAGTTCTTTTTGAGATAAAAATCTTGGAAGGAAGAAAGACTCTTCCAGAGCATGCAGTAACCATAATGTACACTATGCTGGCTTTCAGCTCAGAAAACCAACTCATTCATCATCATAACAACATTTTAGAAGCTTTATAATGAAAACAAACTTACAGCATCTTTCTCAGGGTTACACACTTTCACCCAGAGGATATGGTCCAGGAGCCAATCAATAGGTTTCTCCTTATAAAACATAAATATGAACTCTACAATAAGAGTGATATCTGGAGACTGGAACATTTTACCTGTGAGTGACATTAAGAATAACTGGAGTTACTTTAGATTAGAGATAACATTGTCTTTTGAAATCAATGAGATAGCAGATGATAATATTTGTGCCAAGACACGAAATGTTAGCACTGAACAACTTCAATTCAACAACTGAAATTTCAATGTTATTAGAAGTTCCATACCTCTCAACTAAATAAAACAACTATTCAAACAAGAACTTGTCACATATCTTGGTGCTATCAAAATATTCAGTGTATATTCAATGTACCACAACACAGTCTCCATAAGAATAGAAACCATCAGTTCGAAAAATTAAAAGAAAGAAGAGTTATAGATTGGCATCTATTATTCCCCATGTGATGTGTAAGTCCAAGGACCTGAGATGAGGAGTATTACAAATACCTAGTCACAAAATTTCAGCTTCTGCAGGTACAAACAAACACCTACCAGTAACTTCAGAACCTTCTGGGCAGGAAATCAATGGGAAAGAAGGAAGCTACCAGGACATATCCAGAGACAATGCAACTCAAAAAGAGACATCCCACAGACACCAGAGTTTTTTTCTGCAGTGCATAGGCCATCAGCAGGACTTCTGGGTGGCATTGTGCAAACGGATTCTTGGGAATCCTGCAGACTGTGAGGCTTAAAGGAAGCCTTTGCAAAATAAGGAAACTTACAGTTGATGAAGAAAGTCTATTTAATATCAACATGAGCAATCACCTACATGGTTGTGGAATACACTTCTTTGGCTGTAGAGGTGTCTGAAGAGAAAAGTGGCCAATACATGGGGCTGTTGTGTCAATCTGAATGCAGCACTTGAAAAGGTGCCTTGTATGAAAACACTGCTACCAGGAGCAACACAGCTGGGAGTGAGGCAGTACCAGGGACTGCATTGAAGCACTGGAACAGGCTGCTGAGGGGGATGCTTAAGGCACCATCCCTGGAGGTATTTAAAAGATGTATAGATGTGGCACCTGGGGACATGATTTAGTGGTAGATTTGGCAGTGCTGAGTTAGTGGTTTGACTCGATGGTCTTTGAGGTCTTTTCCAAGCAAAATGATTCTGTGACCATGTGCCAGCTAAAATCCCAAAGGCAATTCCAGATTTCAAGGCAGATTCAGAAAACATCACCAGGTTTGCAGATGAAGTCTGAAGTCTTTGCTAGATTACAACAGAGAAGGCAAGGAAGAAAGGCATCACGTCATAATGAATCTCTCAGGAAGGTATCAGCTGAAGTGATTCAGTTCTGCAGATGTTGCTGAGATGTGGGCAGTGCTGGACTAACAGGGATGGGCTATTGGGGCATGTGTGCACCAATGGATCAGAGTCCAGCAGAAGCTCTTTTCCAATGCAAATCTTCTGTCTATCCACATTTTGGAGTCCAACACACAGCACTCAGGCATGGGAAATGTTTTGGAGGTTTTTTCCCACTTGTGAAGAGGCCTCCATAGGCTTTCTAAATAACAAGTTCCACAAGTGGTAGAGGTTCTAATATTTTCTCCTACTCTTAGGAAAGCCAACTGGAGTAGATGTTAAGAGGAGATCACTGGAAGAGCTCTGCCCTTTTCAGAAAGCAGGTGTGATGCAATCTCTTTTCTTTATGACTTGTGTGAAATTGGATAAGAACAAAGCCAATGCAAGAATACTCAATGGAAACTGGGAGGTGTTTGGAGGTGTCTGAGTTGGACTACATCATTATGCTGTCCAACAAATATGGAAGAAGCATCTGACTAAAGTACCAATTATTTCACCTGTTAGAATGATGCTATACTCATTATAGTAGACAATTTACACACTGGGATGGAAAAGTAAATGTGCTAAAACATTAACTGATTCAACATTGCTGTATCAACATTGTCCCTTACAGAAATTTTTCATCCAGCCCTTTGCAAAGCAAAATATTGTCATCACTTTTAAGTTGCTGTTGCAATGAGGTCCTCAAATAGGTATCTCCACATGAAAATATTCTGTTACTAAAATTTGAAATTCCCACTACACAAGAGACAACTCCTACTAAGCCAGAGAATTGCAAAGCTTTATTCTTAAAAGACATAAGAAAGACGTTATTTTTATTAGTACATTGTTAGTATTTACACACCATATTGTCACATTGTTTAACATTATTTGTGGAAGTAAATATTTAAAAATAGGTAGGAAACAATCATATGATTAGTTAAATGTTGTGTAAAAGAGTCATGCAGAATAACAGCTTTCAGCTTGTCACGCTTCCAACTAAACAGACCCCAGTTCTCCTGGTGATTCATCTCTGCCTACTGCTTTCAATGGCACAGGGCAGGAGAGGAGAAAAATATGATAAGCCCTAATAAAACACCAGCTAAAAATGGGACTAATCAGATGTTTCTGGGGTTTTTAGGGGACTGAAACCATCATTTCTAGGTGACAAATGCTGAGGCAGTCTGTCAGTCACATCTCTTTCCATGGGAAGTGCACCTTTCCATGTGGTGTCAGAGAGATGCACAATACTATGAGAGTCAGAAGACAGAAATATCCCCACAATATTGCCCTAATCTCTATACACAGCCATGATGCTCTAGAATCCTTTTATTCTTCTACCCAAGGACAGAGCAGAAGAATCACACTGACATTTTTTCCTTTGACTAGCTCATCTTCTGAAGAACATAAGGATTATCATCTTGTCCTCACTCACAGACCATGCCACTTAGAACTTGGCAGGAAGGTACAGGATCCTACAATTAAGTAAACTGAGAACAAGACTGAAGGTAAGAGTAGGAACTTACTCTTATCCCCAATTTAAGTTATCCTAATTTTACGTAAAATAGAAACAGGATATCAATGCATTATTTACCTCCATATGGCAAACCTGTCTAGGCTCTGAGGCAGTTTCCTCTAGGCTGGCACTCTGCTGTCTGCCACGCAGCCAACCACCCCAGACTTGGGGACTAATCTAATTGCCATGGTGATGTCACAGGGCACAGCAGGGAAAAACAAACAAGCAAACAAAACCCAACCAACCAAGCCACTCTGACACATCCAACTGCAGGCAGTCAGAATAAGTGAGGTAAGCCAGCTGTACCTGCACTGCCATCTTTAGACCCAAGCAGCCTCTCTGCATTACACTTGCAGCACCTTGGAAGTGTTCAATGGTGGAGACAAAGTCTTTTCATGTTAATTCCTAATGAACACTGGAGCCAAGATGAACAGGAAACACCCTGATCCTAAGCCAAGCCCTTGTCCTCCTTCAGTACCCGAGGACAGACATCCACATACCACTTTCTGAAATGCTGTCAACACCTTCCACACACAGGTTAGCACAGCTTGGCCCTAGCCCCTCGTCCCTCTGTATAACACTGCCTCACTCATCTGTCATTTCTGTGTCAGGACACCACCAGCACAGCAGTTCCCTTTTTCCCCATCAGAACACTCTTTCTACAGCAGTTCAAAACCAGAGCTTTGCAGTGAAGCCTCTGGTTAAACAGGTCTTCAAAGCTCTGATTCCTGACTGGCCACACCTAGTCCTTGTAATGGAAACCAGCCCAGTACAACTCCTAGTGCACAGATCCAACACCCAGCCCCTCTGAATCCATACCAACCAAGCCCTTGCCTAGTCTCTCCTAAGCAAAAGCAGCAGCAGCCTGGCTTCCCTAGGGCACAGCCACAGCCCAAGAACAAGTGGCAACATTTGCTGCAGCCTTTCTGTCCCACAGCTCCCATGCAGCAACACGTGAGGAAAGTTCTGTGAGCCACAGAACCACCGAGACACCACCCAAATGCAACCTGTGGATTGCCCACTGGCCTTCCCCAATATGCAGTCAAAAATCATCAAGGCAAAGAGACCTAAGCATAACACTGCACTGAACATGCACTGCCTCAAACTGCAAACTCTGAAAGAATTGAAGCAATGGCTCATCTTGCACCATGTTCATGCACTTGGTACAGTACATGGGAACAGACATAAATCCAAGACACTCTGCTGACAAAACTTCAGAGCTTTTGGATTCTGGGTGCATAAAACCTACCACTGTGAAGAAACTTCAAAATCTGAAAAATTAAGAGACAAAGGTAAAATCTTGCTCCATAAAATCCTACAGATACAAAATCTAGACTGTCTACAAATTATTTATCTATATTGATAAAAATGACGATCAGGACTTTAAAAAAAAACCTGTGGAATACTTACTGATTTATTGTGCCCTGACAAGACTTCTGTTCATTTTTCAGTCCTTTTAAAGGCCAACCTTAGTGAATTATTCAGGCTGTCTCAGTATTTTGCTGGCAAATATGGGGCACACACAAAATGAAACACTTTGTTTTCTAGTTCTCTGAACTGCAAATATCTAAATCATTAATTTTAATTCTTCAACATGAGCATCACTAATATTGAGTTTACACCAACAATAATTTTACACCTCCAAGTACATATTCTAGCTATAGCTGATGTTTTCAATGCTTTCCCTGTTGATGATATGCAAATTGCTGAGATTAAAACCAGAATCTCTTTGAAGTTATTTAAAGCTCAAATGTTTGACTCGATCTACTCTTTCCCAAACTTCAACTATGTGCACAGCTTGAGCAAAACCGCAATCAGAACAACTTAAAATAATCAGAACAACAGGCCTTAAAACATCAGGGCACAATAAGACCCAGAGGAGCTGTATAAGACAGCCAAAAGGCCATTTCAGACCACCCCATTAAATGTTTGTGACAGCTGGCATTATAGCTACAGTGCAAGGATTGCAGTTCTGCTGGAAAACACTTCAGCTCACAGGCAGATGGAAGAAAAAACATTATTCCTCATAAAAAGCTAGTAGGACTTTCCTACTTTATGTCACAGGTCTCGCAGTGTAAACAGGAACCCAGAAGAGTAAAAGATACATCTCCTTCCACAGAGCTTCTTAAGGAAACAGCATACATCTCACCCATTATTTATTAGATACTTGACAGCACTTAAGACTATGCTTTCAGGATTAAAAAAAACCAAAGGAAGCAACGTCTGTTCTGTGGCAGAGGTGACAGAATTCTATAATCCTGCTGTCAGCCTAAATAGCTACATTTGCCACTTCCTCATGTAGCACTTGCATAAATTAGATTTTCAGTTCAGAAATACACTATGACAAAAAATCCCACATTTTTACCTTGCAAACTAGCAAACTAATCAAGGTTTCCAACAGCTAACAGTGAATCAGCCACACCTCTCTTTTTGAAAGATTATTTCTAAATCAGTAGCATCTAGACAACAGTTGCCCGGAGAAGCTGTGGATGGTCCATCCCTGGAAGTGTTCAAAATCAGGCTGGATGGAGCTCTGAGCAACCTGGTCTAGGGACAGGTGTCCCTGGCAGGAGGTTGGAACTGGATGATCTTTAAGGTCCTTTCCAAACCAGGCAACTCTATGATTCTGTGAATTGAGTGCTCTACATTCTTTCTTGGACATCTACACATAAAACTGATCCCCAGTTACACACCACTGTTGCTCTTCCCAAAGGTATCTGCATTACCAAATTACCACAGTATCAGTCTGCATCAAGATCCATAAAGGGATAGCAGAGATGAGACAAATCTGCATTACTTGCATAAAATTCCAAGCAATATATGGTTATAGCACACCAATGTGTACCAGAGCCAAAAGTTTTAGTTGCTCTTATGAATACTAATTTTTCTCTCAAAACTTAAAAATAGGATAAGTAGCTATACTGGAAGAAGAAAAAAAATCTAACTTAATTTTCTAGGTAGAAAAGCAACATTAAGATCTGTAGCCATAGCTAAATGCATCTGAAATTCTACTGATATCATCTAGTTAAAAGGAGGCAAACAAATATGATACAAGGAACAAAGAACAGGGATGCAAGCAGCAGGAGCTAACAACTAAATTTAACTACAGCTACTTTCACTGCCCACACTGCCCAGAAGTATACAGACAGTGTAGAAAAACAAGATATTTTTAAACAGTTGTGCTTTTGATTAAGCCAAGTCTCAGTATTAAGAACTATCTACCTACCAGGCTTAAACACTGTGCCCTCTGTAAGAGCACAGAGAACAGAAAAGGGGGGATGAAATGCACAAATACTAAGCAAGTTAAATGATCTGAAATACAACTGCCTGGGGTAGACAGTGCACATACTACAGTGTAAGTTGGTTTTATGCACATTTGACGTGTCATTCTTACAAAGTGGCAATCTGTAAGCAAGCACACTTCTACTACTAAATCAGGCAAATGTAGAGTAAAAGTAAATTCTATGGCCCAGGAATTTCATACAGAATTTATACTTGAAGTGCAATTAGACTGGAGCTAAAACTCAAATTGTGGGCATAGTATGGGTTAGTGTTTAACTGTTCAACAGTAGAAACAAAGTTTTATCAAATGCTGTATTCAACCAGTCCCTCCTAACACATAACAGAATGTTGTGAGGAGTTCCCCAACCAAGGAGAAGTTTATTTAGGGCAGCAGTAAACTACTTGAATTCTTATTCTTCCATGTTAGGTAGCATAATTTCCTATTTCCTCCACCTCTAAGGCCACAGAACCAGTTCCATAATTATTTCAGCAACAGTGTATCTCTGATGGTAGCCCAAAGCAGTTAGGTGATGGCCAGGTGTATAAGGAGACTTCACTCTGCCCATTTCCTTTCTTCCTTCCTATTTTTCTGTAGGTTAAACTGGCAGGCAAGCCTACAAAGTACTATTCAGTACCCCAACATAGCATGTAGGAGGGATAATTACTGTTTTCCTTTCTACTCCAAGAACCTCTGAGACCCCCAAAGTCAGGGAACTATTGCACACTTGATGCTGAGCTGGAAACAGGACAGCATGTATTCTAGTAGTGCCAACATTCTCAGTAAAACCAGTATGGGTCACTGAGCTAAAAATGAAGCCATTCTCTGGCAAGTAGATCCAAAGGAAAAAGAACAATAAGAATTTCCAAAAGAATGTCAGAACTCTGGGCTGCACTTTTTATCTGTTACACATAAGATTTTCTTTCTGTTCTGAACCCAACTTACAGCCTTCATATTGGAATTGTTTGTGTTGACCACAGGAATCTCCAAAGTCTGCCCCAGCTTTTGATTTTTCCTTGCATATCTCCAGCTTGCTGCTTTTAAAAAGGTCATGACAGATCAGTGCAGTAATGAAATAACCTTTTGATTTGTAAAGTCCCTTCCAAACTTCTCTATCATTGCTTTTCTGTTGAGTCTAATATCTCTCCATGGAAAGATGTTAGTGTAAGAGCAAAGAACCATAATTTCCAGAGCACCCTGGCAGTTGACCCACAACCCAAGATCCTGCATTAACTCCTCTCACTGTTGCTCATTGCAAATGACAGACTCTGACTGCATCTAGGAAGGAACAGGTTGTCATAACTTCTCCTTCATGAAGCAGAAAGATGGAGATAGAACAGGCTTTGCAACAAACTGATGGCTCCTAATTCTTGAACATTTTTGCACAAACACTGATGAAGTTATTTTAGGTGGGGCTAATTTTCATGGTTTTTCTTTATTTCAGTCAGTTATGTTTTAATTATATTTTCATTTTAACAGCAGCTAAATTAAAAATAAGTCATGACTTGTGGTTTAATGGTTAGTATTTTTATAAATTAACTTTTGGTTATAAAAATGCCCTCTTTTCCAACAGTTTGAGTTTGCCTCCGTCATACAAAAGTATATGAAACAAATGAGGGGCAAAAGCAACAACCATGAGCTAAACCAGAGTTCCTAAAAAAGGCAGTGAATTTCTACTTCTTGGTCTATTTCCAGTACAAAGAAGATAGCTTTCAAGTCAGATCACTATTAATTCACAGTCTGAGTATGAACCTGTTCTTTTGAACTGCAAAAATGAACATTTTCTTACCAATGAAACCCAGCTGAGAAAATTCTAGAATCATCCAATCTTCAGAAGCAAGCTGAAGTGCAAAATTTTTTATTGTGCTGAAATAATTCTGCTTGACAACAATGTCATCTTCAAGCTAGAGGAAGGTAGAAGTGATATCAACATTAAAAAAAAAAAGCACTAGCAAAGCAATAGAAAAAAGTACAGCTAGGAAATACTGACTTATAATATATTGCAAATACATAGTCATATATTTCTAATGCTAGCACTGATATAAAACATAGATGCCATAGCCTGGAATAACTATTAGAGGGATCAGTCTGTCTATTTGTGGAGAAGTAATACAGAAACTAGTAAGAATCCACAAACATATCTTGACTTCTTACTTTAGAACACTGCTTTTCCAGCTTCTTTCTTCAAAGTAAAAACATCCATGAAAGAACAAGTCCGATATCTGTATTATTTGTACACAAATGTGACTGTTTACTAACTAATGTAAGAACACTGAAAGAGTTTCTCCCCTGAGACAAGAGGCTAAGAGACACAATATCTGCAGAGGTAGGATTCATTTCACCTGCCCAACAGAGGCACAGGTGCATAGTCCAAAACCACCCAGTCCAGGCTGCAGAATTGCCAACACGGGTGCTACAATCCCTTTCATTCACAGCAAGTGCAGGCCATTGCTGCATTAGGGATCCTGCTTCTCCTGTCCTTTCTCACAGTGCAGCTGTACCCTCCCCCGTGTGCTGGCACTAATATTTGTGCAAATTCCTGGTATCAAAGCAGACTGTCACATGTCACTGGCTCTGCAGCGTCCCAGAGAGCCAAGACTCCAACAGCGCTCAGGGAGGACTCAGCAGAGCTCTGTCAAAACCAGATGAGATGTGTGGGACTTTACACCCCAAGGACACAGGCACAACATCTAAATAAAGATCATTAGTGCAGTTACTAAATCTGCAATGCCTGTAGGTAAGACTTCTACCTCAAAGAGGAAACACATGATAGGAACAATTCTGAGTTAAACTGAAGAAAAACTGTTTAATTATGTTGCTAGAAACCTCTTAAAAAAAAAAAAAGAAAAGAAAAAAAATCCCATGTCTATACACAACAGTCATAATAAAGTGACACTGCACTTTCAAAAGAAAATAAAAATAGATTTTAGCTTCATTTCCACTAAAAACTATGCTGGCTTTTTTTTTTTTTTTTTTTTTTGCCTAGGCAACTCAACAATAATTCATTTTTGGGACAAGGAAAAAACAGTAGTTAAGCTGCTTGCATTCCTTTGCTTTTTTTGCTAGGCCTCTTAAGAGACGTGACATAGGATAAATTAGTTTCTACTTTAGAGACAGTATCCTCCTCAAATTACTTCCCCATATACCATAACCACCATACTTAATGCCCTTTTTAAATGATGGGATCAAGTTCTCTGTTTTGTGAAGGTCCTTCTGATGTGTTCAACAACATAATTTCTGGAGACTTATTTGAAAACTTGTCTCAAAATAAAGAAGAAAAATTTACCTGAATGTAATAAACCCCCTTTTTCTGGGCATACATCATAAGAAAACAATAATCCAAATTTTGTTTTGTTCTCCATCTGAAATTAAATTGAAAGCTTAAGGTTTATGAAAAAAGATTATTTCAATACAAGCTAGCAATATAAAGTAAATTTCATTATGAAGAATGACACATTAGTAAATGTTAGGACAGCTGCTTTTGGCACTGTTCCCTCAGGAAATCCACTGTCTGAAAAAAAAAAGGAACAAAGCCTTCACCTTATGCTTTAATACAGACATCAAACTGGTTTAATTTGAACCTGACTTTGTGACAACTACCTGACATCTCACTAAAAACACATATGCAGTTAAAATGATAATTCAACAAGAACTACTGGGTTTTACCCTGTATTTCATGAAGAAAAACAACAATTGAAAGCATCCACATACAGGAATACAAGTATATAAAAAGTCTCAGTTCTCCTCTCAAAATTTAACACTAAATGGATTCAACCAAGCATAGACTCTGATCATGCACAGAACAGCATGTAGCTAGGAATGAGATGGATTCACAGAGCACTTTTAGCCTCCCCACACTTGCAAGAATTACAGTAAGAAAACATTTCAAGAATTCACATCCCACTTGTCGTTTTATAAACAACCAAAGTGTGGGTGTGGGAGGAGATGGGAAAAGATCTGGGGAATGAACCTACCTCACTCTCTCTTTTGAGTCTCCAAATGTTTCTTTCAAGTTTGTCAAGTCAGGATAGTACGTTGCAGGAGGGGCTATTACTTCCACCAAGCCAGAATTGATCTCTGTAGAAAACCTGTCAATAGAAACATCCTGAAGTCACATGAGAGATCCTGAGTCCTGTAGTTCCTGCTCGCTGTCTGTTGGAACAGTTATTGTGCCTGGTTACAAGGACTTGCCCAAATGAGGCATATAAAAGAACAGTAGTATAGAAAAAACTGTTGTTTTCCTTAGTATGTCACCTTTTGCCAATCAAAATCAATCTACATTCTAAATTTTTTTTTGCATTTTTTCAAAACCTAGTGGTTTTTTTTCCCCTACACTTGTCTTTGAACATACAGAATACAAGGCCCTAACAAAGATGTCACAAATTTCCATTCATGTTTAAACAATACCATTTGTTTATGGTGCATCAAATAATTTAATCCCACTTACTAAACTGTAAAACTAAACAGTTTTACAGTTTAGCTGACTGAATCACTGTCTCTTAATTTGTCTTACTTTTCTGTTCAAAAGTCCAAAGCTCCACAAAGCAAAAAGGCATGATCTCTTATTCCCAGAATATTTTTAATTTCTTATTACAACCTGATTTAGTTTATCATCAATAAACTAAGAAATCCCCAATTAAAATCACAACTTACTCTCTTTCCAGGCTTGCAACAACACTGTTAACATAATCAAGATCAGTCTGGGGAAAACAAACAAAAAAATGAATAGATTACTTGATAGTTCTAGAGTTACATGTCAAAAGAATGAAGTAAAATAAACATTGCAGGTGGCTGTCCTTGAAAATTGCTTTCATTGTGTAAGATATTAGAGCAATAAAAGAACACATCACACATGTAACTCTGTTTTACCTCTAACATGAGAATTTTTTTTGTAAACAGAGGGGAATAATTATCTCATACGTGCACTTAACAGAAAATTGTTAAAACTCATGCTCTTGATGACGAAACGGTTGCTAAGTGTTTGTGTAGGAAGAACTTCATATTATTATACAATAATAACAATAATATAGAAGAAAATATTACCAAAGAAATCTTTCTGGAAAACAGTGCCTTGAAAATACACACACACACACACACACACACACACACACATAGAGTCTTCTTTCAAAAATTACATCTCCTAAGCTTTGCATTTAAAGCAAATGCCCTAACCCCAGACAGCAGTGAGCCTGCTGCCTTTCTGACTAGGGTTGCTTTTTGGCATCTGAGACTGACTTTGAGGGACTACAAATCTTATCAATCACTCAGTTCTCATAGATGAAACAATTCTAAAAGTTACAGTTGGTGAAAACACAAATCGTGACATTCTGGAAAAGTCTAGATCATCTAAATTGCCAGCACTGGGCAATTTTTCAACCTGGCTGTACACATGCATTCCAAGAGAAGAGAATTTGTGAACTCATAAATGTGACTGAAACCCCTGGTCTTTGTTACACTTACTAATCTAATGATTTGACATACTGTTTACATTTTTGAAAAGAATAGTCTATAAATCAACCCAGATTCTGGCTCATGAGGATTCTGGAGAAAGAGTTGCCTTTGAAATGCCAGAAACAAAGGAACAGTTTGAATTTTTCTGATGAATTTGTAACACAGGATATCATTAAAGGATTATATACAGAGAATAAATCCCTCCCAAGCCTTTCTACAGAACTGGTAATCTTGTTTGATAAAGGGGCTCACCCTTTGATCTTAAAAAAAAAAAAACAAAAACATTTCTATTTCTTAGAGATTTATTTTTATGAAATCAAACATAATGCTAGTGACGCACGCTTTTCAAAAAGAACAACAACAGCAGTAGATTTCTTCCAAAAGCAGGTTTTAAATACCACAGAAACATGTGAGTAGAAAGTATTTCTCGTCATTTTGTCATAGGTATTTTCTTCCTCAGTGCTATGCCTAATGCTGGGCAGAAGTTTCGTAAGCTGGTAAGGTGCTCAGAATTTAAAATTCATCTTACACTGAGTTCCACACAAGGAGACTCACACGTCCATATGGACCTTGATATATCACTGTTTAAATACTTTTATGGATTGTTTATACACATTTAATTAATAGAATGGAGTTAGACATAACTTTTTCTATTTTGCGTAACAGCTGCAAATCACAGTAACCTAGTGACTACCTAAAAATAATTTTAGTATATCCATCTTTAACTGAAGCATTTTTCTCTCTTTTCAAAACCTTTTAAATATTAAAAATACAGAAACTGCAGCTCAATCATCATGTGAAAAGACAAAAATTTGCATTTCAGTTGGAATGCCAAATTTCAATTACCCAGTCCAGCATTAAGAACTCCAACACATCTAATACAGTCCATACTAAAATTGCATAGAAAAATATAGGATTTATAGATATCTACATACACACACTCAGCAGAAACACAGCTAGTTTCTATTCAGTTTTCCAGAGATTAAAATAAATGCCAAACTTCATGCCAACTGGAATCATATATTTGATCACAAGCCTGTGCCTTAGTGCACATCTCCTTAGCAGGAACATAGTTGTGACCTATTTTCCAGACTACCATGAAGCCTTGCTACTGCTTGTAAAACCTTACACTCTAATACAGAAAACATCACAATCAGAAAAAAAAAGACCAGAATAAGAGTTTTTCCTCTACTTCCCACTATTTGTTTGCATGCTTCACATGAACTGCTGGCAGTTTCCCCAGTCAGAGCTGCAATCACAATAGGATCACATCAAAAAGATGCAGCTTGAAGTCTTCCAACCTCATATTGCAGTCTTGGCTGTCACAAAAAGTCAAGAAGGTCTGGTCTGGCTGCTATGAACATGAGATACAGAAAATACCACTGCTGGCTTAGTAGGCAACCTTTTCCTTCTCAATCAGCAATCACTCTATCACTGCAGTGCAAAAGCAGATGACACTTTTAGAATGAAAAATGAACATGTAGATTAGAAGAGTTGATGTCATTTTTCACATGATCAAATGCATTAAAACATTGGTATTCAGCCATAATTTTTAAATAAGCAGTTGTGTTTATATCTTCCAGCAGCATACAAGATTCAGAAGCAGGTTCCCTCAGGTTCACTGTCCTCTTTCCACATCAGAACTTCAAGAGAAAATCAACTCCTCTCATTGCCCAGTCTAACACTAAGTAGGATCTTTGCCAACACCCTTTGGCATGGACATGTCCCAGGAAGTTGGCACTTCTGAGTTAATTCACACCACACCATGAAATAAGTATGAGAATACACAACAAATTTGATCATGCTGTGACTATACCCAAGAGAAGAGTTAAGTAGATGGAAGACTTTGCAGGGTAGCAATGGAAGGAAGTCTGGAGCAGCTAAATTAAATCTAAGGATCTTTCAAACAGTATCAATAAATTAAATCAGCAACTTAAAAGCAGCAGCAAAAAAAAAATCCACCATTAATCAAATCTATTCCCCATTTTCAAGGAATAAAGTGTTTAAGGCCTTGACAAAATAAGATACAAGGTCCTCTTTATCAACCTGAAGGACACAAGACTGCTCAGCTCCAAGAACCTTAAACAGGACAAGACAAATCCAGATTAATAAAAAGAAGTCACCAGGAAAGAAAATGTGTAACTGTTCTTCAGGCTTCCAGTGAAAATCATCTGGTAAGTACTGGGTTGACTTTGGAGTAGACCTGAGGAACTTAAAACCTGTTTCATGGTACCAGTGCTGCTTGTAACTATTTAAATGAAATGTTGCTGGAGATCAAAACAATACAGTTATGAATGATTTTGCCCATCAAATCCAAAGGCATTACTAAAACCGTAATTTTTTCTTACTAAAACTCCTAAGGCTGACGATTAAAAGAAATTCCTAGGAGTTTTGGACCCATAAAAAAGAAGCACAAATGAATATTTTAAGAATAAATCTCTTTAGAGCAATTAAGTGCAAAACTGTGTTAGGCCCCAGCCAAAAGTAACACTTCCAGCCATAAAGATGCATCTTATCAATGAATGACATGAAGCCTTACAAACAACTTTGTCATGGTGAGTGGATCTCTGAAAACTTCATAAAGAAAGGCCTAAGTAGGGATGGTTATTTTAGTATCAGCAGTTCAAATCTTTTGGCCTGTTCTTTCTTCCTAGTCATATGAAATTACTGATCTTCAAGCAATGCAAAACACTTGAATGAAGACAACTTCCTTTATTCACACCAGACCAAGGACTGATCCCCATCAGCACCTTGCTTCCAGCAAAGGCAGCCATGAAAAGATACATAGCAAAGAATAAGAACAAGACAAGCACATACAACATCCCCTCCTGCTATCATCCACACTCCAACTACTTTCAGTTCAGGTTATTTCCTGAGACAGATGTGATTTTGTGTATTTAATATTCCTCAGTAGACTCATCTTCAAGGTACCTCATTAGCATCCCCTTGAGCCTACCTAAACTTTCAACAAGAAAAGAAGGTTCTCGTTAATGAGATCTGTGGAGTTTCATAAGCAAGTGAACGCGGCTGTATCTAAGGTTTAACTCTTTACATCAACAATTTTGATGACAAATACATGTAGAATGCTTTGATGAATCTCTTTTAAAAAAGTGTCAGAGTCTGCTGTAGAACAAACTCAAGTTGCAGTTTGTCAATTAAATAAGTTCTAAAATTTCCTGTTTCTGCAAAATGCTGCACTCCAAGTCTCTAAAGCACTTTCCTGTAGTGCTGGCGAGGCTGCACATCAGGTTTGTGATTATTCTAACATTTCTCTGAACAGACATCATTATTCTCAGCAAATGCAGAAAGAGCCAGAGAAGCAGTGAACTTTCCAATCTTCTTTATTGATTTTTATGACTGCGTGTGTGCACAGCAAAGCAGCAGAATACTTTAGGTAGCAAACAAAATGAGAGGTTAGAAAGTTTTGATGCACAGCTAGTCAAATGTCCTACAAAACCAAGATTTCTACTTTTAAGAATCAACTCTTTCATACTGTTAAATCCTGACTTCATGCCCTCAAGAATGACAGAAAGTAGACTGTTTCTAAAAATGAAAAAACTCATGGTAATAAAGACCAAAGGCTTATTTACTGTCCTAAGTAGCAGATGCATAGAAAAAAAATGCAATAATAGAATAGGCAGTCTATTCCCATGACTGACCACTCAGTGAAGAATCTCTTCCTAGTGTCCAGTCTGAACTTCTCCTGATGCAGCTTCACACCATTTCCATGTGTCCTGTCTGGTCACCAGAGAAAGAACATCAGCATCTCCTTCTCCACTGCCCACCTCGGGGAAGCTGTAGACTGTGATGAAGTCACCTCTCAGTCTTCTCTTCAAAGTTTAACAAACCAAGAGACCTCAGCTGCTCCTCCAAAGTCTTGCCCTTGATGACTGTCACCACCCCAGAAATTTATCTACACTGTTAGATTATCCAGATCTCAATTCTTAAATAAAATCTTCTAGAAGTAAGACTTACATTATTCAAGAACACCTTTCAAAGAATGAAAAAATCCCTGAGCAACAAGCATGCTAATCTGCATAGTGTGGTTATTTCATTGCTTACTAATTACAATTTTGTTTGATCTTTCACCATCCCATAGAATAGGAGTGGGATAATTTTACCACGAATTTCATATAATGACAAGCAATATAAAATTACAGCCTTCAGAAAAGACAAATTACATGTTTATTTGCCTTGAAATAGTAAAAGTACATATAAGTTTCGTTACCTATATAAAAGGCATAAAATTTTCATAGGAAAAATCAGCCACTAATGTGGCATTTGGACCTATTTTGGGATATATATGCAGTGAAGACAAAGCCCTAAGGAATAAATGTGCAGCAGTGGCTTCCAGTGGTTGCAGTAGTGTATGTATATAAACAAAGCCTGTGGAAAAACATAGTATCATCTTTTAGAGTTCAACAAATGCAGCTGAAAAAAAATTATATTCAGGAGTACAGCGTCTTCTTTCAAATCTGAAGCAGCGAGTTCAAATTAAATACAGGGAACCTGAGAACAAGATGCAAGGCAAGAAACAGGAATGAGAATACTCTCATAACATAACCAGCTAATGTTACATAAGCAAAATGCAGCCTGTGTCCTACATGAGCTAATGACTTCATCTCTCCCTTACTGAAATCCCCCCTCCACCACATAGGCAAGAAATTTCTTTCTGTCTCCAGTCACTTCTATGATTAACCCAGCGCAGTTGGGGACAGGGTTTCATGATGCAAAAGCCTTTGGCAGCAATAGCAGGAATTCAAGTATACTCTTGTACTCCTCCACTCTTGTTTCTTCCTACCCTTGTGCCCTGACTGTCAGATCCTCAATCATGAGGCCAAATATCCATATGGATTGTGCTGTGAACCACAACAGCGTGTCAAAGAACAAGCTGAGTTTTTAAGAAGGCCAGCCAGAGCAAAAAGTATCACATTACAATTCAAGACCAGACACTCAGATGCAAGTTATGCTACTGTCATACAGCCACTACTAGTTTTGTGGAGTCTGAAAGACAGCAGCATATATGCCTTGCAGCATGGGAAACCTTTTGTTGTCCTTGGGGAAGCCATTGTTGAAATGGTCTAGACAGCTTGTCTTCCAGAAGATAGGCAGTTGCTGTGTACAGACTAAAGTAGCCTTCTACAATTTGTGCTCTTTATTTAGAGGACAGAAGGAATTTTTAGGTCAAGGCAGACCACTGTAGCAAAACTTGATAGTGTTGTCCAAAAATTCAGTGCCAATTCAGTCCACCATGCAAGTATGAAGTCACCTGCTACAAAGCTTCTGAAATAAGATTATTACTGTTACTTCCCACCTCACAAATACCCTAGATGTCACCACAGAGATCAGACAACTCTGGCTATCAGTAGTGATGTTCCCTTACCAGAAGCATCAGGTAGTTATTGTGGCCCAGGTGCACCACAGCAAGTATCTCAGAGAAGCATTTCAGCCATACTAGTTTAGGGCTTGGGGAAAGAGCAAAATCCTGGATTTTATCTTTGTGCTGAGATAGCAAATTTGTCTCAGGTACATTCCAGTTTTCAAATCCTGTCAAGGATCTTTTCTTAGATCTAAGAAAGATTTTTATCACTGGTTTAATTCCTTATAGAAAATTTCCTAGTCACTGACACGAAAAGTGAAGAATAAAATCCTATGTTGGTGCCCAGTATCAGCAGTTCATACTTCTGTGTACCAAAGCTTAGGTGGCAAAGGAGCAGGGACTGCAAAAACAGCATAAATATCTCAAATTCTCACTACCTTTCCAAGGTCAAGTTACCTTTTCAGTTACAAGAGCTGGCAGTGTATCAAGAAGGTGTGTTCATCCTGATCAATGTTGAGTGAGATGTCCAAAACAAAGACTCCCATCTGTGCAGGCTTTAATATTATTTGGTGTAGATAATGTATCTTGACATAACAGCTTTGATTAGTTTTGATTTTTAAAATATATATACATTACATACATACACATCTGTATGTACACACTAAGATCTACCAGACTTTCTCCAACTCAAGATGCATGGGCAGCTCACAAACAATTAGCAGAAAGCATGAACATCTCTGTAGCTGGGACGATGCTAATACACCCAGGTTGAGAGCAAGACAGTCAAAATACTCTTTTGTTTTCTATCAAGAGAGCTGCTGATCAGAGAGAACTATAATTCAGGCTCAATACAGGCTTGTTTATTTTGTGGAGAAGGTTTACATAGTGCACTGCAGTGTCAATGCCTACAAAACAGGTTCAGCGAGATTTGACCCAGTATATGCACCCAGTTCTTAATTTCCTAAGGCTTTGTTCATATCAGTGCACAGGATGGTATCTTGCAGGGTGCTTGTGTCACACTGACCTAACCAGGACAAAAACCTTTCCAAAGAAGTAATAAATAAAAAAGGCTCTTCACAGAAGGAGCACAGAGAAAACACTACTAAAATCAACATCTTAATTTAGCAGCCACTGTTTACATAAAGAGATAACACAATGACAGTAAAAGATAATCAAGATATACAAATTTTTCCAGTGTAAGTGAACTGTATATACTTGAAACAACAGAGTAAGATTTAAATAAGGAATATGTAAGAAAGTATAACTTGTGGCCTAATGCTCCAAGAACTAATGGCTGGTCAATTACTACCTAGTCAGATGTAATCAGCAGCACACAGAAATAGAAAAATGCTTTTGCATACCTGTAGAGTCTTCCAATTCTTCCTGAAATGATTTGTCCTTCTGATATTTTTGGTCAAATCAAGGGCTTATAGTCTTTCCAGCATGCACTGATTACTGTTTGTACAAAAGACTGTGCTAAGTGCAGTCTCTGATTAATGAAGTGGACTGGCAATAACTTCTGATATATTTAGAACAAGTCTAAGATGCATTTTCTTCATTGTAAATGAGATCTCCCCACAGAAAAAAACCCCAACATTTTATTTAGATACCAGGAAAGTATTCTAATTTCTCTCACATTCAGTTGTGTGTGTATATATATGTCTATTGTTCCACTATAATCATTTAAAGTACTTCAAAACCATGTTTCCCATGTTAATTGCAAACCTTGTTAAATAAAAATACTAGACAACAATTTTAACCCAGGGTTCATGGTTTCTTAGACCTAGAGTCTATGCCTTATTCTGAAAACAAGTTTTCATGCAAAGCAGGTTAATGAGATTGGACTCGTTTGTTTTCAATTCATATGAGCTAGGAACTAGCTACATAGTGAGGGGGAATAAAAAGATTTTGAAGTACTAAGGAATAATGAATCATACCTATTTATTAGTCATCCTAATGAATACCTGCAAATTATTCTGCCATAAAGTTATTTTAACAAACTGGAGAACACAGACATATGTCAGTAACTAGGACAATAGAACAGTTTACTGTCAAGCAACTCTAGTAATTATTTAAATTGGTGATTAGTTATCACATCAGCTGAGATATTTCAGAGCTTCCTGAACTTCCAGTATGGAAATTTACTGTGTACAATTATATTACTGAGAAATATCCATACAGTCAATGAATATGCAGCTCTCTTTATTTAGCAACCATAATGCATCTCTATTTACTAGCTCTTCTGTTTACACTGTAGATGCTGTTTGCAGAAGGCCATCAGCCTTCTAATTTGTTTTCCAGTAAAAAAATGAAATTACAAGAAATGAGTGAGATTGAACTACTAAAAAAATAGCAGTATTAGAAGAGTTTTGTAGCGTGCTGAGCACAAAGAGATTACAGTCCATGACTATGGCTCCCAGCAATGCTTCTTAATCACTGTAAATTTGATTTCTCAAATAAAGATAGCAAGAAAAATACTAAAATCCTTTTAAAATGCTATTTTTCCTATAATTTTCTTCTAAAACCATTTTTGTAGTCTTGTGCTCCCTTTTTTGATGTTGCTAGAAGCTATAGACGAGGCACAGATAGTAATTTTAAGCTTATTAGCAAAATTACATAACCTCACCCTATGACCACTTCTTGCTGTACTTAAACTGCACATATGTTTGAGCAGAGGCCATAGCTTTTTTTAGAAACTTTTGACATTTTTAATATAAGAATAGTTGGTCAAAGTTCTAATTTATTTTTAAATAAGCACGTTACTGACAGCAATAGCCTAATGCATTTCAGGCTAGGATACCCCACAGACAAGGCTATTTTAAAAGATACAGCCCTTGTTTTTGTTTAAGGAAAAACAGAAGTCTACCAGACAAGTAGGCCTTCCTTCAAATAGCCAGAGAAAATGCTTAATAAACCTACACTTTTCATCTTGCAGGAGGAAACTGAAATATAAAGAATAAATCAGAAAAAGCACAGCATAATTCAGGATGAAGTATTTAATGCACCATATTAATCATGTAGAGAGTTCCCTGTAGCAACTGCAGAGCAAACCATAAGATATTAAGCTTAAGAAAATAAAAAACATGGTCCAAGAAAAAAGAAGGAAAGATAATAAATTGGATGGAGTAAATAAAAAGAAATGCAAACCTAGCAAGTGGTTACAAGAGAACAAAAATTTAAACTTTGGTTCTTCAAATGTTCCCATATATTCCTGACTCGCAGTGCCCAGAACAGGTACCTGAATAGGCACACAGAACTGATTTCCAAGTGGAATAAGGAGGTAAGACACAGGGGGTACCTGTTGTGTAACCACACAACTCTCCATGGCACAGGAGCAGTAGCTCCCATGCTGAAATGTTCAGTTCACTGGCGGTCACTTCTGTAGAAACACTCCCAAGGTGAGAGTATTCCACACCACCTCAAAGAAAGGAAGTTTCCAGCTATGGAAAACCCAGGTACAGCAATATGGCTTGTCTAAAGCAACAAAAGATGGTGCGGTTGGGGACACTTCACTCCTATTCCAAATTTTCCAGAAGACACAGAATCCAATGATAACAGTCCTCATAACTCAGACCTCCTTAAGCAAAACAAAAGAAACTTCAGTTTTAAACCTCAAAAAGAAGCCACACTCACAGGCAATAAAATTTCTCCAACTAATACAGTGAAGAAAACACAGCATTCCAGTAATTCAGAAAGAATTCTGTTCCCCTGATATTCTCAACCAAGAGATGTTTTAAAAGCATCTTTTTTCCCCCCCAAAAAACAGTATCTATCCAGATGGATAGTTTTTGACTGGCTGTCAAGAAAAAGAAAATAGAGCAATTTGCATTAGAAAATACTAAGAAACAATTCTCAGATAAAAGCAAAATATTTACAAACTTTCCAATGAAAATTTTAAAATATGTTAATAGAAGTATTAAAATGCCTGATTTTCCACTGATTCATCCCTGAATGGACACTGGCTCACTAAATTAAAACCATTTTCAGTTATAATTGGGAATTTGAATGTTCATCTGTGGGACTTATAAAAGACTGTTTCAGCAGAGCACTACAGTTAGATGGATGAAGGTCAAACATAAATATAAATTTCCCACTGTCCAAGTCAGACTTCTGAGAAAAGCATAGAGAACAAAATAGGTACATGCAATTCCCAGCATCCAACAGAATTATTTCTGAAAGTAGTCTATCATTTTCCTAAATTTGATTTCCACTAAATCAGAGCCAAAGTGAACAAACAGTCCAACTGAACACTGAATTAATCCATTAGAAAGGTCTGGGCTTCAAACATCCACATTGTCCAGAAAATTAATTCAACAACAGTCTGTGCCTCACATCTTGAACTGCAGCACTCATTTGACAGAGGACTAAGCTGCAGCATAAAGAAAATGGGAGGAATCCTCCCCTACAACAGAGCTCCGTAGCCATTATTCTTGTGTTGAAGGAATAGCCACATCTTTGCAACTATATAGAAACATAAGCAGATTTGCAAAATAACCACTCCACTGAATCAATGTCCACCATTCCGCTGATAAAGAGAAAAAGATGGGCTCTTCTGGATTGTATCTCAGAAACCTAAGCCTGACACTTTCCTTTTCCTGGAAGGAGAGAGTCATCTGTCTGCATCTTGAAGCAAAAATAGATCCTCATCAGTTCCTGAAAGGAGTGTTTAAAGGCAGGTTAGAAACTGTATAAAAAATTTTAAGCGATTACCTCTCCTATAAAGACAACCATAACACAATCCAGTTTTTCTTCAGGGGACAGCTTATCAATAAGGGAGTGGAGAGTTTCTGTAAGGTAAGACTTGACTTTTCTTTTCACTGTAGGTATTCCCATTACAATGGAAACTGAAATCAAACAAACCAGAAAGGTACTTTCAGTGATTGCATACACAAGATAGAAAACAAAAATCTTGCAATAAGGCATTGCTTAACAAATGTGAAGGTTTAAAAGGTGGAGATTACAGTAATTAAAAATAGTTGAAAAATATGCCACCCAGCATCAGGAACATGACTAACAGTTAACACCAATGCTCAGAACAAACACAGCAGACAAAAAAACCCCCAGTCCTAGACAAGCCAGACTGTTGTGTAGGTGTGATGGGCTGATAATGACTGGACATCAGGTACCCACCAAAGCTGCTCTATCTCCCACCTCCTCAGCTGGACAGGGAGGAGAAAATATAAGAAAGGCTCCTGGGTAGAAACAAGGGCAGGGAGAGATCACCCTCCAGTCATTGTCACAGTCAAAGCAGACTTGAGGAAGTTAATTTATTACCAATCAAATGAACATAGGATAATGAGAAATAAACCCAAATCTTAAAACACTTTTCCCTCACTCTTCCTGGGCTCAACTTCACACCTGATTGCTCTACCTCCTCCCTACCAGGAGCACAGGGGCATGGGGAATGGAGGCTGGAATTCAGTTCATCACACATGATCACCACATTTTTCTCCTCAATGGAAGGACTCCTCAGACTCTTGTCCTGATCCAGCGTGGAGTCCCTACTATGGCAAGATGGTCCTCCACGAACATCTCCAATCTAAGTCCTTCCCTCAGACTGCACTTCTTCATAAACTGCTCCAGCATGGGTGCCTTCCCTGGGCTGCAGTCCTTCAGGAACAGGCTACTCCAGAGTGGATCCTCCACAAGGTTACAAGTCCTGCCAGTAAACCTGCTCCAGCATGGGCTCATCCCTCCAGAGGTTCACAGGTGCTGCCAGAAGCCTGCTCCTGTGTGGGCTTCCCATGGGGTCACAGCCTCTTCTGAGCATCCACCTGCTGTGACATGGGGTCCTTCAGAGGCTGCAGGTGGACATCTGCTCCCTGGGCTGCAGGGACACAGCTGCCTCTCCACACTCTGCACCACGGGCTGTAGGGGACTCTGCCCTGACACCTGCAGCACCTCCTCCCCCTCCTCCTGCACTGACCTTGCATGTTCTCACTCCTCTCTCCAGCTGCAATTGCCCTTGAGCAGTTTTACCCCCCGCTTCAATCTGTTATTCCAGTGGTGCTGGTCTGGATATTGGTTCCACTGGAGACAGGAAAGCTGCTGGCACCCTCTTAGAGAAGTACCCCTGTAGCCTCCCTGTTACCAAACCCCAACACAATGGGAAATAATCAACAACCATGGTATTATTCAGACAAGGTGCACCAAGAGTGATTGAACTCCCTAACTCAAGTTTAAAAATAAAACTGGTATAACCATTCTTCAAAACTCAAGTATTTAACTTCTCAGAAGTCATCTTTTAAAATAATACTGCTGAAAGCCTCTATTATGTTCCTTCCACCTGGTTTTGGTTCTTCTAAATAAACAAGTCCAGGACAACAGAACTGCATGGAAGTTCCTCAATGAAATTCCTTATCTCTGACATAAATGCAAAGCAATACATCCTCAACTACAATGTTATTAACACTATCTTTCAGCAGGCCATTTGAGTCCTGTGTTGCTTAACTTTTCCATAGTTTTTCTTCTGCACTGTACCCAGGGCTGGCTACTGGGAACACTGCAGATAGCAGCAGAAATGCACTGAAAGGATAAAGCAGACTTCATGAAGTCCTAAAACCCTGAATTTCCTCCCTCTTTTTAATTAAATAAACCTGATTACAATTCCTATTTTGTAATTCCAAATTTCTGCCATATATTCCCAGGGGAGCATAATACAGACTTCACTTAAAACAGTAATGAATGATTAGATTTTTCCTCCCTGAACAGCAGCATTGAAATAAAAGGTATTTATAATCAGAAAAATAAACTGTGGCCTGAGCTCACACATTTGTCATACAGGCATGCCTTCTGTTAAAAGATGGAGCAATCAAACTCACTGACGTAATGAAAAAATACAAGCCAGGAGTAACTACAACACTGAATTTTTTTTCTCCTCCAACTACTGTCCAGATTTTATTGATGCAATTATATCTGATTATCTTAGTTCTCTCAACTTTTGATTTATACATTGAAATATACTGTTCAGAACAGCAGAAACATCAACACTAAAATAATTATAACCATGCACGGTTGCCCTGCAAATCTGAAAAGCCAAAGGGATGTATCCATTAGCAATTCAGAATCTGAAATGCTTGAGCTTTGTTTCCTTTTAGGTACAAAAGAATTCATCCAAATGAAATGCTTCTTAATGTGTACCTTAACACAGCATGGGGTGTGACTGAGATTATGCAGAAAAGAGCAAAGCTGAAACCAAGCTCCTTTCATCTTGGATTCAGTGAGAATTCAAAGGATATCAATATCACACAACTTAAATGAGATGTCCTTCATCTACCAAGAAATGCAGTGAATTCTTTTCCTAAAAGTAGAAGGTCCTCCAGATATAAAACATGAAATAAACATCATATCAGCATACCTCCTGTCCTTCCAAGGCCAACCTGCACTGAAGGTTGAAGGCTTCCTTCATTTTTCAACAAATGAGGCAAATGGTAATAGATATTTGGCACTTGAAGAGATTTTCTACTTGTTAGCTCTTTTAACAATTTCAGCGTCTCATCTGCAAACATACAGGAAATCAGTAATGCAGAAAACAAATTATATGAAGGTATTATATGAAGTTTTAAGCAATAGTAAACAGTATAAAATTCTAAGCTCAGTCCTAACTGAAAGCCAGAATAAATTGTGTGCTTTTCTGAGTCATTGTATCTTCTCTACAAAGTCTTTCCTTATTTTGATTTTTAAATAAACTGTGGCCAAGACTATTTTGCACCTATAATCTTGTTACAGATACAGTTAATACTTACCTGATTAGATAAGATTTAGTGTGAATTTACAGAAGTAAAGAATGCTCAATTTATTTGAGGGTTTGGTGGTTTTGTTGGGTTTTTTTCACAATTAATCAACTGGGACTCTTATTTCCCTAGATAATTTTTTAGTTTTGCTTACAGAGGTCATCACCATCCAACAAACACTACTGCAAATAATTTTTCAGAGCTACGAATACATATTGGAATATACTGTATATAGAGATACAAAATAAAATAGCATTAAACATACAGTTGATATTTTGAGTTTTCCTGCATTAAAAAAAAAATATTAGTGCAAATTTCATTTAGTCTATTAGAATAGAGCTATCCTGTTAGAGTCCATTAGAATAATTCTTGCTCTTTCTGGTGCAACTGCCTTTCACTATGTCCAGGTGGCTCTCAAAGTTGCAAATAACAGCTTTTAAAATTACCCTGCTGGGTGTGTTGATTTTCTTACATCAAGTGTGAAAATAACTCATTTCAAATGACAAACATGATAGCATATGGATGTTTGAAAACTTATGGGATTTGTGATATCAAGTTAAGTAAAAAAACTGTACTGAAGGTTTCTTGAGAAATATTAAGAAGTAGCAAGAAAAAGAAAGCCATAAGTGTAATTCCTCTCAGATTCCTAACAGAGCTTCTACGAAGATAGATGCGTTTTGTTGTGGATTTTGGTTCTGTGTGTTTGGGGATTTTTAAAATATTTATTTTTAGGTGAAACTAAATTCCTAACCACCTCAAACCTTGCAAAAAGCTTTGTAAATAGATGCCATAATTAGACACATCTATTTTGATAGACTCCAATACAGGTACATTTTACTTTTCCTGCTAACATTTCTTTAACTTCATCTGCAAAACCTGGACTAAATTCTGTCCAAGTATGACAGCTCTTGTCTGAACGAATAAGGTTCTACACAAAACAATCTGGAATTCTTTCAGCTTCAAAGAGAGCAAAGAGAATTATGTATACTTAAGTGTATTAAGCTTAATAAAAACCTATCTAATAAAATACCCTGAGCACAAAAGCTCAGTAATTCAGCTGGCTTCCCATTATGGCTCTACATGAAAAAACATGCATGTCCATCCCAGCTGGGATCCAGACATGGTAGAATGTTAAATGAATTAGTACTTTCAGCTGCATCAGAAGAGAATTACTCCTTATAAGTATATTGCCTAAAAGCAAGCAAAGTCAATTTTAGAAACAAATGTAGTAAAACCTTAACCTTAAATCCAGAATCAAAATTATTGGGCCTCCTCCACACTTTACTTTAAAAGCAAAACCACACACATTAAATAGGAAGACAAGATTTACAGACCATGCTAAATGTAACCTTTATCTGTGCAATTCCTGGAGATCCAGGAAACTACTGAGATTAGGCCATTAGTGTCAGACAGCAATTCATGAGTGGCATCAGCACTGGAGCCTATAATTATAACCATTTCCCAACCAAAAAAAAAAAATCTACTGAAAATAGTAAGTCATAACACAAATGCAAGTAGACAACAAACTGAAAAATCTTATTCCAAGCTTTTGAATTGTAAAACCCTTTGGGTTTCAGCTCCTTGTTAGACCAATACAGTGAAATTTCTGCAACCTACCAAGTCAGACCTCTTGACAGAAAATTTGTACTTATTTCTTACTCATTTTCCATCCACAAAAATAAGAGCAAAGAAACAGTAACAGTGTGATTTTAAAAGTTAACATCAATAGTCTGGTGAATATTGCAGTGGTTTTCTCTAATATTGCCAAACAGCTTTTGGTAAATCTGACCAACCATCTCCAAAATGGGTAAAAACTTATGGAAGACTTTACCAGTCTAATCACTAGTTATTGGAAAGGCCATTTCCTGTACTTTTTACAAATCATAAGCAATATTTTAGTCTATATGATTTAATACCTTCCAGTTGACTCTTAAGCTTATTCTAACTGCTTCGAGTTCCTCCATTTCTTCTGTTTGCTCACTTTTCCCCTCTGACGCTATTTAAAAAGTGATGTAAATTAATTGTCAAAATATATTCAACGTAATAGATAAGTAACCAGAAGTTCCAAACTTTGGGAGCTAGGTGTGGAGTAAGTAACTCTTATGACTTTAGGGACTGGATAAGGGTGGGTGAACCATTATGAACAGTAAGTGGAAAAAACAAGATACAGCTTACATACAGATACATACAACCAGATACAGCTACATTTAGCTCTCTTGGTAGCAATTTCTTGTTCTATAGTAATAAGAAGAAATATTGGCATTGCAGAGTTATAAGAAACATCTCAGAGCGTGTACCTGAAAAATTATTCATGGCATTCTTAGAGCCATTGGTTTCAGCCACGGCCCTCCTGAACTGCTCCAGGATGGCGTTGAGCTCGGACGAGCGCTGCAGCGTGCGGTGCTCGGCGATGCGCAGCCGCTCCTTCAGAGCGTGGAACTCCCGCTGATAGGCAAGCAGCTTTTCTGCGGAGGAGAAACACCACCGGGGTTATTTGTGGGAACAAACACCTCCTGACACACACAACAAGTGGCTGAGGCCGCCCAGCTGTGCAGCACCTGGGATGCACCCAGCACAACCTGCGGAGCTGGGAGCTCAGCACCTGCCCAGCACGGCGAGGGGAGAGCTGCACTGCACCGGGATGCAGGGCAGGCATTGAGGGGGGATGCTCTTCACCACAGCCACAGACCAGGGCAACCCTGAGTAGCCAGCACAAGGCAGTTCTGAGCCATTTCTTGGAACACATGCCCACAAACCATGGGCACACAAACCAAGAACACAAACCTGCGTTCTTCTTTTAAGAAGCCACACAAGAGTGGCTCCTTACAAAAGCACGGGTTACGTCTTCTGAAAGACCCCTCTGAATGCTTTGTAAGGATGAGTGGAACTTGAGAGTATTTCAGACATAGCAATTTTAAACCCAAGTTTTAACTTAATATTATGCTCAGTGCCTGAGAACTGAAGAACAATATTTTCTATCTAAAAATTCTATTCAAAAATTCTGCTGATGTCGATACATACACATACCCTTGAAAGGGGACCAAAAGGGAGATGGAAATACCAAAACTGATTTGCTGATATTTGCCCTTTGCCCTTGACACCCAGTAAAGTAAGTGGGTCTGGATTTTGTATCCTTCCTTCTTCCTATTGATAATTTCCTCAGATCTTCTGCTCACCTTCATCACTATCACCCTCCTTCAACCAATATACAGATACTGACTGGAGTATTTTAAGTGAATTTGTAACTCATAATCAATATTTCAGCCACTCAGCTGACATCCACAGACGTATCTCTTTTGCTATTTACCTGTCCATTCCTAGTCTTTTTGTATTGCAGTGGCAGGGAAGCAGAAGTTTAGCAAGCAATTTGAAACTCTTCCTGTTGCTATATTACATAACACATGGGGCAAAAAAGGAATTAAAATCAACTTTGCCCTGTTAATAAGGCTGCTTTTCCTCCAAATTCTTTCAATTTACATTTATTTTCCTTTCTTTTTTTTTTTTTTTGGTAGTTGGGATGTACTGCTCAGATTGTTTGGAAACCTAATTAACTAAAATGCCCTCTGTTTTGAAGATGGAAAAAAACACCATAGTTCATTACCTCTTAAAATCATTTCCTTTGCCAGCTTTATTTTGCTTCTTCCATTAAAACCCAACAGTTATTGCTTTTGTGCCAACACACCCAGAACACAGATGCTGGCCCACAGCACAGTGCTAGGCACACTATACACTGCTGACTGAATCCAGGCTGCTGTTTGAAACAGGAATTGATGCTTTAGTCAGCAGCACTTAGACTGGGAAAAACTTTTGGAGTTTCTGGCAGGAAGGCCATTCTTATTTGCCAATGATAACTAACAAAGTAGTTCAGTCCTGATGCTTCCAGTGAACTGTACTGGTATTGCATTCATGGTACTTGAAACCTCAAAAGCATTAATTCCTTTAAGAAATACTAGACAAGTAGTCAACTTCCCACAGTTCCTTCAACCAAACATATCTAGGTTAAGGAGGTGCTCTTAAAGATACACAAACTCCTGGCACCTATCCTTCACAAATATATGGCGATTTTTTTTCCATTAGGCACAATATTATTCAGTCAAGTATAACTAAAAAAAATCCTAAGATTACAAATACAATAAGATTTTTAAGTCTACTATCCTATGAGTATTTTTTCTAGTTATTTATGCAAAATGAAATTTAAAAAATAATTCTTTGCTTATGTGAACTTCAGTGACCTAAAACATTTACATCTCTAACACTATTAGAGCTAGCATTTCTCATATTTTTGGAGATTAAGGTGTAATTTGGCATTTTGGTCCTTGTTTTATAATATGGCTGCCTGTACTTTTAAACTAAACAAATTAAATTGAAATTTAAATTCAAATGTCTAACTCTCATATCTTTAGCATACTCTCAGTACTTCAAAGATCAACTGCTCAGATACTTACTACTTACAAACAAACAAAAAACCACATTTTTTATCACATAATTTTATCTCATATTGAAAGGCACTTGCAAAAGAGAAAATACTTCTTAGACTCTCACCATTAGCAGTGACCACATGCCCCAGACTTTAGAAAAGCATCCCTTGAGCCATCAGCAGTTTATAAATATTCTAATTTGACTTTTCAGAGATCCTGACTACGTACTTGAGAATGAGCCTCCAAGATTAAATTTTAAAATCTATTTTTATTTAAACTTTGACTGAGCTCAAGTTCAGTAGAGAAAGCCCTATTTAACCTAATTTGGTGTCATTTTATGATCAAATCACCCTCCTCATGGATGAAGGCAAAAAGAAGGAAAGGCAGTGGTTGGTGCAGTCTCACCTGGAGTGCTGTGTGTGGTTCTGGGCCCCACAGTTTAAAAAGGATGTGGAGTTCCATGAATGCATCCAGAGGAGGGCAAACACAGCTGGTGACAGGGCTGGAAGGTCCTGTGGGGAGTGCCTGGGGACTTTGGGTCCGTCTGGTTTGGAGAAAAGGAGGTTGGAGGGGTGACCTCACTGCTCTGTGCAGCTTCCTGAGGGGTGGAATTGGAGAGGGACATGCTGAGCTCTTCTCCCTGGTGTTTAGTGACAGGACACATGGGACAGGTCCTAAGCTGTGCCAAAGGATGGTGCGATTGGAATTTCTTTACTGCGACATTGGTAAAACACCGGAACAGTTTTCCTAGAGAGCATAAAGTGCTTAGGAGGCATCTGGACAATGCCCTTAATAACATGCTTTAGCTTTTGGTAAGTCCTGAAGTGGTCAGGCACTTGGACTAAATTGTTGGTACGTCTCTTCCAACTGAGATATGCTATTCTATGACAAGCTGACTTGCAAGCCTTGTATATTCAAAATAGTGCACCTGATATTTTCAAAATACATTTGACCATTTAGTGCTTCACTGTTCAGAGATTTCTCCAAAACCAAAAGAAATTGAAGTGGTTTCTTGTCCAGAAGTATGAAAACATTTTTTTAAATTGCTATTACAGTAAAAAGGAGAGAACTGAGCCTAAAATCACAGAGAAAACAGAGGTCAGTGATCACCATCAGTAAAAAAAAGATTCTTTTTCTACAGGATTATGAACTCTGTTCTTGTTCTCATACTGAAATCTAGAGTTATTTAAGAAAACAGAAGAAGAAATTCAGACAGTAAGTTACTGGCCTTACAACACTGATGAAAGAACCCCAAACATATCTGTCTGTTCTCTGGCAAACAAAACATCCCTCTAACAGCAGCTGTAGCCAATATTGAAAACATCTGGTCTCCAATAATTTCAACATATGAGCATTTTCATTTAAGAATAATGTATTATTTTACATTGAAATGGGAAGATTTTCTACACTTTTCTCTGGAAGCCTGAAAGATCAAATAAAATAAATATCTTGTTAAGAAATTATTTGAGAACTGAAAGCATTAATTCTTCATCATTGTTCTCTTAAATTCTAGTTGGTTCAGCAAAACTCCAGAAGCTAAAAACTAAATATTTTAGCTGGCCAGATGCTGTGCAGTTCTCCCAACACTATGTCAACTGAACCACTACTTTATCAACTTTTTTCTTTTGTTGCAATAGGTTCTCTTAAACATGCAGAGCTTAGAATTTAGACAAGCTCACTTGAAAGTTGATGAAGTATTTTGAAAAGTAAAAATTCAAATGAAACTCTGGTGGTTTGCCAGTTTTTAACCAGAGATGAAATCTCAGCTCTCAGCCTCCTCTGGGTTATTTACAGTTCTCCTACTAATTAACTGTTAAAAAAAAGTCATTTCAAAAAGACACCACTAACCCAAAATTACAAACTCAGTTCACTCTCCTCTTAGCCATAGACAATATTAACTACATAAATTCCTAAAGAGTTGTCTAAATTTGAAGAAAAATTCAAAGTTTTAAAACATGGAGTTTCTGAACATCTTAGCATGCATAAAATTTCTTAGTTTGGACTTTTGTACTTCTTGAAAAATCTGTTTATGTACTTCAACCCCTGCTTTTTGTAACAGCAAAGAGCTTTCCCTTGGGATAAAAAGGGACATCTAAGTGAAGGAATAAGAAAATAGCTGCAGTTTGAATTTAGAAAAGCATTTTGCAGAGTATTTCAGCTCAACTGAAATAGCACAAATCTGACTTGCAGGTAAATTATCAACACTGTCAGAACACTTGCTTTATTCCAATTCCAAATGAAATATCTACTGAGCAACAAAACAGCAAAAATACTGTGGAAACTCAATCAAAGCAATTTTAACACTGTACAGTTTCCAAGTCAATAAAAATCATCAACAGCTTAGTTTTTTGTTCGGGTTACTTTTCTAGCAAAGTTAGATTTTTTCATGTCCCAAACCTGTCAGTGTGTAAGAGGCATTTGGACAATGACCTTAACAACATGCTTTAGCATTTGGTCAGCCCTGAAGTGGTCAGGCAGCTGCACTACATCACCACTGTAGTTCCCTTCCAATTGAAACAGTCTATTCTATTCCAACATGAAAACTTTATGAAGAAACTATTTGAGTGCACTTCTAAACTGAGTGGAGTGCACACTTGTAAAAGGAAACAGAATTGCCTGAAAATCCTTTCACAACCCAAGAACGTTTCAGTGATTCCCAGTATTGCCATTATCCCTCAAGGAAAGCCTTGACTGTCTGCCAAAAGAGCTACTGTCTACAACATAAAAAGCAGTATGAAAGCTTTGCAAGCTATTATTTATCTTATCAATCAAGCAGGTTCCCAAACATGTTAAATCACAGGCCATTTTCACAACTGAAAATTGAACGCATTGAATTAAGATTGTTGAACTAAGGTGGCTGCATTCACATAAATAAATAACTAAATAAATAAAAGACAAGCTATAATTTACTCAAGAGCTCTGTGTTAGTATGGCTGGTCATACCAAAGGCAGATGCATCAGACAAGATCAGGAAAAGCTTTATGCCCTTCCCATATCACAAGCACACAGTTGAGCTTTTCCGTCAACTAAACCAATCCAGCTAAATACCCAAAGTGATGGATCTGCCACACAGACAAAAAGGTAACCAGCAATAGATTTGGCACTCAAAAAAGACAGCAGGCCAGGCACAGAGGGCTTAGCTTTGCCAATTAATTGTAGGCCTGATTTATATTTTCTGCCCTTACCCAACTGAACCACAGAAACCTCACCCCCTTTTTTCATTAAAGAACAAGAGGACACACAGACAAAAGCCTCTGGTAGGCAACAAAGCATTGTACACAAATACTCAATAAGTAAAACACCTAGAGAAGGAACAGATACTTGATACAACAGGACTTTTCCTCCATCCAGGTGAGGAAACCTTAAATCATTCTTCAAATCAACAGTGTATCACTGGCAACAGTCCTACATTCCCAATGTAACAATTTATTTATTAGTCTCACCCTAATGACAACCCTTTCAGATTTTACAAGGTAAAGATTCTGCAGCAAAAGCCTCATTTTTCTGTACACTCTGTTGAAGAGTTATTAAAATGCCATTAAATAAATGTTTGAATCTGTGAGAACATACTGTAGTAAGTGCTAATTCAGGTATTTCTGTGATTAGTTATTCTACAACTCATTTACTCCCATTATAAAAACCCTACAGTAGTTACCATCGTGCCATGGGTCAGAGACACTAACAAGCTTCATGTATTAATTCATTACACTCCCATCAAGGATGTTGATCAGTTTACAGGTTGATACAGAGTATCTGTATCAGTAGAGTTCCACACTGAGTTTCATACAGAGTCAGTGGTGAGGCAAGAGGAGGTTACTCTTCAGTGAATTAGGGATTTGTCAACATGCCAGCCAATTCAATCTGGCACGGCTCTTGCAGGAACATTTCTTTGTTTGAGCTACATGAGGTATAAAAATTAGGTTCTGCACTTCCCGTAAAATGAGTTCAGATGTTTTATGTGCTCCGTGAAGTCACAGTATCAAGTAAATCAGTATCCAGTAAGTCATGATGATACCTGCACGGACCTGCACTTCAATCCCACAGATGTAAGCAACAAGAATTTTTTAGATCGTGCTTGGTTCATAATACCCAAGTACCTTACAAGCCATCAATTTGCAGTATTACTGATAAAATACTCATCTTCATCTCTTAAAAGCAGATATTCCTTTAAATTAAAATCCTGCTATGCTAATAGCATAGCAGTTCAAAGGCTACACTTTCTCTTAGCACAGGTTTTGCAAAATATAACTGCAAATACAATTACCCAATTCTGTGATATGAAATTCTGTTCCTACTGCACTGTAGAGTCATCCAATATCCACATGAAGATGCACAGACAAAATACACATACTGGCATTTACTGAGCTAGCATGCACATTGCTTCCATTGCCCTTTGGAAGTGACTCCAGAGCTCAGAGAGTTTTCACAAGGCACAGACGAGGCACTGCATTCTCAAATGTCCAACCGGGGGAAGCAAGCAGAGGAATTGTCAAACCAATCACACAGGCACAGACAAAAAGCTAAGTCCACACAAAAGGGATATTAAAGATGTTCCAGAATCCTCCTGTGACATTTAGACTTACAAAAACAGCAAAACACTGTAGCAAGCTGAGCTAATTACCAAGTGTCAAAACCTGCACATAGGTACCAATGTCAAACATTATGATCAGCAATGTCAAACAGTGAAGAATAAAGAAGGTGTTAACAAAATCTTCCTCCAAAATTTAAATCTCAAGTGTGCTCACAAATCAGATTCTGACTTGTCTCAAAGCTGGCTAACAGCTGATATATGGTGTCCTTGAAATGTTACAATGTATTACCATGGATCACTACTCAACAAAAGCTAATTAGCTTCCCTGCTCTTAAAGTGAAATTAAAACCTTTTATAAACAAGCTATGATGAGTTATAACATCCAAAGCAGTAAAGCAATCAACCATGCAAATACAAATAAAGCATTATACTGTAAAGGCTAACAACAAAGCAAGCTATAAATAAAAGCTCTTAAGAAAATTGCTCAAGGTCAAATTTTATCAGTCCTCTTCGAACACTTGATTCTGTGGGCCTTTTTAGTTACAGTTTGTAGCTATGCCTATTCATAAAGCTATCTTATTATTTTGACAGGATTAGAGAATATTAAAATTTTTGTATGTATAATATTCTGTGAAATTAAAGACAGGAAAATATGGTAGATGATTTACAAAAAAAAATACATCCTACTAATTATGACAAAACATTTTCTGCATCAGGAAACAAACAAATGAAATCAAGATGCAGGAAAACAAGTGGGCAAGTTATTTTTTATCCCTAATCTTGTTATTCAAATTGATGGGTCATTTCAGCAATTCAATAGTTCAATCTACCAAAACAATCCATCAGAACTACTCTTTATTGCCTTTGTTTTCCACATAGAAATGTGCTTATTAGGACTGCAAGTATTTTAAAAAGTGCTTATTCAAGTAGCTTTCATTGTGAAGAACAACTGTTTTCAAGGGAAGTTTCTGCAGGTTTTCCTAACTTTGGTAAAAAGAAAACCTCAATAATTCTAATTACTTAATTTTTCATTGCAATTTTTTCCACATTTTGCACTTCAAGGATCTCTAAAAACAAATAATGTTTTTTGTTCTCTCCAATTTTAGTGCACTATCACAAGTCTGAAATGCTTGCTTTGAAACTTTCAGGGCCTGATCCAATCTCAGTCAAGATACTTTTGTTTAAACATTCCTTTCCAGCAGGAGCTGAAGTTGTTGTCTCTAAAATTTTTAAAGCAATCTGAATAGGATCCTCTATCATATCAACTGGTAAAACCTTTCTATTTTGAACTGTAAATTTCAGAATCAATTTTCTTGTAAATAGTCCTTTGATCTGAGGATCTGCTTTCCCTCCATGTTTTCCATCTTTAATATAAATACACTAAAAATGATGTAGCTTACCAATCAAAATGGAAGCATGAAATGGTACATCATGTTTGTTTGATTTTTTTTTTTCTAAAAAGCTACATTTTTCTAGAGGAAAAAAAAATCCTAAGAAATTAAAAAGTCAAAGAAGCCAAACTAGAATTGTGACACCTGATGAATTATTTACTTAAGGAGTATCTTTATAGCTGGATTTCTATCACAGCCAAGAACAGTTCTAAATGTCTCCAGATGCAATTGTACACCTTTACTTCTAGATAGAATTTGTTCAATAGAGAAAGATCACAATTTAGAAGATTTCCAAATCAATTATAAAATCAAGTATGACACCACATTCAACTCTCCCCGATGAGGGCTGAGAGCGAGTCTGAGTGTTCCTTCGGACACAAGGAATAAAAAGAATTATAGATCAGAAAATCCAGACACACACAAATAAGGAGGTCAAGTCAACAGAAGCATATGGTCCTCTGTCTGCACACTTGCTTCAGACAATAAGGATAATTAAACACATAATTTGTTTGAGAAGAGTTATTGGCAGCACTTGAGCTGAAGGTCTTTTTTTAAAGCAGAGAACAGCAAGCTACAGTGATGGGGAAAAAGCAAACACAAAAAAACCAAAAAAAAACCCCAAACAAACAAAAAAAAACCAAACACAAAAACAAACAAACAAACAAAAAAACAAAACAAAACAAAACAAAACAAAAAACCCAACAAAACAAACAAAAACTCCAAAAAAAGAAATTGCACAATCACACCTTTGCATATTATTTGTCCTGATCTGACTGTTAACTTTACTAGGATTCACACTTCTATGACTAGTAAACAAAACTGCCCAACACTCTGTGGATGAATATAAACCTCAGGGCTTTTTAGGTTCCAGCTACTTGTTCTTATTTTATTCCCAGGGCTAAGTACAGTCACCTTTACTGGCATTTCTTCTTTAAGGGGAAAATGATATAAAAACATGACTGAAATCATGTGCTAAATCTGTCCCACAACAAGCAATCACTATTTAACACATCTCTATCCCTGAACAGAAACACTAAGGGATAAATAAAAGCTTCATAGATTCTATTCCCAAGAAGCAAAGCAGAACAAAAATTATTGCAACTTCTGTTGTAGACAATCATTGCACAAAGAGTTCAGTTTAAGAAATTGATAAAAGAAAAGCTCAGCTGAGTATACAAAGCACTGAATTCATGGAACCTAGACAGTAACTCTTTACAGTGAAAAAAATTACCTTCAAGTAACTGTCACTAAAACATCCCACTTTGACACTTCTGACATGTCTTGCAGAAGATTTAAAGTGTACAACAGTGTAAAAAAACTAGGAAACCTTCAACAACATCACAGTCTTACCTCAAAAACACAATTTACAGTGACAGCTTTTACAAAGATCATCATGTCACAATTGTTTTTTCAAACTGCCAAATAAAAGCAAGACTGTAACTGTACTGCTCAAGGAAGCACAAAGCTCTAGTTTAAGCAAACATTACAACCATAATACTGAAACACACAAGATACAGGACAGGTCAATAGCTAGCCTGATTCTTGGCGACATTGAAGGACTGAAGCATATTAGGTGAAAGAAAGCATTTCTACTGCTTTTTTAACATATTAAAATAAAACAATCCCTTCTACATTTCTGAAGAAGCATGTGTATTAGGCAGACATTGCATTCATTTATTATGTTTGCTTCCATCATGTAGTTTAGATGTATGTGTATATATATATACATATTATTGCTACCAATGAACAAGAGTATCTTCTAAAAACCACATAGCAGCTAATTACACTCATTCCTAACAGGACATATCAAAGAAGCCATAACCATTGATCTGATCTGAGCAGTGTGTGGCTTTATAATCAGCATCTCCGTGTGGTATCATAATTTCAACATTAAAAATAACAACAAAACCTAACCTTGATATAACACATTTCTTCTACAACTGTTAAAAGAGCACAAGAAACAACCTCTTCACCTGAAATACTTACAGATTTGCTGACCATGTAAACAAGTGTAATTACCCTGCAGGTAATCTGACCTCTTAGAGTCAGTTTACTACAAGTCATCTGTGACATCTCATGTTTCTCCTCAGATCTCAATCATATAATCAGACAATAATACTTTCAGCTAACTTCTCCAAACAACCACATATACCTACATTAAGATATCATGCTATCTAGTCTCAAATTCCTGGGGAGTTCTTTTGTGGTGCTTTTTTATTTTAAGGAAAAATATTTCTCTGCATACCACTTTTTATAACCTACTGAACTTCTAATTCCATTTACTAACATAGCCTTCTCTGCTGTAACAGAATTCATGGAAGTAGGGGGTTTGATTCTCCTTGTTACTGACTTGGTAAGTTAAAACTGGAAAAGGGATTTGAAAGAGAAAACAAGTTTCCATAAAATTACCAGTTTGGTAGTCATTCAAGCTTCCTCTAATCCTCTAACTCTCACCTCTTGCAAACATCCAGACTCGTGCAAAACATTTGACATTGTCCTGCACAACATCCCTGTCTCCAAACTGCAGAGATGTGGATTTGACAGATGAAGCACTCAGTGGGTAAGGAATTAGCTGGATGGTTGCAGGCAATGTCTGAATGTCCAAGTGGAGACCAGTGATGCATGGCACCCTCAGGGGTCAGTATGGGGACCAGCACTTTTTAACATCTTTGTCGGTGACAAGGGCAGTGGGGCTGACTGTACCTTCAGCAAGTTTGCCAACACCACCAAGCTGTGTGGTGTCTGATGTCCTGGAGGGAAGGGATGCCATCCAGAGGGACCTGGACAGCATTGAGACGTGGAACCAAGGGAATCTCATGAAGTACAAGGCCAAGCGCAAGGTCCTGCTCCTGGGTAAGGGCATTCCCAAGTTCAAGCACAGGCTGGGTGGAGAATGGATTGAGAGCAGCTCTGCAGAGAAGGACTTGGGGCTGTTGGTTGATGAGAAGCTCAACAGGACTCATCAATGAGCACTTGTAGTCCCCAAAGCCAACTGTGTGCTGAGCTGCACTAAGAGCAGCATGGCCAGCAGGGTGAGGGAAGTGAGCCTGCCCCTCTTCTCTGCTCTCATGAGACCTCACCAGCAGTGCTGCATCCAGCTCTGGCATCCCCAGCACAGGAACAACACAGACGTGTTGGAGTGAGTCCAGAGAAGGGTCATAAAGGTGATCAGAGGCACACCTCTCCTATGAAGACAAGGCTGAGAGAGTTGGGGGCTGTTCAGCCTGGAAGGGAAACCTTACAGCACTTCCAGTACCTAAAGAGAGCCAACAAGAGAGGGACCATTTACAGCAGCATGGAGTGATAGGAAAGGAGAAATGGCCTCCAACTGAAAAAAGGTAGAAATATAGGCAAGATAGAAAAGGTAGTTGCCTACCTTTACAAAAAGGTAGATATGCTTTACTATGAGAGTGTGAAGCACTGAACAAGTTGCCTAGAGCAGTTGTGGGTGCCCCATCTCAGGAAAAGCTCAAGGCCAGGCTGGATGGGATGTTGTTAGCCCCATGCTTTGACCCACTGAGCTAATCTCAGTTGCCTCACAAACAGGAAAACAATGGTCTTGAAACAGTAACAAAGATGATTGCACAAGGTTAGAGAAGGCACTACTGAGCTTCTAGCTAGACTTGACTAAGGCCATTAGAATGCGTGTGCCACATGGTATAAGAAGGTGAAATTTTAAATGTTTTTGGTGACAAGTAGAGTCTCCAAAATATTCTGTGCAGAAAATTAGTGTTTGGGTTAAAATTTTCCAAATTGCTGTGCTAATTGTGTATTTTAAATTATTTTTCCACTAGAGTACTCTTCATCAGTATTATTGAACATTGTGATGCTACAACACTGAGAAATATGGCACCATCTGTATTGCAAATGGGTTAACATTTCTGAATAGAATTATAATTTTCATATTGATCCTTTCTGCAACAAGGAAACAGGGAGTTTGTAGAAGAACTAGCATAGCATAGTAATTACTCCCATAAAAGAGATCTAAGAAACATCATCCTAATATTAACTGAAAATAAGATTTTTTTTTTCCTTACAGGAAGGACTTTGTGTTTTGTTAAAGATTTGTTGCCAAAAAAATCTTGCATTGCATAAGATGAAAAATCCAGTTTTTAATTTTGTAAGATGTAAATCAATAAAGCCATAGAAGTTTTTATTAAGTATCCTGTTACTTTTGTCCCATTATTGTGGTATATAAATCAATTCGCTATAAAATTTTTTTTTGAGAATGAAGGGTAGAGTCACCTGCATCAGCCACACACTCTGCAGTTCCACCTAAACAACACAAATGGCACACACTTCTCTTTAGTATAACAACCTAGCCTAACAACAAACTCCTACATCTAACTTGCATTTGAAAAATGCATCTATAACGTCTCAATAAACAACAAAGCCAAGTAGCCTTTAATGCCTTTTTCTTCCATGGCAGATTTAACAATAACAACAGCATTGACAAAAAGTTTGGATGTACCACAACACCAGGTATAGATAAAAGCAAAAAGCTGAAGCACAGACTCTTGCCAGTATTCTCCACTAATTAAAAAAATTACCAAGTTCAAAAATACAACTGTGAATACAATCACAAGCAGTTTGTCTTACACTTTGAAGGATTGAACCAGCAATGTCACAAAAAATCCAAAACTAAGGCATACAATTGACATGTAAATGCCTGAGTTTTAAATAAGCCATCCCTCTCACCTGGCATTTGGTAAGTTTGTGTGCCTAGAGAGCACCAAGACTGTGAGGTGGGGAGGGAACCCCCAAACACAGGCCCTGCATCCACACATCCTGCATTCACAGATTTGATTTCCTACAGCAGTTTCCACCCCTCCTCACTTACAGGAGGTTCTGTCAGAGCAGTCCCTTCTCTTTCCCAAGACTCTATTCCATAACCCAAGACCCTCTGTTCCTCTGCCCCAGCCCTCAAAACCAGCATTCAGCCCAAGCACACACAAGCCCTAATGTTGTTCCCATGTATGCCTTCCCATAAATAACAGACCTTCTACCCCTGAACAGCACCTGCCTTTAACCCCCAGCAGCTGCAGTGCTGCAGTAGCTCTGCACCCACACAGTTAGGGGAACATGAACAGTGGCAGCACAGAGTATTCCTCCAGACTCAGAGGAATTTGTGTTAATTTGTATTCCGCAGTAAATTTGAACCAAGCCAGACTAAAACAGTATTATGAAGGAGTGACAGGGGGAAAAACAGGATACAGTAGCATGTTTTAAATGCAATTTTTGAAAAAAGCCATCCTACATTCATTATCCAAGACATTAGGTTATCTTATGACTGCACTTAAAACAACTTAAAGCCCTTACTACAGTAAATACAAACATTCTGTGAATGTCCTAATATCAATTGTTGTCCTGTGTAAGAACAAATTCTCAGCTTCACCCAATTCAAACCTTTGATCACTTTAATCTACACATAGCTAAAATACTACAAAACCCAATTCAACTAGCTGCTGGGTCCCCAAAACACAACCAGAGAAGTCTTCCATTCAGTTACAGCTCCTTCCAAGTCAAACACTGTCCTCAAACTGAGTTGAATACAGTTAGGTCTAAAGCAACATAATACAAATACAGAGTAAGGCATTAGTCCCTTTTTCAGGATATCAATATCAAATAGCATTCTACACAACTGCCTTCTCAGTAAAGCAATGTGGAGGAGCAGAACAAAGGAAAATGAGCCCTGACCTGAAAGAGTCTACCTATGAGAAAGCAGTTATTCCACCAGCATGTGTGTACATGTGAATTCCAGAAAGGTCTCCCCTATTTCTTCCAGAGCCTCTCTCATCAACAGAGAGCACAAACAACCTTTGTGCAAAGCAAAAATGTTTAACCCTGATGCTTCCACGCAAACAAACTCTACAACACATGCACCTCCACACATCCTCCAGAATGTGACTCACAGCCCATACATCAACCACCTGTGCAGTAACTGAGTGGCTCTCCCCTCTCAGACATCCCAAACAAACACGGACTTGAGCACTATTGTGTAATTGCTCAGCAACTACTTATCACAAACATGCACTTACATTAAGCTTCCCAAAGGGGTCACTTGCTGTGCACACTTAGTCTGTGTGTACACAACTGGAGTTTCTGGTCATGCACTAACCTCATCAGCAACAGGATGCCTGTGCAGCAGCACCCACTCATCCAGGCTGCAGGCTCTGCATCTGAAGTGATTTCTGCCCAGGCAAAATTTCCACGAAGAAACTGAAGTCTTGTTCAGAAAGACCCACGTGTATGTGTCTCAAACCTTGTCCAAGAATCATCACATTAATATGCTCACATACTCTTGAACATTCAGGGTTCAAGATTTTTGAGGGTTAAGATGCTGAATTTTCTCAGTATAGTTAACTCAGAGTCCAATGTGGCAAGGAAACAAAGCATACAGCAAAGGAGAACACAGTAGAACACAGAAAAAGCAACTACTTCTGACAACCTGAAAGCTTCCAAACACTTTAACGTGATTTGTTCCTACTACAAAACTGTCAGTAACTCAGTGAGTTTCTGTGCATGTAAATCAAGATGCTCTTACTTTAAACCATTCTTCTCCCTCCTCTCAGAAGCAAACATATACATACAAGGCAGGAACTACAGCAAGAAAACCCAGCTTCCTAAACTAAAAAGAGATTAATAATGATTGATCTACAGCCAAATGTTTAACCTAGTAATACATTAGAAGAAAATTCATCTAGAAAAAATAACTGGTCAGAGGAGTGCTACAACCTCAATATTACCAGCATTATTTTAAGAGCTGAAACTTTCAGAAATTCTTAATAGCCTGGGCACAAAACTCAAGTCCTTGCGGAAGTCTGGTTATTGTTTCCACACACGCCAGCGGGCTGAGGTTGCTGACACTCCTTGTTCCTTTGTGCCTTGACAACTGTGTTGAACAAACTGTTTCTCAGAACATATTCTTTCTAACTTGTCCTCCTTGCAAGCAACTCAGGATCAAAGCTTCATCATGCTCACACATTGCTGCAAATTAACAACAACCTTGTAAGTCAAATGTAATCGCATCACATTTGTTTTATTCAAATCTCTCTCTAACAGTATCTCCACACTTTGTCTCCAGGGCCTGTGCAACCAAGTTATGAGGGTTGTTTATTGGCACAAGTACTTCGCTAGTCATTTGTAATGGAAAAAAGATTTAGTTCAGCCCATCTCTGAACTGTCTGAGGAAACCTACACTTCCAGGGCATTGATATGTAAGACCACTGTATCTGCAGGCAACTATAGCAAAATTTATGCTTAACAGGCACTCAAAACTTTTAAATTCTTTTTGAGCATTATAGGGTAAAATTATATACTGTCATAGATATATATACAAGCAAAAAAGGGGGGTTCTGTTGTTTGCAGTTAGATAGATGGGTGGCACATCTGTAGGAAGCATCCACAGGAATAGGCAGAAATCTGCATGAAAGCTGAAGAGACAACCAAAAAAACAGCTGGAAGCACAGCTCTAAAATACCGCAGAGTAATTGCTTTTTAGGCAGAGACTAGCTAGAATAAAGCCTTGTACTGTGAGCAAGGAAACTGCTTTCTATTCACTTTCTGCTATGCTCAGGAAAACAAAACATAGTGCATTATAAACAACTCTAAATTATAGACTTACCAGTGTATCATCTTAAAAAAAAAAAACCAACTTTCAGGATTCTAGTTCTAAAGATTGTATCGATAATGAAAAAAGCTTTTTTGTTATCCCGGAAGCAAATAAAGTCATAATTACACAGCAGGAAAAGGGTTACTGAGTAAGACACTACTCCAAACTGTGAGAGTGAGGAAAAAAAAAAAGGAAAAAAAATCACACTTGAAAATAAAAGTAAGTAATTTTTAATGTTTTTCTAGCACAGTATGTTCACAGCTCCTAGCTATATAAGTGGCTGTTTATTTTTAATAACAGTAAGAGACTAAAAATAAACAGATAAGAGAATCTGCTAAAATACAAGCAAGTATTTTATTTATTTTAAGGGATCAAATTATATTATAAGAAAGGGCGACTCTCACATATCTCATGCAATCAATATTATTTAGTAATGAAACACACTGTTGTGTTGCTCTTGGCATAAGGAGAGATAAACCTGGCAAATGCCAAGAATAACTAATATCATTTAGGTTAGAAGGGGCTTCTGGGGGTCATCTAGCACAATCCCCTGCTCAAAACTAATTTCACCACAATTGCTACTTCAAAGCTGGAGCATTCCTGACAGCTGTAGGTCTCCCCTAGCTAAGATTTATTTTGGAAATGTCCTACTGACTTTAAAAATCAGTATCATTCACTCTTCTTGTGCTAGTCCAAATCTCTATTGGTACCAATTATGGTATCATTTACCTGTCATTGCTGGTTTAACTACTCTTGAAACTGCCTACATAGAAATTCTTCACCACCAGCCCCTCCCCAACAATCTACTCTAGTATGTAACTATACTTACATAAGTTGCCATTACATTGCCATTACAAAAACAGCCCACTATCAAACCTTCCTCTCCCACTCAATTTCAGCCCCTTAGATCGTGTTATTCAACATGGCCACAAACAATAGATTGTCTTCTTTTTTCTTTCTTTTTTTGACAAGAAATTCTTGGCAAGAACTTTTAAAATATTTGAAAATGATCTTCCTCTCTCTCTCTCCTCACACCTCTCCTTTAAGGTAAGGAATGTCAAGACACTGACCCTTCCCTTACATGCCAGACTTTCTGGATCTTTGATCACTTGTTGCTTCTTTGAACCCCATCTAATGAATCTATTTTCTTTCCAGTGCACCATCCCAAAGCAGACACAGTACAAAGCAGAGCAAAAAGACGACTTCCTGTGTCTTGCTTGAGCAGTAGATTTCATACGTATTTCCTTAAACCTCTATTTTGCTCAGCTTCTGTTGTCTTCTGCAATAATGTGATGAGTCACATGCAGCATGACTGTCATTCCTACCTATAATGCCAACACCAAATTTCTTCCCAATGCTTCATTCACACATTTGACTTTCTTTTTCTTTACTGCACCCTATGTTTTGACTGGGGCACTTTCACCTACCTTCAACCCACCATTCACCTCACTTCCTGACTCAGTCTCCAGTTTGCCTAATCAATTTTAAATTTCAATCTTTTTGTCTACTGTTGTTGAGACTGCCATCATGGTGCTGCTTGAAATCCACTAAGAATTCTCTGCCTCTAATCATCTAGCCTCACTAAGGAAAATATCAACTGCCATCAAAAAAGGACAGATCATTGCAAAGCCCCTTTTACTCACTTAAAAATATTACAGTAAGGTATGAGCAGCTGTGTCAGATGCAACTGTCCTTCCTGGCTTGGCTAAATTACATCCATGACAGTCTCTGGATGTGAGCAGCAACCAGCATTTTGGAGGTGCTGTTACCAAAAATTGGTAAAAATAAAACAGCTTAACACTAATGTAGCATTAAAAAGCAGGCATTCTTTATTTGGCTGGATGCAAGAGGGGATATCTCATGGAAGCATGGAAGTGCTTCTTCAGGTTGAAGAAGAATTATGAGCTACACTGAGCAGAAGTATGGGCTTTCCCCAACTCTAACACTAGGCTGTAATCAAGAGCAGTACCTCAGGATGTTGGCTAACCTAAATCACATTAAACACTCTAGTAGCAACCAAGTTTTATAATCCCATAAACAGATGAGCTAACCTAGCTAGCAGGTTACAAAAAATGCAAGGAACAAGGCAGTGCTGCAAAACCGCATTGGTAGCAATCCTTTTCACTGCAGTTCTCCAAAAATCACTGGTGCCAGAGGAGTTCTCAGAGCAGTCATAAGAGAGACACAAAGATGCTGCAGACCTAAACACTGTCCCACCTGAACACTGTACAGATCTTCTGTATTATTCACCTGGGACAGGGTGTTCACTACCTGCACAGGACTCCCAGTAACCAAACCAAACCTACATTCCTGGTTAGCTTTTATGAAATACAACTATTTTTGGTATCAGTAAACTATAGGCCAATTCCTTGTTGAAAACAAGCTTGAAATGCATTTTAGATAAAGAACAGAACAACATTCATGTGCTGGTGTTAAAAAGAAAAAGGAAATTCTTATTTCCTTTAATTTCAGCTCCTGGAAAATCTGCAACAGAATTTCCAAAGGAAACCAACATTTCCCTTCTATTTAACAGAAATGAAAGGGCCCCCTCTTCTCCAAACTGGCATAAATTGTTATAAGCACTTTCCACTTTAGCATCCCAGCCTGCCTCTTCCCCTGCCTTCACTTCTCCCAGTTTGTCATCCATTTAACTTTTTTGGTTGGTTGGCCTTAACTCACGCTTCAGTGGGAAATGAGTGTCTAACTCTGAAAATCAGAACACGCAGTCAGAAGGCTGTAGCAGCATTTACCTGCATAACAGCTTCTCTTAGGATCCATATAGAAAATAGGGTGGCTTACAGTTGCAAAATACATGTATCTCTCAGATTTCTCAACTTTTCTTAATGAGAATATTGCATAACCACTGCCAAGGGGTAGGATAGATAGATAGATAGGTAGATAGGTAGATAGGTAGATAGGTAGATAGGTAGATAGGTAGATAGGTAGATAGATACTGTCCTCCTTGCTTTGTTTCCTCTGTGGTTCTTCCTGTAGGACTCTTCTTCCTCTGGGGATAAATACTGCTGCTTCTTACTCCAAAATTAGCCATCACTGGCTGAGGTTTTTTGTTTTAGTCTCAGTTAGGTTTTGTTATCGTTGCTAAGTTTAGATGTTTTTGAACACTTATGATTACTGCGTCTGAGAACCAGCATGGCAATTCTAATTTTGTGAAAACAGGCAGAGGAGAGAGAAGATAATATTTTTATTATAAAGCCCAGGCCATTTTCTCTCCAAATGAGAGAAGACTTCATGCTTAAAAGAAAACACATTCAACCTTCACCACTTAAGCATGAGTGAATATTTAAGGAACCAGGAAGCTAGATAAATATCTCAAAAGTTCTCCTGGAGGTCTTCACATGGGAATTTGTATTGGTGCACCAAAATAAGCCATCACCATGTAGTGAGGGGACAACAGCTATGTGAACACCCTCGGATGAACTGAAAACCTGAAGCTTTTCAACCAATTCTTCATCATTAAAGAAGAATAATGAAATACACTAATGGTTTCAGGGTGCCATGATAACTACATAGTTTAGCCAATTCTGAAGGGCTAAATTGCATCAGATTTTCACAATACACATTGCAATACCTGTTCTCAACACTTCAAGTAGCCAAACATCTCCTAGAAATTATGCAAGACACTGCCAACAACTGTCTTTGACCGAGAATAAAAGTCACTTTAAATGAAAAAACACTTGAATTCCATCCTACCGTGCCTGCACTAACTCAGTAAAGTTATTTACCTTCCTTCCCAATTTCCACAGCCATCAGGAAGTTTTTTGATCCAAGAAGAGGAGGTTCTTTAGCGTTATGGAGCACAGGGCTCTTCCTGGAACATTACGTACTCAGACCAATAGTCACATTAAAGAACAAAGCAAGACTATGCATCTTACATTGCATAGAGCTGCTTTGATGTAAATCTTGTGACTGGTCTAATAGGTATGCAGTATTGTTCTGTACTGGTTAAATCTTCTAAAGAGCAGTGCCTTTAGGGTAAAAAACTCACCACATTTCTAGAGCTCACAAATGAGGTGGTGAAGACCAGTGACCCTGAGCAGGTCAGTAGTACCAGCAAACACGATTCAGTCACAAGAGATGGTATTAAGCATAAAGTTATTCCTTGCATAAGAGCTTGGTTTTAGGAGGAACTCAAGGACATCTTACACTGAACTGACTGTGAATGTGAAGTGACTGCAGGTCTTTTAGAAGTGTTTCTTCTGCGTAATACAGTAATCAGCATTTTTTAAGATTCCATTTCCAACATGTACTTCATTCATGGTAACCATAGCACATTTTAAACCCTAGAAAGTGGTCTTGCAACTGATTTGCAAGCATCCCCCAGGAAAGGTCTTTCCCAGGTGCATTCAGGGCTTGTACTGCTTCCTTGCAACACTAGTGCTTCTACACACTGCATGAAGTCCAGAAGGCAAGAAAGATCTCAGACTAATTTTGAAGACTCTCTCCAATGACCAAAGATATTTCAGTCAACCTTCTTCGAACACAGTTATTTTAAAAGCAAAATCATAAAATTGGCCATTTCATGCAAATAGCAATATATGCCTTGTGAAATGTTATTCACATAATCAAACCTCTGGGTAAGATACAGTCATGCTCTTTCTAGCAATGGCACTTCAAACAGAATATTTCCTTCAGCTCCTGACAACTCCTCAGCATATTTTAAAGTTCATAAAGCATTGTTCTGCTAAGACAAACTTTTGTGCTTTAAAGTAGTACCAAACTCTGTATCACTTACAAGTGTCTAAATTATATCCTGCATAGACTAAGTCTACATATATTTACTAGAGGAAGGTATGATCTACAAAAATATCGTATCATCCCAGTCTAATTGGTATTCTACAAATGATGCTGCATTTTAAGTGACAATTATCCAAGATCTTAGTTTTTAAATGAAAATTAATCACTTGAAAACTGATTAGGGTAGTTGAAAAAACCTACTGCTACTGCTTTAAAAAGCAGAATTTGTTTTAGTTATCATTGAGCAATTTGAGGGGGTTGCTTTTTCTTTAAGAAAGTGCAAAATAGCATTTTTTTCTAACTGTAGATTTAGTTTGCAGTCCAAAGATGGACAAATACCTAGAGGAATCTAAATGTAATGAAAAACAAAATATGACGATGAAAGAATGTGACCTCCCACAGCCTTTCAGTGAATAGGAACAGCAAGCTGTTTGCTTCTAACTTAGCCAGTCAAAAATTTTTAATGAAAATGTTACCAATGAATTAAAATACCATCCCATAAGGCTATAAAATCACATTGAACTTGAAAAAAATAACTTTAGCAAATGTTTATCATCAATTTCTGAAACCTTTCCATTGTGCATTGACTGAAAATGTGGTACTGAATCAGCTCAAATCTGTTTTGATTTTGAATAACCTGTGAAAAAATTAAAAAATAATGTTCAGTGTATAAACTTCTCTTGAACAATATTATTTAGACTTTAGTTTCATAACTGTGATTTATGATTAATTAACACATTACTGATGTCTTGTTACATTGATTTTTATTTCACAAATTATCATCTTTATGCTCAACACCAAGATGTTGAAGAAGATAAATGTAGAACTTTTATACCAGCATTAAGAAAGTATTTATTCTAAGCATTCAGATGGAAAACTAAAGTATAAAAAAAATAGAGCAGTCTAACTAACAAAAGCTTAAATTGTTGCCAAGTGCCATATATTGTATACTCTTCAAATAGCAGGTTTTTGTTGATTTAGGAGAGGCTTTTCTTTGTGTCATGCTTTGACAAAAGAGAACAAGACTTGCAAGTCATCTATCAGGTAAGAAAGAATAAAAAATTTGAAATAATTTCATAGATACATATCTTTGCTGAAGTGAAAGCAAAATTCTTACAAGGTTCTTAAGCAAGAAATTAGTAAAAATGTAACTACTGAAATGGTTAGTAGTCAAAATGAAAAAAGTACTCCTTGACAGTGCTATTCAGACACCCTTTTCTTGTCTTAGGCACATCTACGCTTTTGTTGTCCAATTAAAAAAATCTATACATTACCATAACCTTGAGAACCTGACATTTTTCCTGCTGCTTGCATTCAGAAGGGTAGCCTACCAACCAACTGCTACAGCAGAGATCACACCACAAAGCATCTGCTTCTTCCACAAGAGCCCAACAGACAAAAAAATTCAGCATGCCACAGAACTCATCTGCTTCTTTTATACTTAAATAAGTGTAACAAGTTGGCCATGCTAAAACAGTGTTCCTGGAAAACCTCAGCTTCCTCTAATTGGACCTGAGGCACAACTGAAAATAGTATTTTCTGCAGAACAATCAAAACAAACAGTCCCTGAAGACGATTATTAGTTTTAAAATTACTTGATCTTTGAAGGACAAGGACTACTATTTTTCAGGAGATCAGATGTTCATAAAACAAAAAAACAATCCTTTCTTCTTCTAGAAAACATTGCTGTACAAGTTTATTTGCTCTACTGAAGGACAAAATCAAATCACCTTACTTTCATAAACAATCCCAACCCTCAGAAAAACTGAATTTTTCAGGGTTCACAGGGAGTGCAGTAAGATCAAAGATATACGAACAAGTACAAGTCTACTACAGAAAACAGTTACTTGAGTATTTTATAAAATTGCTCATGTTATTTTAATAGATGCATTTCCTACTACCTAGTTGATTTGATAATTTTATTTCACTTCTTACATGGTACTTTAACAAAAATATTTAAAATTTTTTTTCAAAGACAGCAAGAAAAGTCTTTCAACAGTGTGGATTGGCAGTTTGCCACTGCCATCAGTAAATCACCAGGGAAGACAGAAAGCAGCACCAAAAATAACATTCTCTAGTTGGGTCCATTGGCCATATGTTACACACGAAAAAAAATAAATAAACCATCAACCAAAAACAAACATATGTTTCTCCACCAACCATAAACCAGGAAACAAAAAAAATAATAAAATCAAACCACAACTCCTCACCCTTGACCAACCCATTCCTCCAAGAGCTGCATTTGGTTTCATTCAGGTATCTTTTTTTTTTCCTTTTTAAATGAGGACCTCATTTAAAAACTCAAAGTTAATTTTCCTGAACTTGTTAGCAAGTGTTTATTTCTCACCAAGGCAGTACCTTCTGTATCAGAGCTGGTCAACAAGCAATTTGCAGATTGCTAACATACAAACACAGCCACACGAAGGTGATTAGGTTTTGGAGCTTTTCCCTTACCTTTCCCATTTTGCCATGCAGTATACCAGGACAAACTGAGGAAAGTAGTGATGAAAACTAACACGGTGGCCACAGTTCCATTTCGGAGCCTCATCTCATTTCAGCATCACACTTGCTTATGTTCTGCTAGTGATGAGGACCTGTCTGTTGGGCTTGCTGCAATGAAGTCAGCTCCAGCAGTGAAGCACTCCAGCGGCAGCTGGACAACAGCGACATAAAATGTAGTTTTCACATATCAGACATATCATAAATCAATTCGTTCCAAACTGTTGTACGCTTTCTTATAGTTCTCATCGATCCAACTTCTCTTTATTCTTCTAGTCCTGTTTAAAGGAAACAAAATTTTAACAGATTATGCCAAAAATACTTAGGAGAGTCCCCCAAGAAGCGAAAATACACTACACCTTCATTGCTGTGTCTTACATGCACCTCCCTCTCACTGCCCCAGTCTTGGCTCAGAAAACAGAACTTGTTAGATTAATGTGTGCCTTTTCTATGACTCTTTGCATCAGGGGAAGCTGTATTTCACAGGAATTTGGTCACCAAAGGACAAACACACACATCACCAACATTACAATTTTATTCTCTACTCACAGGAAGGTCATGTGTCACCTGGCAGGTGTCAAACTGGTACAAAAGCTGCTTTCAGGATGCAGTAACTCGAGGCCCCACTCCTAAGACTTCACTTCAACAAAACCCCTCTGAAATCAGTGAGGTCTCATGCAACTGCAGGAGCAGAACCTTCTCCAGCGAGTTGAGACCTTTGAACACCTTTGAGAGAGCTTTGAACACCATGTACAAACCTACATTGCTCATCTTTACTAAGTGCAAGCAGATTTGATCCATCCACAACCATTTTTTTCCTATCTCAGTTGCAGCTAAAGCACAGACTACAGTCTCACGTGCAGAGACTGCTCAATCCATACCAACTGGCATCAATCCAGAAGCCCCCAAAAACCCCATGGTACAACCATATTGCTCCTCTATACCAAACAGGCATAAAGATAAAACCTAAGCTACCTAACAGTTCAGTTTTATCCCTCAGGAAAGTCCCATATCCTGGAAAATCATCAATTGGCCAAACACAGCCAGCATCTAATTACACTGTCCTAAGCAAGATAAAGAGAGTACAGGGCAATAAATAAACCAACTTTAAAAGAGAGGGGAGAGGTTTTCAAAGTATTAAATCATCTTTACAGTAGTCAAACATTAGCAGTCAACATTCTTTCAAGGCACTGCCAAGTTTTTTCCCCCACTATAAACTATATCTGATACAAGTATGTTACTCAGCAATAAATAACTTGCTCTGCATTTTCTTTGGAAGCAGTCTCTGTCACCTTCTTGCCTTGCTGCATTCCGAACAACAGGGGGAAAAAACACTCTTTATTATTACAGTACCAAGAGATTCCAGTCAAATCTGAACTATTCTTCCCAAGCTCATATCACAGCACATATTACCTTTACCAAAAGGCTCACAAAACAAGGCATAACCAACAGGCATGGTTAACAAAAGAATGGAAGTGAAAAATGAAGTTGCAGAACTACACACCTAAAATGCCAGTAACATGCTTTATTTAAGGAACTTCATGCACAGATAGGTTTATGGCTTTAAACATTAACTCAGAAAGCCCACAGTACCTATGAGGAAGGGAACAAAAGCAAATACATGGGAAGCAGACATAGTGGATGGTAAAATTCAGTGAGAAGCAAAATAATGAACTGGAATAGAAAGAACTGCAAAACGCCTTGATATGAGAAACCCAAGCTCAACACAACGAGAGATAAAGACAACTGAAACACCTGTAGAGAGCTAACACAGAGAGCACAGAATGCCAGGAAATAACATGAGCATCAGCACTCTGAATAGAAGATGGACATAATAACAGCCAGAAGTATTGGCAATAATAATTAGGTGAGAAGACAAAAGTCTTGATGAACTTTAATAGTAAGAAGAGGCAAATATCCCAGTCTCTAAGTTTTATAAGGACTGTCTATCTGAATTTAGGAAGTTCACATGATTCCCAAACTACCAGAATAAGCAACTAGGATACTCTGATGAGCAGTTTAACTCAGTTTAACTCAGCTGAAGTGTCTCTGAAGCAAGGATGTTGTTCAGTATCCTGAAACTGTTATCTAGCTTCCCTATTATTTTAGCATCACTCAGATCTCTCTGGAGCAGCTCAGGTGTGCACAAAAGACCAGGCTGCAAGCTAGAGGGATTATCCCAGGGAGGGCAACTGGCAGCTGGTCCAAAGTGCAAACAAGAGAGGCCAACGAGGCGAGTAGAAATATTATCCGATAATGCAAGGAAAGTGAACCGTCTGCCTTTCCAGGAAACACCGGCATAATTTTTACATTTGCTGCAACAAAATCAAGATGTTGCGATCAGGGCTCTCATTGTGCTACCTGAATCCTCAAAAACAGAGTCGGAAAAAATTCATAAAACAAAAAGTAAAATGAACAGCAGCAACCTGATTCAACCAGCAGTCAGTATGCACAACATTGTGTCAAATCAATAATTATCATGAGTTTTAGATGGCTGGTTCTGCTTTCATCCTTCTCTTTGGGTGTTGTAACCACTCCTCTTAGCAGAGGCACCAGCAGCTCAGCTACAGCTCAGCAGTACTTAGATGATTATTTAAGCACTTCACTATATCAAACTGCATACATCAAGGCCATGCATAAACCAGACACAATCCAGCTTTTAAAAATGTATATAGCTAAACCAGCAGAAACACATGTGTAGTTGCACATAAATTATTTAAGTCCCATGTGGTCACTTTAGGTTTGTTCAATAATTTACAGCAAAATCTAAACAAATTTAACTGAGGGGTAATCCAGTTTGAGATGACAGTATGATAGGGTATAACTAGACAGATGAAGCCTACGAAATTTGCCAGCGCCATTATGACCTGAACCTTTCCCACTGCAGACCGAAGGGAATGACCCGGCCGGATGCTGAAGGCCATGGGTGCTGAAGGCACTCGGATGCTCGGATGCTGAGCAGAACCCTACTGAAACACGTCTTAAATAAATCAAGAAGTTTCTGTTCGTGTCCAGACGCTCCCTAAATACATACAAAGCATATTCCCAACCGCAAACCATAAAAACTGATGCACTCCAGTGCGCCTGCAAAGGCTCTTCACATAGCTGCTGAAGGGTTGCATGGTGCGGGATCACAGCACGAAGCGTGCCAGACTTCCGAGAGGATGAGCTAGACCCCATCCTGCCGGGAGGGTGCGAAATCACCTACCGCGGTAGCACTGCTGCACTGAAAAGGTTGCTCTCGAAGGCACGGAAGAACGGCCCGTGAGGAAACGGCAGCTAAAAGGCGAAGGCGGCGGGGACCTGCTAAACAGGGGCTTTTCCGCCGTGTTTCCACTGACACGCTCCCGCACAGCCCGCGGTGCGCAGCCGGCCGCCGCCACCCGCCGCCCCGGCATCCCGCAGCCCTCAGAGCCGGGCAAGCGGGATCGGCTGCCTCCGTGGAAACCGTCCCGAGTCAGTCAGGACCTTCCCCGGTGTCCCTCCGCCCCGGTCGCAGCTATCTCGCCGGGGAAACGAAAAATCGGGGGGGTGACGGGCACCGGGAGCCGCCAGCTCTGCCGGGCGGCAGAGGGCGAGAGCTGCGGGGGAAGGAACAGACACAGGAAACTGCAAACTCTGCCGAACGCCCCTGCGATCCCAGCGCGGCGAGGAGGAGGAAGGGTGGGAAGCGGGGTATCCCCCAGGCACCCCAGCAAGAGAGGGAGAGGGAGCAGCGCCGCTCTGCCCCGGAGCCCCGCGGGCACCCCGGAGCAGCGGGCGAAGGGAGGGGGCGGCAGCAAGTCCTGCGGAGAGCGGCCGGCGCTGCCCGCACCGCCACGCAGGTGCACGGGAGCGCAGAGGAGAGCGGGCGGGCAGATGGCGGAGCAGGACGGCCCCCAGCCTCCCT